>BPTQ01000001.1:31606512-31625271 GCA_019973895.1 Chrysanthemum seticuspe
AGACTTTTCTAAGTCTTAATTTTATTTTTCTAGCTTTATTTACTATTTTCTTGTATTTTAAGTAATTATTAAATAGTTAGAAATAGTTTTTCATTAATAATAATTAGATAATTAGTTGTAAAATTAATTTTCTTTTTCTTAAAATTTTCTTATATCATTAGGTTTATAAAAATATAATTTTCATATTTTTAGGGTTTATATTGTGTAAATTTCACGTTTTTGTTTGTACGTCACGTAGTTTTTAATTAAGTTTTATTAAAACAAAAAGAACAAAAACATCATTTTAATTATAGTGATAGCATTTATTTAATAGATTTTATCTTTTTAATTTTCTTTAATTTGCATTTAAGCCCCTGTAGTTTATGGGCTTTTCCTTAGTTATAATCATATCTCAATCCCTTTTTCCCGTTCAAATCTCCCGATCACTACACGTTTGACTATTCTCGCACAGCTCGTTGGGACTTAACGACCTGGGGAAACACTATACTCTCCTGATCTTCATTGCATTCGTGTGTGAGCTGTTTTAAGCTGATTACGGTCTGCCATTCACAAGTGGCAGGCTTGAGTGATTTAGCTTGACTGTTTTGCGCGGATCAAATACATCTGAAGTTTTGGTTAAAACTTTATCTTTCTTCTCTCTTATCCTTTATTTTAATTCTGTTAAAAACATGATTTTAATTATTGATATACCTTTTCATATCAAAACCTTTTAAACACATAACACCTTAGTTCTTTTAAACAACAGCTTTTAGGAACGACACTCGGATTTTACCTAGGATTTATTACACTCGATCGGGTTCTCTGCCCGTTAGTATGTGTTAATCATTATATATCTTAGTTTATAAATTTAAAGCAGGATAAAAAATACGCATCACCTTTTTGGCGCTGATGCCGGGGAGCAGTTTATTCGAGAAGATCTAAGGTATGCATGATTTATTATTTGACCTATTATATGAGACGTTTGTACTCTACAATTCTTCAGGTACGTAATTCGTTCTCTCGTATTGCAATTTTAAAATTTTGGATATATCTTATACATTATTAAAATTTACAATTTTGGTGCTAATTGCGGCGTAACCAATATTTCAAGTTACACCGTAGTTAAAATCTTTAATTAATTAATGAAATTTATGAAAATTATGGTTACGGCATAACTGAGTACCGAAGCTACGCTGTAACTCCTTCCCAGTATAAATATAAACCAAAGCGTAATCTCATTTTTTACTGCATATTTTGACCTAACGCCGCTACAGTAAAAATAATTTTTGAAGCAATTGTTCTTTGTGTGTTCTTAATCATCTCTTGAACTTACAATGGCAGGTAATTGTTTCCAATCTCTTCTAATTTTCAAATTTTCAATTAGGGTTTTGTGTTCTATTAAAAATTTGGGGATATATGTTTTTAAAATTTGTTTCATGTTATTAAACTTGTTAATTTATGCCTATATTGAATAATTTATGTTTCCGTTAATTAATTAGGATCCGTTTAATTGATGATGTTGAATTGGTTATTTGGGGATCTAAAATCAACTTGAATAAAATTAGTCTAAGCATTTGCGTATTATTAGTATATAAGTAATCTGGTAAAATTTATTAGATTTGGGTAAATTTTTAGGGTTACGACATAACCTATCGTCGGGCGTAACCATTGCCATTTTTCACCTTCTGTTAAGGTTTACGGCGTAACTGTGTAATGAGGTTACACCAAAGCCTATGTTTAGATTTAATTTTATATATGTAGTAAAGACAGAGTTACGGCGTAACTAGTTGTTAAATTACGCCGTAATCTTGTCACAGAATCAGTTATGGCATAACTAAGTGATGAAGTTACGCCGTAACTATTATGCAGTGCTAATGCTAATTCATGTCTTTTCAGGAAACAACAACCCCACTACCTGGTTACGGCATAACTAAGACAATGAATATCAGGCAAAGAAGGAAATCGACAAGCCTGAAGAACTCAACTTTGATACCTTCAAGACTGTAAACAATGGAAGGGCATTGAGAGAGTTGATAAAGTTTTGCAAGATCAAGTTCTCTAACGACAACAGGAACTTTACATGCTCTGCTTGGTTCAAATTAGGGAGCTGGTGATTCTGGAGTATGTAAGGGAGTTTTTAGCTAGTGTGGAATTCTCTGAGGATGTTGTCAGCATCACTGAAACATCCCTTTATTTTCAGCTTGGTGGTGTGGTCAGGAATATGACCATGAGGGAGTTTATGTTGGCTATGGGGTTATATACTGAAGAGGAGTTGGACTCCGACATGTTTGAAGATTTCTATGATGAATGTAGGAGAGGAAGGCCTGAATCCTACAACCCTACTGCTTACTTCAGTAGGATCTCTTCTACTCCAAGATACAATTCCAAGTACCCGCCTTCCTACAATTTGATTCGGAGCCCCATCCGTCGATTGGTGCATAGGCCCATTGTTGTTTCGATAAAAGCAAGGCATTCCGCAAGGGAGAAGATGACGATTGACGACTTGTTTATGTTGAATGGTATGGGTGGTGGGAATTTGATCGATGTTCCTTGGCATTTGGCCAAGTTCATGTCTGGGGGAGCCAAGGGGTTCCAAAAAAAGAGGATGATCCAAGGTACCCATTTGGTTGGGAGGCTAGTGATGCAGGATTTCTGACCAGGATTTAAATTTATAAATTCTCGTCTACCTGTGGTCTACCTATTGCACTAACGAGTAATGAAACCGGTCGTGCGTAGTATAGAATGTGGTAAAGCCGAGTTCGTTCCTAAAAGCTATGTAGTTTTGGATCCTATTTAAGTCTAGTGTCACAGTTTTAAAAGAGAATAATAGTTTGAAAGATTAATTAAACTAATAAACAAGAAATGAAATTGCGGAAGTGAAATGAAGTTGTAAACAGTATGGAGAAAGTGTGCTACCCTAATTATTCCTCCTATCATGTTATGTCTATGTTTTCTAATTAATACTTCCTATCACTTCAAGTCGGGTTTAAATTCACCAGACTCATTTGGTCAATTCGTCTTGCCTATTACACATGGATCCCTACCCGATATCAAAGTTATTACCCTTCGGATTGACGAGGTCCTCGGTAATATATGCTAAGTCATTAAGTTCCCTGCATGCAAGATTCGTAACAATGTGTGCCCGGCTGCTAGGATCTTAGACACACATCCCTAACTTCTTAAGTTCCTCCTTTCGGAAAGTGATCTTTTGGTCAATTCGCACGAGAGGGATTAATAATCATTTGGTCAATTCTTATCAACCCTCACAACCTACTTCCCTAGGGTCCTTTGGTCAATTCTCCTAGACAAGCAAGTACAAGCTTAAAAACTACCAAAGCAAGGGTGGCTACCAACGAACTATGCATGCATACACTAGAAACAATAATAGAAGTGCGAAAACATAAGTAAAACAATTAAAGAATCATAACTAGGCTAGCACCAAAGGTTCTTAGCCGATCATATTAAAATGAACACTCAATTCAATGTTTGACATAGTAAATGAAGACATGAATCAAACTGTAAATGAAATAAGAAATGCTAAAGCTTATCGATCAAATGTTGTGACTTCTCCCTTGTAAATGGCTCCGTATGTTGTGTTAGATCGGCCTTCTGGAACCCCTTCACGTTCTCTAACTTTTGGTGGTAAGTGAGATGTTTTCCTTAATCGCTCCCTAAAAAGGAAGGAACAGATACGATATGAAATGCATAATTTAGGGCTTGTATTTATAGGCCCGATTCCGTTACGGCGTAACTTTATAATGTGGTTACGTCGTAACTCATATATCCTCCTTCTTCCATTCTCATAGTGATAGTTACGACGTAACCTTATGGATGGTTACGTCGTAATCTCTTCAGCTCCGTCGTAATCTCAACAAGTGGCTACGCCGTAAACATCAAATATCCCATCAAGATATTCATAGCACTGGTTACGCTGTAACTAATGTTGGGGGTTACGATGTAACTAATGGAGGCCCAAAATTCATCATGACCTAGATGGTTATGGCTTAACTTGAGTTGATAGTTACGGCGTAACTAGTGTTAACTTGGTCTTCACATTCGAATTAATAGTTACGGCGTAATTGAGAGTGGTAATTACGCCGTAACTTCTTCTTGGTAGCATACTAAATATAAGTCTTCTTCGTAGATTTCCAATTCCGCGTTCTCTTTTGCTCCTATGCTCGTGTATAACCTGGACATGAAATATAAAGAAATCAAAGCAGATATCCTTGTAATCAATACAAATAAAATAATGAGCATAATCGGAGGAAATTGACACTTAAAAGTCAGGATTATTTGATGTTATCAAATATCCCCCACTTGAACTCTAATTACCCTCCAGTAGACCTTATTAGAACAATTTTCAAAAAGATATCCCCCAAGTTACCTGGGAAATATGAGATTACAAATTTCCTATGCTAGAATATTTCAAAGCCGAACACCTCACTAAATGGGAACAGACACTCATACTCTCCCTAATCTAAGTGTCAATTTCGGGGTGATCACTCAACGCTCAGTCATATCATGTATTCTATCATAAGCTTGGCAGCTACACAAATCTTCACCACTAGAGTTAAGGTCTAAACAATATTGAAGGCAATATGGGTGAATACATAATAAGGCTAAGGGTGTAGTGTCACTACTAACATGCTACGGCAAGGGCGTCAAAGACCATCGATACATGACCAAATCCATGGCCAAAACACCAATGACTACTTGAATCCCTCACCTAAGCATGATTCGTGACTAAAGGGCGGCAGACTGTGGGACAACCCGAAATTTTCAGGCTATTAGTTTAATAGTACTACTATTTATTTTTATCAGAAATGGCGAAGTATTTATTTTGTTAATACAAATAAGCATTAAAAACGTTTATTTATATTTTACGATCTTCTAATGTTTTGTCGATAACAAACGTAAAATCATTTTAACGAAACAAACAAAATACGTAAATGGTTTGAGCCAATAGTTTTCCAACACACTTACGTTTTCACATAAAACACTAAAACAAGTAAAAGTGGTTTTATGATTAAGTAATATATATGTACAACAACTAGTGTTTATATATTGGATAAATATATACATAACTAGTATGTATTATAATGGGTAATATTAATGGGTAGAAACTTAAGTATTTGAGCCATTGACCAAATACATTGAATGTAGTTGGGTATGCATGACCCATAACCCATTGCATGATATCATGCGTAAGTCATATATGGATATTATCCATGACCCATGGTTTTTACCCATGACCCATGGACTAGATGCATTGCATCTTGTAGATACATTGTATCTACTTGGATACCCATGGTCCAATGTCTAGGAGCCATGACCCATAACCCATGACCCATGACCTAAAACCCATGGGCAAAATGGAGCATCCCACGGATCCCCAGTAATACACTGGACGGATCCCTAAAGTGAGGGATCCATGGGATTGATGCAGGTTTTACTGACCAGGTTTTAATATTTATATAGTCTCGTTATACCTATGGTCTACCCTAATGCACTAACGAGCAGTGTACACGGTCGTGTGTAGTGTAGTATTCGGTAAAACCGAGGTCGTCCAAAGAGCTATGTGTGTTGGATTATTACTAAGTCTAGGTGTCACATATTTTAATAATGATTTCGATAAGGAATTAATTAACTACTAAAACAGATAAAAGCAGATAAAAGACAAAGGTTTAATCAATAGAGGAGAGTGGTGCTAACCTAGTTAATCCTCCTAGCTAGTAATGTCTACGTCTACTTACTTCCAATTACTTCAGGTGGGGTCAAATTCGAGAGGACAACATTTGGTCAATTCGCCCTAACCTATCAGCAAAGATGCCATCACTGGAGAAGTCATGTGTCCCTTCATAAGTCCAATTGTTCCTGGTCCCCTAAGCCAAGTCATTAAGTACCGCTACATGCTAGATTTATAATAGTGAGTGCCTGGGCGTTAGCAACTTAAACACTCACCTCCTAATTCTTAAGTTTATCCAAACAGTAGGTGATCAGTTGGTCAAATCACACAAGTAGAAAGGGCCGTCAGTTGGTCATATCTTACCCTTCCCGTCTCAGTCTACTAACTTAGGGTCAGTTGGTCATATCTCCTAAGCAACTAGCCTCTACCGCCATTCAAAACTATCGAAACAAGGGTAGCTACCAATAAACTATGCATGCATACACTTAGAAATAATTATACGGAAGTAATGTAAACGCAAACAAAACAATTAAGGAATCATAACTAGGCCAGCACCAAGAGGTGCTTAGCCGCTCATATTAACCATACAAATCAATTCAATATTCAAAGTTACGAAATACATGAATCGAAAGTAAAGAAAAGATAAAATGCTAATTCTTATCTTAGGGGAGTGATT
Source organism: Chrysanthemum seticuspe (assembly GCA_019973895.1). Lineage (NCBI taxonomy): Eukaryota > Viridiplantae > Streptophyta > Magnoliopsida > Asterales > Asteraceae > Chrysanthemum > Chrysanthemum seticuspe. Next base: position 31,612,854 of record BPTQ01000001.1, read on the forward strand.
TCTCCCTTGGATACAGCTCCGTATGATCCTCTAGACCTGACTTTGGCTTCTTCCCACGTTCTTTGGTTGTGGTGTGTGGAATGGGATGCTTTGAAATGCTGGAAATAGTGGGGTATTTATAGGCCAGATTTGGGTTACGGCGTAACTAATATAAGAGTTACGTCGTAATCTTCAATTCCATCGTAATTTGCACTAGATCTGCTGGTTACAGCGTAACCATATAAGTGGTTACGCCGTATCTTCAATATTACTCGGTTACGCCATAGTTAGTGAAATAGTTACGGCGTAGTTATCAGCGGTGTGGAACCTCATTTGACCTAATATAGTTACGTCGTAGTCTTTGGGGAGAGTTACGCCGTAACTTTCTGATGAGTTGGCTTTCTGAGTCACGCTTTAGTTACGGTATAATGAGAGAGATGAGTTACGTCGTAACTTCTTCAAAGTCAGCATACTATGATAAATCTTTGATATTTCTCCAATTCCGCGTCTCTTTAGCTCCAATGCTCGTAATTTACCTGAAAGTGGAAAACAAGCGTAAATCCATATAAATGATATAAATTACAAGCATTATCGGGGGAAATTGACACTTAATATTCAGGACTATTTGATGTTATCAAATATCCCCCCACTTAAACTCTACTTGCCCTCAAGTAGACCTTATTAGAAAGATTCCTAAAAAGATATCTCCCATAACCTGGAAAATATAAGTTTACAAATCCCTTATGCTAGAATAAAACAAAGCTGAACACCTCACGAAATGGGAACGAAACACTAAAATCTCTCAACTATTCTAAGTGTCAATTTCGGGGTGATCACTCAATCGCACAGTCATATCATGTATTATATCATAAGCTTGGCGGTTACACAAATCTCCACCACTAGAGTTAAGGGCTAAACAATTCTCGAATGCAATATGGGTAGACATGACAAAGGTTAAGGGGTGACTTGTCATTACTAACATGTCACGGCGAAGTGGACAAAATCAATGATACATGACCAAATCCATGGCCAAGACACCAAAGATTGCTCGCTGCATCACCTAGACACGCTTCATGACTAAAGGGTAGGATAAGACATGGGATATATATATGGTGTAAAATAAAAATCAAGCAGGTAGTCTAAATTTATAACCAAGTCATCACCACTTACCGTCCACCCAAAGTTCAAGCTTTAAAGTCAAGAAACCGGATCATGAAGTACTAGATAGATGTGTCATTAGAGGACGTCGTGATGGGCACACTACCTTTTCTCCAACTGTTGGCATAATCACCAACTCCAATCTTCGAATGTGACCGAGGTGGCCTCCTCGATACTAAATCTATAAAGCTCATAACATAGTGCTTATAACAATGCACTTTTACAATAACTATATAAAACAACAATTTTTTTTTCGAATCATTTTTTTTCAACATAACAATATCAACTAAACATAATACCCCCCACTTGAGATGAACAACGGGAATTCGGGGGGGGGGGGGGTCTTCAATGATCTTCAAGAATATGTCGTTGACGAAAGTGTAATTTCCGAACCTTTCCACTTGAACCTTGAACTTAGGCAAATGATGACTTCCAAATCACAAATAAAGACTGTTGAAACTTTAGATCTTGATAGATCTTGAGCACTCGTAGATCGTTAGTATTGCTTATGTAATCACAAACAAACTAACAGAAAATCTCTACAACTTGTATTCTTTAGCGGAAATCAAACACAAGTATAAACACGAATAGCTAAGAACTCGTTGATCCTCTATGGATCTTTATATTACTAAAACTTTGTTTTTCAACTCGTACATCATTCATACTATTGTGTTCCTTTTATAGACAAGGAACCCTAACTTGTTTCCTAAGAAACATATAAACATAAAACTAAATAAGATATACATAATCACTTCCTAATAAAGCTCATGCATATCCTAACTAACTATAGAAAACACGGAATAACTATTTCCGCAGAAACTATCAACGCATTATACTACTTCAGCAGATTCTGTTCTTCAGCATAAACATTGAACTTCAGCAGAATCCTTCGGCAGAAACATCAGTAGAATTCTAACTTAGCAGAATTCCCAACAATCCTCCCCTAAACTGGAATTTGACTTGGTTAAGTTCCAGTTTCTTGATAGATCTTCAACGCTTCAGAGGATTGTATTCAAACATCAGCAACAAAGAAACAAAACAATGACACCTCGATGATGACAAATCTTTAAAGCTCCAGGTCTTTGCTGCAACAAATGACATAATGTACATCAAAACAGTGTAGTTTCATACTATTCTCATCACATCCAGGTGTGTTAACTCCTGTGAGAGGTGAATCATTGAAAATAATGGATTTGATGTCTCTTTACCAATAGCCATCACTACTTGAGTAGCCAAATGTTTAAGTTCGAAAACCATGGTACAATGATAACCATCTGATTTATTAGCAAATCAGCAACCATAAACGGATTTGAAATGTCTTTACCTGTAGCTGTTTGCTCAGGACTAGTCAATTCTTAGAATTGGTGAACTGATTACCAAATATGGTATTCCAATGCCTTTACCACAAGCCATATACAAGTGGGCTCGTCAATTCTTGGATTCCAAAAAGGAATAAACCATGGTGAATTGATGACCATACAACCCTCAACAATTAAGCATGGGTGGTTGCAGACGCTATGATTTTGAGCAAACCATTACAGCTATCAACAGATTTGATGTGTCTTTACCAAAGTTGTACCCTTTTGACTAGCCAACTCTTTGATATACACAAGGCACATCTGGTGAGTTAAGAACCAGCAATAATATACAACAAACCTGCAATAAAAGTTAGATAAACTCATGAATATACATACATATATATATATATATATATATATATATATATATATATATATATATATATATATATATATATATATATATATATATATTTTAACTAAGAAACAAACAAAGAAACAAAGAAAACAAATATTACAAACCATACAAATTACCGAACTCAAGACGATGCTTTATGACGCAGAAGCTGAGTCTTAATCAATCCAACACATTGTTCAGCATTAAGCCTATCTTTTCCAACTGGATCAGGAGGCACTTCCAACTTTTGTCTAAGCATTCTTTCCATCAACTTAATAGACAAAGGATATAGCTTATCTGAAAACATACATATAGTCATGCCACACTCTGTCTCCACTACATGCACATTAGGAAGAGGATAAAATCTCCAAGTCTCAACCTTCCACTTATGTGAATTCTTCCAAATAAAATATCCTTTACCATTTGGAGATTGAGAATCAAACAGAACATGAAGATCACCCAACAAGAATAAACCAGAACCCTGTGGTGAATGATTAAGGTAATACTTAGTGACAATACCATACAGAGTATTCAAATCTAGCCGATCTACCAAATGAAGTATTGATAACGCTCAAATTGTGCATGTTTTTAGTAGCGTTATCCGTGTTTTTATGTATGTTATTTGGTTATAATCATATGCTTTTATTGCTTAATCGTATCAAAGTGCGTTTGCTAGTTCATTTGTAGCCAAGTACAGGAAAGTGGAGAAAAAGACGGAAAAATAAGTAAAATATGAAGATTTCTCCATATATGAAGAATTCCCGACCAAAGCAAGACTTGTGGAGTATATTCAAGAAGATAAAGTCATCAAGTTAGTGGTCCAAAGACTCAAGAATAAAGTTCAAGAAGGAAAACGAGAAAGAAATGAAGAAAAGAAGCTTAAACGAAGATATATTGGAAGACTCGTTGTTCCCGACACACCTTCACCATTTTGGCCATAACTTTTGCATACGGACTCCGTTTGACCCCCCGTTCGCGGCCACGGAAAGCTAAGAGAAAGTTCTACAACTTTCTGTTTATGAATTTTTATGATTTTGCTCCAACCGATCGGTCGAGACCCGTAACCGATTCGGTTGGAGACTAGTCAGCAAGACCAACCGATTCGGTTGGAGCTCAACCGGATCCGGTTGGAAGTCCTGTTTCAGCCATTTTTCCATTACTAAGGTTCCAAACTTGTTCCAAACGATTCTAGGTCCTTCCTTCATGTCTTCTAGTCCCTTCCAAGCTCCTTGGTGACCAAGAAATGCATTTATAACCCCTAGCCTTGGAATTAGTATAAATAGAGGCCTTTGCAACCTCATTTCACACACCAAAACTTGAGAGATCTTCTCTCACACCTATCTTACCACCACTACCACTCTCTCAAAGCCTAAATTCGTTCATAAAGTTCCAGGATACTTTGGAGGTCCAAGAAGTCATCATTTGGAGGTCAAACCATCAAGAAGTCATCACCAATACTTGAGGCATCATTACTACATCATTTGTAATCTCATTTCAATCATTGTAAGACCTTTAATCATGTTTTCTAATGTTCAAAGTTCTGAGTTTATGTTTATGTTTGCTATGAGTGGCTAGTTTCTTTATGCACTTGCTTAAATGATGTTGATTATCATATGATTAGTTAGTGGTTGTGTTAACATGTTTTAATTCAATTTCAAGTTGATTCTAAGATCCAATTGTGCTAAAGTTTCATAGTGACATTTGTTAATCAAGTTTGGCTAATTGATAAGAATCGTTGGGGTCGAAAGAACTTCGTGTTATTCAACTAGTCATAATCATTTTGTCTATGGATGATTGTTTTTACCCATTATTCTTGATTATACAAAGGAACTAAGGTGTGGTTGTAATAGAAACGCTTTTTGATTATCAAATTGGATTGGTTGGAAACATCTAAATGGTCGTAAGATTAGTTGTTGAGAATCAATTGTAGCCTTTTGTCTATGATCGGTTACCTTTTGTATTGACCATTTCTTAAGCAATTTGATGAACAAATGGATGTTTTTGTGTTTAAGTTTATGAAAGTAGACTTATGAAACTTGAATTGATCTTGAATTGATTGGTTAAACTTAATGCTTGTTTTTATAAACTAAACTCTTGATCAAAGTTTGACTTGTAAGAACAATAGATTAGTCTACCAACTAATTATCACAACCAACATGTTAAGAGGTTAACACAATCACATTAATCTATGATATGAAACTAGTTTAAGCAAGTGTAGTTTTTAATCATCTGAATTTCATTATATCTATTTGCTTTGTTATATGTTTTGGATAGACTCCGTTAATTCAAACTTGTGCTTAGATTCACTCAAATCCCTGCGAACGATCCCGACTTACCTTCATAATCTTGCTATAACGGACGAGTATACTTGCTCGTATGTGTTATTGGTAATATTGGTAATTCACCTTTTATAAATTTAAAACTTGCACCAACCGGGCACATCAAGTATCTCCTTCAAAAAGTTGAACTTCATAGAAGATTGATCCAATCGATAAATGGTATTAAGCTTCCCATCTGTCAAAGTCCAATTAGTTAACACATCATGAGATCCTTCAGGAAAAACAGCAGCAGATCCTTCTTTAATAAAAGTTGACTCAGCAGCCTTTAGATCCAAAGGAATATGCTTTTGAGATGGCTTAACCTCAGATGAATGAATCCCAGCAGACCTCACAGACCTCCTTAGAGAAATGTGTCTTCTTTTAGACATCCTCTTCATCCTCCTACCAGGTATATAAATCTCCATAGATGATACATCCTCAGATTTTTCAGAAACATCTGTAGCATGAAGGGAAGAAATAGAAGTAGACTTAGCAGAAACACCACCACGTAAAGCATTCATTTGGTCAAGAACTTTCCTCGTCTTTTTAGTTTTTACAGATGCTGTTTCAGCTTCCCTAACCATAGCATCTCCTTCTGTATCAACAGATGCCACATATGGAATAGAAGGTGGCACATCTTGTGCTTCAGAAGAAACAGCAGAAGGTTCAGCAGAAGAAACCCTGTCAGCTGAATGAGTAGCTTCAGAAGTTACTTCAGAAGTAACAACAGGAGAAACCACTTTAGGTAAAATAGCATCAAAATTATCTACTATCTCAACAAACTTGGGTCTCTTGGCCTTTGGAGCATCGACATTCCCAACAATCCTTTTCAAGTTAGAAGTAATTGTTGAAGCAGGGGAAGAAGACTTCATAATCCAATTATACATACGAATCAAATCAGAATCCGGTAAAGCCAAGACTTGCTTCATTGTCAGACCAGAGTTATACAAAGAACAACTCTGATTTTTCACCACAGTCCTCATATGTGCTTTCCTCTGAGCTTCAGTTTGAGGTCTTTCTCTCTTAGCTTTATTTCTTTGAGCAACAATGGCTTTCTTCTTTACAGCTGCTTCTTGCTTCCATTGTTGTCCAAGAGCCACCATTTGAGCCACAAAATTCTCACTATCAAAATCTGCTCCCAAAATACTTTGTGCAAGATTAGGTTCTGAGATAGCTTGAGTAATACATGCATCCCATTGTTTATCAGTAAACTTAGAAGATAGTGCATCAATTTCTCTTTGTCTCTCAGAAGGTAAATTGGTAGAAACCTCTGCTCCAAGCTGTTTAGCCAATGTCTCACTCTTCTTCAACTCTGCACACTCAGCAAGTAACCTTTCTTGTGCTTGCTTTTCGTGTTCACTTACAAGATCTGGACCAATATCATCAATCATTGCTCCTTTTCCTGTATCAGCAAGTTCTGTAGCAGAAATAGCTTGAGGAATATCACCAGAAGGAACTTCAGAAGAAACACCCAAGTTAGCATCAGAAGAAACATGTTGAGACAGATCCTCAACAGGTTTAGAAAAGACATCATCATGAGGATCCAAATTGAAACTCCTTCCAGCAACAAAGACATTAAGATTATCTACTGAAGGTAGAGAACTTGATTTTTCTTGAACAAATGAATCATGACCATGTTCAGAAGCACCATCCTCTATTGAAACATCAGCAGGTTCATCATAAACATTTGGTTCTTTTGAAGCTTCAGTGGATTCCTTATTCAAATATTGTCTTCTCCTTTTTCTAGTAAATCGAATGGGTTCCTTTTTATTTGAAGATTCAATAACAACTGGTGAAGGAACATGAGTCTTCTGAGCCACATCAGCTAAGATTCCAAGAGATTCAAAATAAGTATCCTCTTGCTCCTCATCAGAAGAAACCAGAACTCTCTTTTTGCTACTATTTCCAAGTTGGTCCTCTAAGTCCTTAACTTTACCCTGCAGCTCCCTAATCTCACCACCAAGAATAGATTTAGTCTCTACAAGCTCCTTTTTGAGATCAGCAACCTCAGCCACATACCTGTTCACTAGAGCATATACAGATGTAAGTGTAATAGGGTCCTTAGCTCCACCAGCAGATTGCTCAGTGGTAATGGGAGCTTCATTGGACCTTTCAGGAGAAACATGTTCATGCTCAATAGTATCCGAACCTTCATTAATTGGTTCCCTAAATGGACTAGGTGTGGCAGTCTATCATCCACAGTCTCAAACACATCAACATGGGTAGGTGATGGACTAGGACTAGGTCTAGAGGAAGGTATAGATGGAGGTAGGTCAGGAGTAACATTAGATGCTTCAGCAGTAGTAGAAGGGCCCTCATCAATGGCAACTGAAGGATTACCATCAGTAGCATTGGTAGAAAGTGGATCACCAACAACATTATCCTCATTAGCAGCCTCATTACCTTGAGGCAACATAGCTGCTAGCAAAGGATTATGTTCCCCCTCATAGTTAGTTTTCAGAGAAGGAAACAGTTTAGAAGTTAAAGCTCCTATGGGACAAAAGGCTTGGGCTGTAATGTCTAAAATCATTTGCAAAAACCTAGGGTACATTAAAAACTTATGCTTTTTCCTATGAATATTTTCAACCATATTATCAAAAATAAACCTAGAAAAGTTATAAGTTAACCCCTGAGAAAGACATACAATACCACATCCCAATTGAGTAGAAAATTGATCCCATCCTCCTGATTTATTGCTTATGCACTGAAGCAACGTGTGAACCAAAAACCTCCACATAGGACACAACTGATTCTTGAACCATACATCAGTCCTTGTACCCCTGTATCCACAAGCTCTTAGCCCAGCAAGTATCACAATAGCATTAGAGTGATAAACACCATTAACATCGTCCAAGCGAAGCTGTCTTCTTATCAACTCCTCTGTCACAACATACTCTGTTCCGTCAACCATAGCAACAATCTCTGTGTCACTCCGTTTCGTAGCATATGCCCAAAATTGTGTAACCAACGATTCATATATCACAGTAGGATAATGTGTTAAAGCATAATGAATCTTGGACCTCTTCAAGAACTCCACCATTGGTTCATACAGATCATCACCCTTAGCTTTTCCCAGGAAAGCAACTTTGTTGTGATCTTTCTTAAATTGAAGCGCCATGAGAAATCGAGATAATGGGTTATGATTTAACTGAAAGTGTGTTTAAATCGAGTGAAGAGGGAATCAGTTAATTTTAGACGAAGATATGCGAATAAGGTATTAGTAGAAGTTTCCCAATTTATGATCACAAATATCGAAATAAATTTTTGACCAAATCTGACGTGTAAAGCAACTTCTACCAAATTTAAATTACTTCTTCAGCAGAAACAATGGTCAATCTGCTGAAGGTGGTCAATCAGCATAAAGAACTTAAGTAATCAAGAAGCTTCAGTAAATATCTGCGTTTTACTGTGCCACCCAACTCGCATTAAATCACATTAAACCTTGAATCCGTCTATAAAACAATCCCAATGCATACTTAACTCACATCATTTACCCCCAATTATCTTCACAAACCCTAATTTCTCCAAATACACTCCAATCAATAATAACCATGAATAAGAAACCAGAGGTTATTGATCCAACCTCCTCTCCATCATCATCATCATCATCATCCAGTGATGATGCACTCCAGTTTTTCCAATATCCATATGACCCTCGACCTTTGAAATCCCTATTTCTCCCTTCTTCTCAAGATGATAGTGTAGTGAATCCAAGTGAGTCTTCTGATGACTCTGATGACTCCAACAAGGAGAGAACATCACTCCCCCAACCTTCAACACCTCAACCTCAACCAAGGCCACGTGCCAAAAGAGAGGTGGTGTTAGCTCTTCCTGCGCCATGTTTTGGTGCTTCATCTCATATCGTAAAGGGGAAGGGCAAAAGGAAGATGGATTGATTGCTTTATGGTGGAACGAGTAGATGGAACAACCGAAGATTGTCATATCACATATCCATCTACTGTCTTCATCTTCATCGTCTTCATTTTCATCAATCCATCCTTCCCATTTTGATCCTTAGCTTCTTCGTCGTACTGGTCATGCATATCCAACGTTTGGAATAGATGATATGGGCTAGTAGATGATAGGAGCTAGAATAGGTTAAGTAGATCTTGTATAGAACTGATCTTGTATTTTCATTTGAAGTTGATTGTAAGCTGTAAGCTGTAAGCTGTAAACTTTCTCTTGAATGAATGAACAATTTAACTTCAGTACTTTCTATTCAGTAGAAATAATAATCTCACTTCAGTACTTTGATTTCAGTAAAAACAAGCTTTTAAGCTTACTTGACCATATTCCAATTGACCAACCATGGTGAACTTCAACTTGTATAAGCAATCTGCAAAACAGACACAGAGAAACACTCAAACCAAACCAAGACAAACAAACTAAAAGAACATTAGCTGGTTAGTGTTAGCAAACAAAAGTATAACCTCCCCTGAGGCCTATGCCTCCCCTTAAACTTTGCAGTTAAGGGTTAAGCATCCCAATATGGACCACAAGATGTTGAAACCTTGGTCCATCAAAAGCCTTAGTCAGTAAATCTGCCACATTATCATCAGTGTGAATCTTAACCACTTTTATCAAATGTTTGTCATATGCATCTCTTATAAAGTGGTGCCTGATTTCAATATGCTTAGTTCTACTGTGAAAAACTAGATTTTTAACAATGCATATGGTACTTTGATTATCAATAAAAATTGTTGTGTTCATGAAGTTATACCCATAATCCAACAATTGATTTTGTATCCAAAGAACCTGTCCACAACAATTTGCAGCAGCAACATACTCTGCTTCAGTAGATGAGGTAGCCACAATAGTTTGTTTCTTGCACTGCCAATAAATCAATCTCTTACCAAGGAATTGGCAACCTCCAGTTGTGGATCTCCTATCCAAATTTGCACCAGCATAGTCACTATCACTATATGCTTCCAACTTAAAAGGAGACTCTTTTGGGTACCAAAGACCTAAATGAGGTTAGCCTTTCAGGTACTTAAAGATCTTTTTGACTGCATTGAGATGGGAAGCAAGTGGAGTGACTTTATGTCTAGAACAAACACTCACAGCAAAGGTAATATCAGGCCTTGAAGCTGTTAAATACATCAAAGAAATATCAGGCCTTGAAGCTGTTAAATACATCAAAGAACCAATCATAGATTTGTATAAGTGAACATTCACAGCTGGATCGGCTTCATTGTTGGTCTTTGTTTTTGGAGCTTCATAAGGTGTAGTGGCAGTCCTGACACTCTCCATACCAAACTTCTTCAAGATTTCCCTCGCATATTTATCCTGACTGATAAAAATACCATCAGGTTTCTGCTGAACTTGGAGACCCAAAAAGAAAGTAAGCTCCCCCATAGCACTCATCTGAAACTCTCCCTTCATCAGCTCCTCAAACTCCCTGCACCAAGCTTCTTTAGTAGATCCAAAAATAATGTCATCCACATAAACTTGCACAAGTATGATGTCTGTGGAAATCTTCTTAAGGAAAAGTGTCTTGTCAATGGCACCTCTTCTATAATCCTGCTTCAGCAGAGATGATGAAAGCCTAGCATACCATGCTCTTGGTGCCTGATGTAGTCCATAGAGAGCTTTTACAACCTTGTAAACATGATTAGGATGATCTGGGTCTTCAAATCCTTTGGGTTGAGTGACATAAACCTCCTCCTCTATTTCACCATACAGAAAAGCACCTTTGACATCCATTTGATATACCATGAACCCCATGTAAGATGCATAGGCCAAGAAAATTCGAATGGCCTCAACTCTGGCAACAGGTGCAAACACTTCATCATAATCAATTCCTTCCTCTTGCCTGTATCCCTGAGCCACTAATCTAGCTTTGTTTTTAATCAAAACACCCCTTGCATCTCTCTTATTCTTCAAAATCCATTTTGTCCCAATTTCATACTTGCCATCATGTAGTGGTACCAAGATCCAAACTTGCTGATTTTGAAATTGTTGCATCTCTTCTTGCATTGCTTCAAGACAACTTGAGTCTTCAAGAGCTTGAGTAACACTGGTTGGTTCCACTTGAGAAAGAAAACAAGCAAACAGACAATGCTCAAAGTCTGTGTGATTGTCTCTTTGCTGGTATGAGACATAAGAGAGAAAAGCCACCTGTCCATATTTAGAACTTGTCACAGTGCCCCTAGTTCTAACAGGTGCATGATGATCACCAATAATATTGGACTGTGGATGAGCAATGTTGATCCTTTTAGTCGCAGTGGTGTTGACATCAATGGAGGTATCAAGATTAGTCACATTTGGCTCAAAATCACTGTCATAGGAAGGTGAGGTGAAGATGCCAGCTTTGGGTTGATGATTTCCAAGATCTGAAGGCCTTGGAAAGCGTGTATATGGTTCCCCAAATTCTGTAGCCACTTTAGAAGAAATAGGAGTAGAAACAGCAGGGCTTTCAGCAGATTTGTTGATGATGGGAGAAACAGGATCACTGTCAGGAGAATCATGGTTTCCACTGACTGATTCTCTTGCAACCTCCCCATTCAGCTTCTCAGCTTCAAGATTAGCTGCATACTCCTGTGTCTGAAGCCTAGCAAGGTCCACTGCATAATGTGACTCATCTTCACTCTCATCAGTAGGAACTCTAGAAGTATCACCTGCAAAATGGTTAGGGGAGAAAGAAGGCACAAGAATAGGTTGTTCATCATCCTCGAACTCACTATCAGAGTCAGCATCAATGGTACCTGCATTGTCAGTGGGAGACTCTTGAGTACCTGCATTTTGGTTAGCCACATGTCTAGTATAGCCCAAGTAATCAGTTAAGTAATCAAGGTCAAAAGACCAAACATGACCCTGTCCTTGAACATTAGGCTTATCTTCTAGGAATCTCAGGTTCAAAGTCTCCTCTATCTTCTTAGCAGATAAATTATACACCCTGTAAGCCTTACTATGAGCTGAATAACCCACAATATAACCATCATCAGCTTTCTCATCAAATTTACCCAGTGGATCACTAGTATTCAGAATGGTCACTTGACAACCAAAAGGTTTGAGGTAATGAATAGTAGGAACTTTCCCTGTGAGAAGTTCATATGGTGTCTTGAAATGAGGTCTAGTAATGGATACCCTGTTCAGTACATAACAAGTTGTGCCAACTGCTTCAGTCCAAAACATAGTGGGTAATTTAGAGTCTGCCAGCATTGATCTTGCAGCCTCTATTAAGGTCCTATTCTTTCTTTCAGCTACCCCATTTTGTTGTGGGGTTCTTGGAGTGCTATAGTCCCTTTTTATTCCTTTAGACCTACAGA
>BPTQ01000001.1:31625281-31642067 GCA_019973895.1 Chrysanthemum seticuspe
AAAACTTGATAACGCTACACGCGTCGTTCGGGGTCAAGGAAACTTCCTTTTCTTCGAGCAAGTTTTATAACACCCTAGGCAGTGAACCTAATTGTTGTAGTGTAGTAATTAGGGTAAGCCACGGGTATTGATATCGTTCTCTAGGGGAATAGGAATGCTAGTGAGAAGTTACTACGCTAAGGTTGAGGTTGAGGAAGATTATTTTTTTGTATTTTTATATTTTATGAAATTGAAAGGTACGAATCTCGGGTATTGGATTTGGGGGGTTGGTATTTCTACCGATTACTCTACTATTATCTAATTATCTAAACTAAGGTTGTGGGAGTCTATGTCTAAATTATGTGTACTCGTATGATAGTTTAAAGATGTGTTTACTTAGGTTTTACTACTTCTTAATTATCTCCTATTGATGGTTGAGTTGTCACGTCCTTATTCTTAGTTGCGTTGTGTGTCTAAAGTTGTAGGGTATGCATTTCTCCCTAACTCTTTGAACTTACCAAAGGGTCTCGTCTACAAAACCCACTAGGATTTACAGGGAACACACCCACAAAGTTCATTAAGGGCTATATAAAATAAGGGCTAAAACGACCCCTCAAAATGGTACCTTTTAAAACCTTATCACATATGCAACAAGCCTTTTAAACCACTTGGTGTCCCAAGTGGACGAGTAAAGTCTCATGAGGGTTTACAGGGAACACACCCACAAAGTTCATTAAAAATACTAATACAAGGTTATTGCGTTTTAAAATGAAATAAGTAAAGCAGAGAAAGGTTACGTCGTAACTCTTTTGAGGGAGTTACGCCGTAACTGGCAAAACCTGACATATGCTGCAAAGCGAGTGGTACGGCGTAACCATTGAGATGGTATTACGCTGTAATTGGTAATGCATCTAAAATACTGCTGCAAAGGGTTGGTTACGGCGTAATCACAGAGATGAGTTACGCCGTAACTAGGATCAGATCAGCAAACTGCAGCAGCAATCACTTCCTCGTTTCCTACAAAAATGGTTAAAAACACAAAACCCTACAGAAATGGAAACAAAACAAAAGAAATGGATAATTCGGGTTGTCTCCCGAAAGAGCACTTTTTTTTTAATTTACGAGTCTTTAAGTTAGACTCAGAGCCGTGGGGTTTATGGGGGCCTTTGGAGATGTCCGACTTCCTCCTCATCCTTCATTAAAGTATTCCTGATCCAAGCGACATTGGAAGCTGTGCGGAGGTATTCTTTGATTCCCACTTTCCTAACTTTGCAAAAATTTTCATCCGTCCCCAAATGATACCTAGTGAATTCGAATGTTTCGGCAAAAATTGATGGTGGTTTTTTATATTGTATCCCAAGAAGTTTGCACCTGCTTCGTGCGTACTCCTCATCTTCAAGGTCAGTTATACTTACTTTATACCGTGGCTCCTGGATTATGATTCCCTTTATGTTGTAGTCTTTAGTTTTATTTGAATTATCCAAATGCCCATATTTGCAATCTTCTCTCGTGTCTGTCTTGTCATCATTTGTTGAGTTACCCGTATCTTGAGGAGTCTCTTCATCAGGATTATCTTCATTCATGCAGTCCTTCCAAATTTTATTTTTAGTGGACGTATCAACTTTTCCATATTTGATCTTTACCCAATCGTTAAACCTTAATCCCCCTGACCATTGCAACTTGGTTCGTTTATTGTCAGTTGTTGAATTCCACCAAAATTCGTCGGCTCCTACTCTTTTGGCACTACTTCCTCCATTACAGCTGTCATCGCAAGGATCACACGAGGCCCAAGAATCCCCATCAATTGTCTTTATCATTTCGTACCAATGCTTTCGACCAACGAGCCCCTGGCCCGTTGTTGTTGTTTCATGATTATTCTCATAGGGTTTATTGAGACAAAGATCAGTCCATATTTTTCTTTTATCATCATTGCTAACCTCTCCATACCTAATTCATACCCAAACTTCGAATGTTATCTCCTTGTCATTGGTTGAGGACAATAAGTATTTGTTGTTTTTCACGCTTTCCTTGTCGTGTCCCCCGTCACAGACATCCAAGTAAGGGTTGCATGAAGCCCATAGATCATATCCTTTATTGTGGTTAATAGGGATAACCTTACACCAATGATATTTTAATTTGGGAAAGTGCTTGTAATCCACTTTCTGAATTTCGTGCCATATTTCGTCTGACTCATTTTCCAGAGTTTTTGAGGTGTCATCGCGTTGTACTCCTCCTTTGTTGTGTTCCTTGGTTTTCCTTCCCTGCATGTTACGATCATTAGTAGCGTAGTGCTTGTGTGTGATGGTGGGAGGAATAGTTTTGTTTTTTCCTTTCTTGATAACACAAACAGTTTCGACTGGGTGACATTTTCCAACGTCATCCATATTCAGTGTAAGCTTTCTATCGTTTATTTTCAAAGTGATGATTTTTTTGAAAACATTAATCTTAGCACGAGCAGTAACCAGAAGGGGCCTTCCCAAAATTAATGGAATGTCGAGGTCTTCTTCCTTGTCTAAAATAACAAAGTCGACAGGAAGAGTGAAATTATTGATTTTGATGAGCACATTCTCAACTATTCCTCTGGGTATGCTAACTGTTCTATCAGCCATTTCTATAGTCATGCAAAGGGGTTTGATGGGGCCTAGATTCAATCTCTTACACATATAAAATGGCATGATACTAATACTAGCCCCTAGGTCAGCTAAAGCATTGATATTATGTAAATTATTAATAGAGCAAGGGAAAATGAAACTTCCTGGGTCTTTTTCCTTGAGAGGGATTTTATTTAGGATGACTACAGAGCACCTGGCGTTTAATTTTACTTCATTTTCCGTAGCAGCTTCAATTTCCATATGTAATTCATCCCTTTTTAAGCTCGTCATGTTACACATGATTTCAGCTTGTTTTTGCAATCCAGAGAGCTCCTCTTCATCGTATCTGAAAGGGGTATAGAGGGGTTTTCCATTGCTGGAGTATATGGCATTACAAAAACTATCGTCAAATGAATTGGCTTCATTAATTTCATTTTCCTCAATCATTTTTTCGTTGTCCTCCAGATCCTTAGCTGTTGAAGGAGAGCGGTTCTAGTATCCTAGAATTTTTTTGAACAATGCGTTCCTGTTGGCTTGCCGCTTATCATCTTCTTCCAAATACTTATTTATTGATTCCTCGAGCGAAGAATTTCTTGTTTTGAAAGAATCTTGATAGAAGGGTTTCCCTTCTCCATACATTACCTTTTCGACTCGAGGGTTTATATTTTTCTTAGGTAAATCTCTGGTTGGGCCCCAGTATTCACTTTTATTGCATCCAATCCGAATATCATGAACATTTTCCTGGAGCTTTTCATGTCTCTTCCAAGGTTTTCCAATTTGCTTGAAATGATGGCAATGCTTATTGAACCTTTTTCAAGGCTTTGGTTGTGTCCCCCATTATGCCATTTTTGAGAGTGATCAACAAGTTTCTGAATGGCTTCAAGGGCTAGATTAGGGGTCATGTTCGGGATAGGTCCTTGATAGTCTAGCATCTGTCTTGTAGTCACGTTGATTCCTTTGTAGAAGATGTTGACCTTTTGCTGGTTGTTCAGATCATGAATAGGACACTTGTAAAGGAAATCGTTGTATCTATCCCAGGCTTGGTACAATGTTTCACCTTCTTCTTGTTTGAAATTATGGATCTCCAAAAGATGGTTAGAAATCTTCGACGGCGGACAATACCTCTGAATGAAGTGCTTTTTGAGTAGAGCCCAGGTATTAATTGCCCCGGCGGGTAATCTTTCAATCCATCTTCTGGCAGCTCCAGTAAGAGTCATGGAGAATACCCTTAGCATAACAGCATCATGAGACACGCCTGGAATGTTGAAAAGGCTTGCGATGTATAGGACATTTTCAACGTGCTCATATGCATCCTCGTCCCTGTTTCCTGAAAAAGGGTTAGCACGAAGCTCCCTCATAAATTGGTCTTTAATTTAAAAACGGACATCCACCCCAATCGCCGGTCTTACGAGACCCGACCCTTGTTCTGCTCTTGTTAATGCCAAATATTCCTCAAGAGTGAGGTAATCGATTTTAACAACTTCCATGGTACCTGAAAACTTGAATAATGATCGTGAGAAAAGTTTAAAACAAAACGAAAATGAAAGACTTAATAGCAATCCTAATATAACTCCCCGGCAATGGCGCCAAAAACTTGATGCAGGTTTTACTGACCAGGTTTTAATATTTATATAGTCTCGTTATACCTATGGTCTACCCTAATGCACTAATGGGCAGTGTACCCGGTCGTGTGTAGTGTAATATTCGGTAAAACCGAGGTAGTCCAAAGAGCTATGTGTGTTGGATTATTACTAAGTCTAGGTGTCACAAATTTTAATAATGATTTCGATAAGGAATTAATTAACTACTAAAACAGATAAAAGTAGATAAAAGGCAAAGGTTTAATCAATAGAGGAGAGTGGTGCTAACCTAGTTAATCCTTCTAGCTAGTAATGTATGTCTAGTTACTTCCAATACTTCAGGTGGGGTCAAATTTAAGAGGACAACATTTGGTCAATTCGCCCTAACCTATCAGCAAAGATGCCACCACTGGAGAAGTCAGGTGTCCCTTCATAAGTCCAGTTGTTCCTGGTCCCCTAAGCCAAGTCATTAAGTATCGCTACATGCTAGATTTATAATAGTGAGTGCCCGGGCGTTAGCAACTTAAACACTCACCCCCTAATTCTTAAGTTCATCCAAACGGTAGGTGATCAGTTGGTCAAATCGCACAAGTAGAAAGGGTCGTCAGTTGGTCATATCTTACCCTTCCCATCTTAGTCTACTCACTTAGGGTCAGTTGGTCATATCTCCTAAGCAACTAGCCTCTACCGCCATTCAAAACTACTGAAAAAAGGGTAGCTACCAATAAACTATGCATGCATACACTTAGAAATAATTATACGGAAGTAATGTAAATGCAAACAAAATAATTAAGGAATCATAACTAGGCCAGAACCAAGAGGTGCTTAGCCGCTCATATTAACCATACAAATCAATTCAATATTCAAAGTTACGAAATACATGAATCGAAAGTAAAGAAAAGATAAAATGCTAATGCTTATCGTAGGGGAGTGATTTCTCCCTTGGAGACAGCTCCGTATGCTCCTCTAGACCTGCCTTTGGCTTCTTCCCATGTTCTTTGGTTGTGGTGTGTGGAATGGGATGCTTTGAAATGCTGGAAATCGTAGGGTATTTATAGGCCAGATCTGGGTTACGGCGTAACTAATATAAGAGTTACGCTGTAATCTTCAATTCCATCGTAATTTGCACTAGATCTGCTGGTTACGGCGTAACCATATAAATGGTTACGCCGTATCTTCAATATTACTCGGTTACGCCGTAGTTGGTGAAATAGTTACGGCATAGTTATCAGCGGCGTGGAACCTCATTTGACCTAATATAGTTACGTCGTAGACTTTGGGGAGAGTTACGCCGTAACTTTCTGATGAGTTGGCTTTCTGAGTCACGCTTTAGTTACGGAGTAATGAGAGAGATGATTTACGTCGTAACTTCTTCAAAGTCAGCATACTATGATAAATCTTTGATATTTCTCCAATTCCGCGTCTCTTTAGCTCCAATGCTCGTAATTTACCTGAAAGTTGAAAACAATGGAAAACAAGCGTAAATCCATATAAATGATATAAATTACAAGCATTATTGGGGGAAATTGACACTTAATATTCAGGACTATTTGATATTATCAGGGATCCGGGAACAATAGCTATTTTTCCTCTATAAATAGTGAGCCATTTCTTCATTGTATCTCACCCCCTTTCACATATATTTTCCCTTTGAGTTATAAACTCTCTAACCTCAGATCCAAGTGATCTATGTATATAGTTTTGTTTTTGTGTGATTCTCTAGGTTCCTCTTAAAGGCGAGATCACCACCTTTTGAAGTCGAGCAAGCTCAAGTCCATGAGTTGCCATGCTTCGTCATTATCAAGACTACTGAGGTTCTCTTGTTGATAGTTCTCTTCTTTCTCATTAGAAGCGTAGTGTCGAAGACATAAGTGAAAGATGTCTAAAGGGTCAAGACGAAGATATTAGTGAAAGATGTCGAACGTCCATATTAGAAGCACTAATGAAGAAGTGCTTAGAAGTCAAGGCTAAAGGCATTGAGGGTGTCTAGAAGTCAAGTCACAAGGCATTAGTGAAGGGTGCCTAGAAGTCAAGCCAAAGGCATTAGTGAAAGGTGCCTAAGGTGTACATTCGATATTGTGTGTTCGATGTACAAGATAGATTAGTATTGGGTCAAAGGATATTGATATCCTTGTTGATGTTGTTATAAAGAGTGGATCTCCTTTGAGGTTAGTTGTTTTGTAGTGTTGGGTAGTAGTTCCTCCATTGTAATGGAACTCGGTATCTAGCCTAATACCGGATAAAGGGTAGGCGACGTATTGATAGGTTTGGTTCTACCTCGTGGAAAAACCCGGTATCTAGCTTTGTACTGGATAAAGAGTAGGCAACGTTGTGAAGGCTTCTCCGCCATAAGGAGTTGGTGTCGTGTAGTGTTTACAAACTCTCGAGTAGGTGACTCAGGGAGTGGAGTAGGGCAAGGAAGGTGTCCTTGTAGTCGAACAACTATAAATACTCGCGTTGTGGTTTTGTGCTTCTTACTCCTTATTCTTTCATTACATATTTTATATATGCTTGTCTATCAACATCCAACACACATGTTTAAATAGATTGACATAAGTCGATCTAAATAGTTTAAAACCAAGTTTTAATCGGTAAAACTATTCAACCCCCCCTTCTAGTTTTCCATAATTGGTATCAGAGCTTCGTTACCAAGTTTCTTAGAGTATGTTGTACTTTAAAAACTTGATACGATCCATGTTTAATTGAAAACTACAAAGAAGGTCTTTTACAAAAACAAACACCATGTTTTAAAAACACTTTGTTCGGATGTTGATTAGATGACAACATTTTTTTTCTTACTAAATTGCACTAACCTTCCTTGTCATTTTGCTTAGTTAAAGCTCATACTTATCAAGCCATAGGAATTGCTTGGTAACAAGATTACCTTCCCTAAGAAGGTATCTTAAACACGAAGGAACCGGAGTTGTCTAGTGACATTTATGTTGTCATTAGTAAAGACACTATTAAGTGCATTAGAGGTATGATTTTCTACTTATCTCTAGATAACATTAGCTTAGGAAATAAGTATGCTCACATAGGAACTTATGTGATTTTTTTATGTATTACACGTAGCTTCGTTAGGAAACTTCTCTTGCATACGTGTTACTCTTCCGTCTATAGTTTAGGTTTATAAATTTGTGTTTTATTTTACTTAATCCAAAAATCAAATCCTTCTAATAATAAAACAAAACACAAATCTCAAAAATACATCCTTCCCCATAAATCTCCCTTCCGATGTCCACTCCACGAAATCCTCATTTTTCAAATCTTCCACTTTCAGAAATTACCTCTCATTCAAACTTCATCTTCCTTCTCATCTCATCTCATCTCAAACCAAAACCAAGAAGGATCTTCATCAACATGGTTTACATCGCCTTCGTACTCATTGTCTTAACACTCATCGCTCTCGTGTTCCTATGATTAAGTTTTTTTATGGAGACATGTACTTTGTGTTGTTAATCTACATTGGTGTTATATACCAAATCCTTTGTATCATCCTTAGCATTGAAATGAAATATTACTAATGTTTTAGTTTATCTAGTTTATTTTTTATAATGTGTTTGTCACTTCTTTTACTTTATATCTTTCGTATTTTTGGTCTTGAGATACGTTAGAAATCGATAATGCATGCTAAAAGTAAATGTTGGCTAATATACATATCTTGGTATAAAACTATAATATGCAAAAACCCATTTTTTTTTATCAAAACCCTTTTTCTGTCACTACAGATCCATGGATCCCTGTAGTTCTACTAGCCGGATCCCTTTTGGAAGGGAACTGTGAGAACCCTCCTTCTGGAAAACAGTTTTTCATGAAATATAAAAACCATGTTCTTTCTAAAAGAAATATTCCACTAGAATGTCAAACATTAAATGAGTTAATTATCATTATTAATAAATATCTATCATTGTTTTGCCTTAAACGTCTCATCTTATTAACTCTTCACTTCTATAGGTCTCGTCATGTCGCATGAGTATGAGTTCGACTTTTCACTCACTTGCGTCTACACCCCTAACATCTCTCTTGAACCTAAAACACCTAGCAATCATGTTCGTGGGTTCAATAATCTCAAAACCCGTCACTTCCATGAAGGGCGTATTGTCGACACTCCTCTACAATACGAAGAAGGTATCAATATCTCCTTCCGAACCATAGGACTAGAATGTTTTCTCAAAATTAACGAGAAAATATGTCTGAGGTTTGTATTGGAATTCTTCCATCAAGTTGAACTCGTTCGTAATGAGGATCGCTCTCTATACCTTTGGTTTTGGATCAAAAACCAAAAGTTTGTTCTAACCCTTGGGCAATTTGCTCACATCCTCCGAATTCCAAATCATGGACAATGTGCCTTCACTGAAGATTGGTCTCTTGATTCTCTCTTTAACCTTCGTGAATAAAATAGTCCATATTGTTCACACATACCTTCTCCTCAAGACTTGACTCACATGTTATGCAAACCTCGACCCTATTACTCTGATCCAAACATTATCTATACACGGGGATATCCGAGAAGAGTACAAGCCTCTCGCTCTTATCCTACAAGAAAATTTTTGAAGTCTTAGGGGAAATCGAGAAATCCTTCCCGCTTGTTGTGCTCACATAATGTATTGTTTGCTAACACAACAACCATATAATCTCGCCTATTTCTTTGCAAGGCGAATTGTAAATCTTCAGGGCTCGAAGAAACAATCTAATCCCTTATGGAATGTTCTTGACACGTCTTTATCATCACATCATGTACTTCCACCCTCAATTTCAAAGACCGTTGTACGTGCTTGTGAACAAGATGATGGAACCTCTAAACACATCTCTCATGAAGACTTTCTTCATTCCTGAATCGGCAAATACTCATCAACCATTTGATGATCCATCTAGCGAAAACGCTCAAGAAACTTATTTTTATTTCAAAATAGGGTCAATCCTTAGTACTCATGCTCTACCAATGTAATGCAATTTCTTTCATGAAATAAAACATTTAACATTTGATATCCCTACTATACTAGTGTTCAAACTTCTTAAAAAACACTAGTTTTGAAATATGATGCTTTGTGCAATCCTTGCATACCTTTTGTAAAGGTATTGTTTTGCAGGTGACGGATCCCTCATATTGTGCTAGACGGATCCCTCCACTTTGGGAACCGTGGGATTTGGGCAAACAGAAATGCAGTTGCAGTCTTCATACTTCAAACCATGTCTTTAGATCACTTCACACTAGCTAAACATAGTGCCTTAGGACCAATTAAGTCCTTCTCAAGCTGAGTAAAGTTTCATACTCACTCATAACTCACTTAGATCACACAAAAGGGCTTTTCGATCTATCGTTTCACCAAAACTCATTCTCTTATGCTCACACATCATCCCTCACATGTTAATACATCTAGCTTTAGAAATCTTTAAATTTTAGCAAATTGATTTTAGTCATCCTTACCTCAAAATGGGTCAAATTCTAGTTTTTCCATTTTCTATAAATCTTTAAGATATCTTCCAAAATATTATCTTAAGTTACTATCTGGTCTCTAGGATCATTTAGGTCCATTTGACACTCTCAAATTTTTAGTGTCATCTTTGGTCATTCATTGGTACTCATAAAAGTTCCATTTTCTTCCATAAAAGGCAATCATTAGCTACATCACTCATTGACCTTGAACATTTAAGTACCCTTTCATTTAAGATACTTAGGAGGACTGAAACACTCAAAAAGGTATAGGAATTAGACCTTACAAACATCATTTTTACCCTTTCCTAGCTGTTGAGAGCCGGATCCCTAGGATTAGCCAAGACGGATCCCTTATTAGAGGGAACCGTGGAATCCGGGTGACAGATTCATGCTAAATCTAGCTAAAACAATCATTTCAAGCTCATCTTGCTAACTTGAACACTCCATCTTATCTTAATTAAGATCCTAGATCAGTACAACTCTGAAGTTGACTCTTGTGCATGCTAATCATCACATTCCAAAATATCTTAGTGTCTTAAGTCTTGAATGCAATTGCCAAATCCCTTTCTTTATAAACCACATTGTTAAGACTCTTAAAGTCATCATCTTCATCCTCATTTTCAGCACTTAAAAACCTTTACAAATCTCTTTGAATCATTTCATCATGAGGAAAGCTCCGAGTGGTAATTCATCCACCAAAGGACCACCAAAGAAAATTGCTCGTGTTGTACATGAAATTTCCTCAACCGAATCATCTCCCGTTAAATCCAAAAATGGTAGGATCTCCCCTCCACCTATCAAACCAATCCTAAAAAGGATTGTTCCCACAAAACTACCAATGCCAAACACCACTACCTCCTAAACCAAACAACCCCATCTCCACTAAACCATCATCATTGGTGCCTAAAGCCCTATCATTCACCACTCCACTCTCATCACCACACCTCTACAATCTAGAGGATTTGCCTCCTAGGCCATCTCATACTCCACCACCGACAACATTCTCCTCTTTAGGAGGAATAGTGGAACAAAATCAAGGTGTTGAGTCAACACTAGCTCCGGCTTCCTTTTCTCCGTCACCATCAAATAATCCCCTTTGGATTATGAGAAATCATCAAAGTCAACCGCCCGACCACATGGAAGTTGACACCTCTCTACCACCACCATCATTCTTAGTTGAGCCATCCTCGAATGCGCCTCTGCCAATCCCTCCTTCTATTGAGGCTCCTCAACCCGCGTCACTTGATCCTTCACATCAAGCAATTTCCTTTCTTCCATCACCACTACCGAGCCATGACAAAGATTGTTATCATTGTCAACATGTTGAGAGTTTGATACATGAAGTACGTGAAGATCAACGTTTCATGTTTTATCACCTCCTCGAACGTTTCGACGAGATTAAACCTAAACAAACTTGAGCTAAAGGATTCTAGTGGTGTCCTAGTATCAAGCGCGACTTAGATATTCTAGTAATTCAAAGTCATGTATTGTTCATTTTCTTAGTTTTTAGAGTCATGTATATCATATCTCTTGTTTTATTAAATGAAATTACATGATATTTGCTATATTGTTATGAGTATATGATTATTGTTCTAATACATATCTCATTTTGTGCCAACATCTTTTTGTACAGCACATTTGCTGTATTTTAGTTACAGTCAGACGGATCCCTACGTTTTGCTTAGACGGATCCCTCCAAGGAGGGAACCGTGCAATAGAAGACTAGTTTTCTACTAACTTGAGTCTTATTTGCAGGAAATTATGCATTATATATTTGTTTTCTAACCTTTGTTTTGTAGATTTTTAATTTACACATAAAAACTTTGACACCCTAAGCTAGGGGGAGCTTTGTGTCAAAGCAACACTTTGCAAAATCATTTGCAATATAATTCTCATTAGGATCACTTTTCATGACGTCCCGTTGCAAAGTTGCAATCATCAAGGGGGAGCATATTCGTCACATAGACGAAATCTTTTGCATACATAGGTGCAAATGAACTAGTTTAGTATTTTTTTTACTTGACGCCCTCACAAAGGGATGGACTCATCAAGGGAGAGTTAAGACGAGAAATCTTCCCGTCACGTGCTCTCTACCTTTTCATATTTTTCTTTCACATGTTTTCTTAAAACAATGTGTTGCTTTATTTTCGAAGCTCTTTTTGTTTCGACAAAAAGGGGGAGAAGAAAGTAAAAACTACAATTCAAACTTTTGCGAATTTTAGTTTTTCCTTAAAATAATTTTATGTTTTGTCATCAACAAAAAGGGGGAGATTGTTAATACAAATAATCCGTAAAAACGTTTATTTATATTTTATGATCTTCTAATGTTTTGTCGATAACAAACGTAAAATCATTTTAACGAAACAAACAAAATACGTAAATGGTTTGAGCCAATAGTTTTATAACACACTTATGTTTTCACATAAAACACTAAAACAAGTAAAAGTGGTTTTATGATTTACTAATATATATGTACAACAACTAGTGTCTACATATTGGGTAAATATATACATAACTAGTATGTATTATAATAGGTAATATTAATGGGTAGAAACTTAAGTATTTGACCCATTGACCAAATACATTGAATGTAGATGGGTATAACCCAAAGTCCATGACCCATACCCATGGAGCATGACCCATAACCCATTGCATGACATCATGCATAAGTCATATATGGATATTATCCATGACCCATGGTTTTTACCTATGACCCATGGACTAGATGCATTGCATCTTGTAGATACATTGTATCTGCTTGGATACCCATGGTCCAATGTCTAGGAGCCATGACCCATAACTCATGACCCATGACCCAAAACCCATGGGCATAAGGGAGCGTCCTACGGATCCCCAGTAATACACTGGACGGATCCTTCAAGTGAGGGATCCGTGGGATCCGTGGAACAATAGCTATTTTTCCTCTATAAATTGTGAGCCATTTCTTCATTGTATCTCACCCCTTTCACATATATTTTCCCTTTGAGTTATAAACTCTCTAACCTCAGATCCAAGTGATCTATGTATGTAGTTTTATTTTTTTGTGATTCTCTAGGTTCCTCTTAAAGGCGAGATCACCACCTTTTGAAGTTGAGCAAGCTCAAGTCCATAAGTTGCCATGCTTCGTCATCATCAAGACTACTGAGGTTCTCTTGTTTCTCATTAGAAGCGTAGTGTCGAAGACATAAGTGAAAGATGTCTAAAGGGTCAAGATGAAGATATTAGTGAAAGATGTCGAACGTCCATATTAGAAGCACTAGTGAAGAAGTGCTTAGAAGTCAAGGCTAAAGGCATTGAGGGTGTATAGAAGTCAAGTCACAAGGCATTAGTAAAGGGTACCTAGAAGTCAAGTCAAAGGCATTAGTGAAAGGTGCCTAAGGTGTACATTCGATATGGTGTGTTCGATGTACAAGATAGATTAGTATTGGGTCAAAGGATATTGATATCCTTGTTGATGTTGTTATAAGGAGTGGATCTCCTTTGGGGTTAGTTGTTGTGTAGTGTTGGGTAGTAGTTCCTTCATTGTAATAGAACTCGGTATCTAGCCTAATACCGGATAAAGGGTAGGCGACGTTGTGATAGGTTTGGTTCTACCTCGTGGAAGAACCCGGTATCTAGCCTTGTACCCGATAAAGAGTAGGCAACGTTGTGAAGGCTTCTCCGCCATAAGGAGTTGGTGTCGTGTAGTGTTTACGAACTCTCGAGTAGGTGACTCGGGGATTGGAGTAGGGCAAGGAAGGTGTACTTGTAACCGAACCACTATAAATACTCGCGTTGTGGTTTTGTGCTTCTTACTCCTTATTCTTTCATTACATATTTTATATATGCTTGTCTATCAACATCCAACACACATGTTTAAATAGATTGACATAGTCGATCTAAATAGTTTAAAACCAAGTTTTAATCGGTAAAACTATTCAACCCTCCCCCCTTCTAGTTTTCCACATATTTTCTAACGATTACTGATGATTAAAAACATGAAAACAAGAGGCTATCTTGTTATTCCTAACAAATGGCATCGTACGCATACCGACACCAATAACGACAAAACAAATATAACTTAATTTCTATGTAATTATATAATAAAAATATATTGTTACGTTTTCCTAAGCGTTTCTAAAAATATAAAATTTATAATTTACGGATACCCAGAAAGTATGTTTGCGCGGAGACTTGACAGCACACGAGGTACACTTTGTACAGTATTATTATTAATAATAATACTAATAATAAAAATACATCCTACCCTAATCCTAAATCTACAACACGTCTCCTTAACTTTTACTTTTTCCTACCTCTCTTTTTCGCTTACCTCCACAATAACACAGAAAGGGTAACTCCTCTAGTCAAACCAGGAAAAAAGGCCATCCTCTTCATCACCTATTCTCGACTCACCTTATCCATAGTAATTCACGAGACTATGTTGAAGAGGGTGGGTGAAAATGACACGACTATGAAGAGGAAACCACACCTTCAAAGATCAAGAAAGTGATGGTCAATCAGTCCATTTGAGCGCCTATATAAGTCACACGATTCACACAGGTTCTTGGCACTTCTCATTCACAATTTTCACAAAAATTAGGGCTTCATAGATCAAAGGGGTTTTGAACATTACCATGGGGGTTTTGTAATTAAAGGGGTAAGGAAGCTTACTCAAGTATCAATTCGTCTCAATTCATCTCGTGTCCCTCCAATCGAAGCAATTTGTATTTGGTTCATCAATCTCGACCCACTAATTATTATTGTAAGAATAATATTTTTTAATTTCAGATTATGAATTAATTTGTTATTTAATTTTTTTTATAATTTGAATTTTATGCATTTCGGAATTTGTTTTGGTTGTGTCTAATGGTAATTGTTGAATTGGTAAAAAAAATATATTGTAAGTTACTGTGATGTTGTTGTTGTTGTCGAACAAGGAAAGAAACAAGAAAGAAATTTAAAATGACAAACTTTAATTGGTTAAATGTCACTTTCGGCTTAAAATTTATTATTAACTTGTGGTTATGCTCGACTAATTGTCACTTATCGGCTTAAATCCTTGGCTTATTAACAGTATTTAGCTCGACTCTGAGCATAACCCACTTGAAGGGTATTTGTTCTTACTTGTCCATGTATGACTCGTACCGTCCTAAACCCGTGAGGGTGTGACTGGTGTCGAGTCTCAACTCGAGCCGGGTCGTACCCGAATGTCACGAGACGAGAATCGAAGTTAAGTCTCCACGTTTATCCTTGACAATAGCCTAAACACCTATGTCGTAGTCCTTACCGGTTAGTAGAAGTTTAGTCGTTTTAATAGTTTCGGTGTGAAGCCTCCAATAG
The DNA here is from genome assembly GCA_019973895.1 of Chrysanthemum seticuspe. Lineage (NCBI taxonomy): Eukaryota > Viridiplantae > Streptophyta > Magnoliopsida > Asterales > Asteraceae > Chrysanthemum > Chrysanthemum seticuspe. The sequence goes on from BPTQ01000001.1 coordinate 31,640,191, forward strand.
GTGTAATCGTTGTACTTGCTTCAAGTCAACAAGAGACACCCCGAAGGGTGTCTAGTCTCAGCTACCACTAGACCACGAGGGGTGTTTTTCACTTCGTGTGAGTCTCTTGTTCAACATTAGTTGAGCTTGCAGTTGGTCATTTCCTTGCCTAAAAAATAACACCACAATATCAACTTCACCCAAACTACATTGGGTTAAAAGTATATATGGGCCTCAAGCCCAAGTTTCAAAAAAGGTTGATATGTTGGGTCGCAGCTGGGTTGTGAAGTCCAGGGTCCGTCCAGTTTCTGTTAACACAAGGTCCAGCCCAAAGATATAATAAAAAGTTGTGTATCAACTAGGTTTCTGAGGGTTCGTTTGGCGTTAAACAACCCGCTCAGGCGTTAAAATTCGTGTTGTCTCGAGTTTACATCCAAATCCTGACTCGTTCGACTTACTTTCCACCTCGTATCTACTCATCATACACGGTGTACCAATGCACTTCCATTTGCAACGCAACAAGACGCTAATATTAAAACGAGACACGAAACAAATCTCAAAAATAAACAAAGTTTTTGAAAATAAACTAATTAGAAAGAGATTACTATTATTACTCAAAATTAAATTCGAAAGCGTTCACAATTTTAACTATGTGGAACATAATCTCATAAACATATATCCAAAATTATTACACCAGATATTAACAACTTGATAAATATACACTTTGACAATTGTCACCTCGGATAAACAAGATTGTATGCCAAGTCATGCCAAATTTTTGATAAATAAACTTTGTGTAACATGTCATATTTTCATCAAAACTTACACCGTACTTTATTAATTAATATTTTAAATTAAATAAACTTATTTTAGCGAGTGCTAGTGACATTTAAATATATATGTATGTACCCTTAAGATATATATATATATGCCTCTTTCGTCCAAACCGTATACGTATTATACTATATGTACTATTTTTTATGTACATTACCATTTGGTCATCATTAAATCAACACCGCATTCATCCGCGACTTCTTTCCATTAAATACTATCACAAGCCAATACTCACAAACTTTTGAAAAACTATTTTTAGACTTAAATAACGCCACACAAACAACAACAACAACAACACAAAGATTGAAAGACTTATAAAGTTTAGTTAAACCTTATCGAGTCTTAAACATGAATAAAGACTAAACTGTCGTACTAATCTAGGTTGTGTGTTGGAGCCACACACTTATACTATCTGACTTTATTCTATTCAGATTGCTTTACTGAGGTGAGTATTCACAGTCCCCTTTTTACCGTTTTTCTTATTTGGGGTGAAATGCATGAACCTAAAACTTAAACTTTATTGTTTGCGCTAAATTATGAACTTATTGAACTTTTTATGCTCTTGAGTTTCACGGACTCCCTTTTTAAATGCTTTAATTGTTTTGGGATAGAATGCATGAATTATACTATTCAAGTATTATTCAGATTCCCAAGTTTTATACAGTTTCCCATGTTATTCAAGTATTTTGTAAAATTAAATTCATATTAAGTACGTAAGATAGGGTTTTGTTAATTTCGTAAATTTTTCCCTCAGGCACTTTGAGTTCTCGTATTTTTCAAGTTATTCAAGTATTAAATCGCGTTTGTTATTTCAAATTCAAAATCCAAGTACGTAAAGTGGGGTTTATTCTTTTTGCCATTTTTCCCCTGACACTTATGAGTGGAGTCATTTCGTTAGACTTATCTTATTTCAGTCTATCATATTCACACACCGAGGTTGTGTGTTGGATCTAATCATGCTGTCAAATCAGAAATAAGTACAAATTCTGAGCTATTCCAAATTGATTTGAAATATTCAGAAAGTTAGAAACACAACAACAACAACAACAAACACACCGCAATAA
>BPTQ01000001.1:31655742-31674198 GCA_019973895.1 Chrysanthemum seticuspe
ACAAAAAATAATTTTCCTCAACCATAACCTTAGCGTAGTAACTCCTTACTAGCATTCCTATTCCCCTAGAGAACGATATCAATACCCGTGGCTTACCCTAATTACTACACTACAACGATTAGGTTCACTGCCTAGGGTGTTATAAAACTTGCTCGAAGAAAAGGAAGTTTCCTTGACCCCGAACGACGCGTGTAGCGTTATCAGTAGACTGCTCCCACGCCTTTTTTGTTTCAGAAGTACTAGAAGATGGGATAGTAGACGACTTAGACTGCGAATCCATGTTACTAATAGGCTGATCTTGTGACCCCTTACCATTTCTAACAAAACCAAGAACATCCTCATCCACCAATGAGTCCAAGATACCAAAAGAGTTAGAAGACTGTGGGTCCTTACTAGATTGAATATTTGAATTAGAAGCTTGCTGAAGACCCTTAGGATCTAAATCTTTCCAGGTACCAACCTGATTAGAAGTTGTCATGACTTTAGGTCTCCAAAAATTAGCCTTAGGCTTGGATAGTTTAACCCCTCCAATTGGCTTAGATTGAGACGTAGAAACCACACTCTTACCTTTATTCTTACGATTCCTTGCCTCAGTGAACCCATCATCATTATTAACCACCTGAGTCAATGCATTAATCACCCCATTAGAAACCTTATCAACCACCTCTTTCACTTGTTTTGGACACTCACTAAGTGTGTGACCAAATATCTTACAAACGTTGCAATGAGGAGATGTTCATTCATATTCAACACGAATGATCTCCGTCGAATATCCACTATCATCATCCAATGGAATAGCCATACTAATTTCCTTTTTTAATTCAGAATTTGAACACACTTCAACCAACGCACGAGCATAACTAATCCGACCCCACGAGTCAACACACATAGAAGATGTAAATGAATCCAACATAATCGGTTTCTCCGCTTGAGTAGCAATTAAGCTTAAACCAACCTCCGAATAAACAACTATAGGCACATTATGTAATTTAACCCAAACAGGAATCGTAGTTACCTCATTCTTGGTTAGGGGAACATTAAGAGACCACTTCCTAAGAATAAGAGGTGAATGACGGATTAACCACAGGCCTTGTTGTAGCACCTGCCCCAATCCGTCCTTAGAAGAGAACTTAAATAAGAAAACACCCACTTCATTCTTCATAATCTTTTGCACACCAAATTTCTTCCACGTATTAGTAACATAGTTCTGCACAATTGAAAAAGCTATAGCTTTTCCTAAGAAGTACCCAACAAGAGTGTTCTCATACCGACCTAAAACGGGTTCCATCGCCTCCTTAGGGAGTTTAGTATCATGGTTAGGAACCCGATCTTCATTAACCATCTGCCTAAAATTCACCTTACGAGAAGTACTATTGGCACCAAGCAAATAAGGAAACGATTGCTCCTTTCCACTAACATTACCTTTGCCCTCACTAGTACCACAAGTCGTTGGGGCTGAATAAGATGTCTTAGGACCAGAAGACACATTCTTGTCCACTAACGTAGACAAGTTAATATCACCATCATCCACACTCCAATCAGAAATAATAGGACCCGACGATTCACGTGCAGGCTGAATACTAGGACCATCACCATTAACACTACCATCACCATTAACAACGATACCAACCTTAGGAGTAGATTTACCCAATCCCATAGCAGAATCAACATTCGTATCAACTTTGGAAGCATTACAAACCTCACTTGCACCAACATTAACATTGCCACCCAGCATATCCATAGAATCCTTAAAATTATTTAAGATCGATGCAATGTTCTCCTCGCCTTTATTAATGGTGTTCTCCATCTCTCTCAAACCGCATACCAATCGAACACAAAACAGAAAAAAACAACAGCAAACATAAATAGTCAAACATAAATAGTCGAACCAATCTAAAAGAAAACCCTAACTATAAAGTCAGGGTTTTAATTCGTGCGCACCTGAAATCTAACCCCAGGTCATGTAATCGATCAAAAAGTGAACAATAGATGTGGACAATCGATTTACACTATAATAAAAATAGCAACCCTAACCAATTAGCCGATTAGGAGAACCCTAAAGTTGGCTAGAAACCCTAAATCGTTTTTTCAAAAAAACCACTAAATCTTATGAATCAGAACACAAACCGAATTAAGGAGCAATTAACAATGAATGTTAATTAATTACATATCAGATTGATGCAAAGAACACAAGAGTTTAGAGAGATTTTAAGAAAAAACGATTAGAAAAGGGTAAGGGTTTTTGTTGCCACTTTGGAGAGAGAGAGAAAACAGTTTTTTTTTTTTTTTTTTTCTTTTTTTTTTTAGAATGTTTTATAGCTAGAGGAAGCTATTGTTGCAAGCAATAGCTGATTATGCCAAACAAAAAAGGAATTGCGTATATGATATGTATCCATTTAATGCATAAAGCAAACTAAAGAGACTCGTTTAGGCTATATACTTGCTAGAACTAAACATTTTATATGCAATTATGTAATCAGGACATCTTAGATGACCACGAAAAAAAAAAAACACGCAGACACCGAGGGTGCCTTTCGACATCTTGTCTAACTACTGTCTAACTTACTTTAATAGTTTATTATATTCTAATACTGCCCTTGATTAGAATTAGTATCACAAAATTACTACCTTTCACTTCGATAATCACACCCAAACCTACTCATGCGGTGCTTCGAATACTAGTTAAGGTACCCATATTTAATAAAAGCCTAAGGTGGCTACAAAGACTTCATAACCACTTCTAGTAACTATGTAACCGGGCATGACACACACCGAGGGTTAAATTTGGGCATCACGTCCAAAGTTTCATTCTTGGTAGTTAACGCCGAGTACTCAACTCACAACAACTAGTTCAAGTTAAGGACTATGCTACAAGCTGCATCCGTAATGGCTTAGTTACGAAAGAAATTGTATCATTTCCAAGCATAGTAACATCTAAAGTCAACTGAAGACACATGCGGGTCCCAGGCTATCTGTTTTATGTGTGTCCCCTGTTTCATTTCTAGATTTAGTTTAATAAAACTATTATCTAACAAAGCATCTAGGCTAACAAATATGCTAACAACTACCCACAAGGTAAAGTGACACATACGAAGTGACGTTTTGTAGATCAGAAATAATTTATTGTGTACCCATTTGTATGTAGGGCTGAGCATCGGGCCAAAACCGACCCGTCCCGACCTGATCTCGACCCATTCCGAAATCGACAAGGCTGAAAATTCTAACCAAATCCCGACCGGATTCTAGTTCGGGTAATTCCGAATCCCGACTCGAGCCCCGAAACAAACCGGTTAGTATGGTTTTCTTTGTCACTACAACAAAAACAGCTTTTTGTGACTACAAAAGTAGTCGCTAAAAGCACAACATGTAGTCGCTATAAACCTGTTGCGACTACATGTAATCTCAAAAACTACCATCTCTTATACCTCGTCGCTATAGGTTTGTAGTGACTACAGTCTTCGTTTCTAGCGACTACTACTTGTTGACTTTGACTTTTTAAAGTTTGACCAAAAAACTATAACGACACATTTGTAGCGACTATTTTGTAGTCGCTATATATATTTTGTAGGCGTGAGGCTTGGTCATGCCGTCATGCCATGCCGTCACGTCGCTTTATGTCACATCTTTTTGTAAACTCGATACATATGAAATATGATAAAATTATATAAATATTTCCATATTTCGTGTCGCCTTATGCCACGCCTTATATACGCAAAAGCTTCGCCTTGGCCGCAAAAGCATGAGGCTTGATCATGCCGCCACGCCACGCCTCGCGCTATTTATAACCTTATTTGGCTATTAGTGATTTCATTATTAGCTATCGATTTTACCTTTTTAGCTCAATATAATAATAGTACTAGAATATTGGCTCGTAATTACTCCCAGTTATACATAACCATAAAATTGAAAACCCAAATATGCTACTGAGTCTCATTAATTTTGTTTCGCCTTTATTCCCATAACCATGTATATAAAGTGTCTTTCATCTAAGTTGTAGATAGTTCATGCCTATTTCATTTTGTTGGTCATATATGCAAATACATTCGTTATTGGATGCAGTTGTACCGTTCCTCGCATATAATGCTTGCTTCAATGTTATGATGGGGTTGATCCACTTGCAAAGGTAAGATTTATAATTCTTGCTTCAATTTTGAGGTTGATACACTTGCAAAGGTAAGATCTAATGTTAAAGAATGCTTAACTATAGAAGCACATAGAGATAACAATAAAAGTATGGCTTTTTATGTATTCTATTATTGATTGTATGTGACAATTAGTAGGAGCAGTGAATTTTCAATTAGTAGATAAAATGATGGGGTGTTAATGGGTTTAATGCAAACTACTTGGACACCATTTTTTCTGTGAAGGATAACCTACGAGGGTTCTTTCAACTAAAAGTGGCAATAAAGGAGGTTGGAGTCAAAACGGCACCAAGTTAATTGTTAAAATAAATTCAACAAAGTAGTAACGTACTTTGTAAATTAGTTCAACAAAGTAGTAATGTCTATACAACCATGTTTTCACACATACAAAATCAGCCGCCAAATATGTGTATCCATCATACACGACTGTTATGTTAAACTACATTGTGATTGTAATAATTGTTGTGTACTTAACTGGTGATTGATTTTCTTATTAAAATAACATTAAGATATTTTATTAATATTTATAAATAACATGAAGATGTTGCATTTGGTTGTAGAAGTTAGTGGAAGGAACCGTGTTCAAAGGCTTATACAATAAAACTCAAATACAATCATGGGTATGGACTTTGTATACAATTTATACAAAGCATGGGATTACTTATTTTTAAAAGGTTATTGCTGTGTAAATTAGAAAATAAAATAATGAGTTTTATCCAAACATCCTTATTTGTTGTAAGTTTCTATAAGATAACTAGGACGACCCTAAAGTCTATAAATACTAAAACGAATGAATTTAGATAAATTTTGGGGGGTTTTTTTTAAGGATAAATAACTATCTTACAATATATATATATCACAAGTTTATCTCACATGTATTAAAAAAGATATTAACTCAGAAGCATTTACTTATCACACTTTTTACACAACATGGGTATCACTGGAATATAAGCCTGTTAAATTTAGTTTTAACTTTCATTAATAATCAAAATGGTTTGTTGTCTAGCGTGATAAAATTGAGCAATATTATTAGGCAGCTTAAAAATTATAAATTTATCATTTCGCAAAAAGACATTAAAATGTATATCTATTATATAGAAAACATCTACTCAACGTAAGTTTACTTGATAAAACAAATACTATGTAAACACATTTGTTGTGCTTATGATAAAGAACATGCTACCGCTACATCAACTTGAATTGATTTCAAAGTGCTTAAATAGTGAGGTTAATTGCTAATGTTTCATATTTTATTGTAATAAGTAAAGCCACGTAAGACATGCTAAGTTGTTTGTTTACTACGTACTTGATAACAATACGTAACTAATAATTTTAGAAAAAATCTCGTGCGTGCACGGGTATTATAACTAGTTAGATATAAAAATTGTCAAATTAAAAACATTGTTAAAAGGAACGGGTCTAGGTCTAACGGTTCGAAAGCTGCATCTATCCCAATATTTTTATTTTCAAGAAATGGACTATTCCTGTAACAAATCAAATTTAACGTGCTAATTATCTATATGATATATGTACCAAAAAGTTACCTGACCGTTACCCGACTTACCCATCTTACCAACATCAATTCCTTGGATTATAGCACATATTACTTTATTGGATTGATTGTGAAAAACGGATCCATTTTGCATTTTGCCTTTGTGTCTCTCTGTTTCTTGCTGTTGCATGTTTAATATATGTTTTTTGCATGTTAAACCGTAAATTGACTGATGTTGTTTCTTAGCCACTGCACAATATTTGTCAAACATGACTGATAAGTAATTTCTAATGTATATAACCCTTTTTAAAGCAGAGTTGACTCGAGCTCGTTAATGTTCTATCTCGAGTAGAGCTAAAACAAGCTTTGTTTAACACAATCACTACACCATTCAGTGGATGTAGCGACAACGGTTTGTTGTCACTACAAGTCCGAAAGTTGTCACTACAAGTATATTTGTGACAACATGTTGTCACAACAAGCGTTGCCTCTAAAAGCGCGTCGCTACAAGTTATTGTGACAACTTTTACAACCTCTCGTGACAACAGGTTTGACCAAAAGGTTGACTTGTTGACTCATATTTTTGTTGTGACAACAGTTATCGTGACAACTGTTGTCACTAAAAGGTTGGACTTTCGTTGACCGATTTCTATAGTGACGACTTTGTTGTGACAATTGTTGTCACTAGAAGTTTGACTATATTGACCAAGTTTCTTGTGACAACCTTTTAGCGACGAACATTTTAGCCACTATAAAGTTTGACTTTTTGACCAAATCTACAGTGACAGCTTTTAGTGACAACCTGTAGCGACAACATGTTGTCACTAAAAGTGGCATCTGGTACCAAACAGCTAGGCTGTTTTTCCGCTTTCCCCAGGTTTTCCGACCCTGTTTTCCAGATTTTTTCGCAACCAAATTTTCCAGATTTTCTAATCAACACAACCAATAACTAAAGCAAACTACATTTCATAAATTGTTCAAAGACTACATGGTTTAACGACTTAGTTCGACAACATAAATGTAAATTGTTCAACATCATAAACATAAATTGTCCAAAACGAGAAGTTGTTCAACACACCAAACTAAAAAAGTTCAAATAAACAACCTACTAACTTGCGGGCTCGGTCGCATCCTCTTCTTCATCAACATCCATAAACAATGAAGGGTCAAGAACAGGGGGCACAGGGGGCGGTGCCAAAGCATTGACGTATTGTCCGCTAATTGATTATGTAGACTCATAACATGCTCTCGAGTATCTATCACGTACCTTGTCAAAGAAACTATTTGAGCTTGAGTCATTTGTGCTGCGGGTGCGGGAGCGGGAGCGGGGTGGGAGCGTACAGAATAAGATGACGAAGAACTACCCGCCAACACCCTACCCCGTCCCGGGTTAAACCCTCGCTTAGTACCCAAGACTCGTGTTACAATCTCCGCATCAGTGAGTTGCTGCTCTTCACCCTGTTGGCCTTCTCTGATCTCAAGCATCTGATTCTGTAAAGTCACAAAACGGGTGAAATAGGTCAAAATGAGTCAAAAATGGTGAAACGAATCAAATAAACGATAAAGTTACTTATTTGTACATGTATCAGCTAAAATGGGTGGTACGGGTGTAATATAAATGACAAAGTTACTTATTAGCCCAAACGTGTGCTAATATGTAACTTTGCCATTTATATCACACCCATTTCACCCATTTTGACCCATTTTAGCATAACGTGTACATGTTTGGGCTAAAATGGGTCAAAACGGGTTAAATGACTTAAATAAACAAGAAAGTTACTTATTAGTACATGTATCGGCTAAAATGGGTGAAACAGGTGTAATATAAACGACAAAGTTACTTATTAGCCCAAACGTGTGATAATAAGTAACTTTTCCGTTTATATTACACCCGTTTCACCCATTTTGACCCATTTTACCCATTTTGACCCCTGTTGCAGCAGCCGGGTTGTTTGGTTACTGCTGCAACTAGCGGGGTTGTTTGGGGCAGTAGATTATGAAGTTCACAGCAGTAGATAATCGTTGAATTTTATAAGAATTTCTTATTTATTGCGCTTGAGCAGCTTTGGTTTTCCATTCTCCCTTCTTTTCTCCCTTCTTGTATATATGTTTGCCTCTAAATTGGTCTACCAGGTCTGGGTATGCACCATTACCATCATTCCACTAAAAACACATCAAATTAGCATATAATAATAATGAAATAAATAATATGAGTATAAAAACAAATATTTAATAACGACATACCTTTTCATGCCTACTTTGGGCATATGACTTCGAACCATGGTTGGATGTGTACAGTTGCTTTTCACGGTTGGCCTTGTTGGGTTGTGAGCGTTTCATGTGCTTCTCTGAAGTCACATGTTTACAAAACTTACGCTAATCACCTAAGGACGTGTTTCCCGGAGGAAAATTCTGGATCTGCTCCTGGTGGTTGTACCCGTCCCGACGAACATAATACTCATCCTTGAATTTGTTCTTACGGTTTCTGTAAATAGCTCTAAAAGTAGCTTTCATCCCTTTGTCAAACAGATCCGCATTTGGGCCTGACAAATGTGGTTCCATGTCAAAGTAGGTCTGCAATTGAAAAGAACTAGTCATGTAATGAAATATTGTTTACAAATTTAACATAGTAGATTTAAGAGTAAAGATCGACATGTATTCTAGGCCACAAGGTTGTCTTGTACACATCATCTACATCATCCCATGTCTCATAGTGGAACGGGACTTTTCTTTGTATCTCGTTGCCTATCAACCTTGTAAAATCACCGCTGTTGTCCCCGATCGGTTTTGCTGTTTTCTGATCATTCATGTCAAAGGCTATGGAAAGTAATTGTTTCCCACCGTCATCAAACTTCTTAGTAAGCTTAGCGTCGTGGCCTTTTTTACGACCCTTCGCGTCTACGAATTAAAATTCAAATGAACAGATTAACAATACAAAATAACAATACAAGTAATCAAGTGAAAAAAGTCAAATTACAGGTAATGAAATTCAAATACAAGCTCTTTAAATTACTTACTCGTGTGGGTGTTAGGAGGAACCCATGGACGGTCATCGTTTGGGGGACCATTGTCCCCACCATGGCCATGAGCTGTCATTGCCATCTATAAAAAAACCGGATAACAAGTTAATATTAATTAAAGTTCACAAATAAAAAATACAAGTGCTCGAACAAATTAATTAAGTTATTCTTAACAGTAAACATAAATGTAAAGACAAGTTGATAACAATTCAATGCATTATAAAAACAACTCGATAACAATTTCATTCAAATTAGTGTCTTTACAAATTACAATCTCATATCAATCTGAATCATAACTAGAATCTTCAGAATCACTACTAAGAGGATGAGCAGCATCATATTCAACATCATCATTAATAAAATCATGATCAATTAAAATGTTAAAATAAATTTGATTACCTATTCACCCTTTTTTTTACCTCATCTGAGAAACTGTTGCTCATATTTCTCTTGAACACCTTTATCACAAAAATGTCATTTGGAGTAACTTTATCTATTAATTCGTGATCAGATTGTCAGAATTTGCAAAAACATTCAAGCATCCAATTACTGGTAAATAAAATGAAAGCACATTAAGCTGATTATATATCAGAATCAAATATTCAATAACATATGTGTTATGCTAGTCTTAGCCCAACTTGATCTGAATAATAACCACAAAAATGAAAACTCACATTTAACCACGTTTCAACAACACCAACTCGATCTAATCTAATCTCATTATTCATCTATACACAACAATATTCAAAACCATAAAGTAAACACATACCTTTTTGAAAGATGGAAAGAAAGTGGAAGAGCCGGCGGTGGGGTGAGGTGGAGCAGCCGACGGTGGTGTGAGGTGGAGCAGCCGACGGTGGTGGAGATGTGGAGCAGCCAGGGTGGAGATGTGGAGCAGCCGGCGGTGGTGGAGAGGAAAAAGACCAAAGTATACTTTTTGTGAGATGAAGAGTTAATGAGATAGGAAGAAGAAGTATAGTTTTTGGGTAGATGTGTAGATCTGCTTTTAGGAAGAAGAAGTGCCTGATAGATATGCTTTTTGGGTAGGCGGGGTTTTTGACTTTTGGCTAAAAAATTTGGAACGAAACTTTTAGAGACAACAGTATACTTTTTGTGACAACATTTGTTGTCACAAAAAAACGAGCACCACTTTCTAGTGCGTTTTTAATACCAACCAAAGCAGTTAAATTTAAGGGACAAAATACCGAAAATTTTATTTTCTAGTGCGTTTTTAATACCAGCTCGACCCCAGCCAGGGGCTACCGCCCCTTGGACCCTGCCAGGGGCTACCGCCCCTTGGACCCTGCTACCAGGGGCGCTGCCCCCGGACCCCCGTCATTATGGGCTTCGACCTGAACGATAATCATAATAATGTCATACAAGTGTGCACTCCGCACAACCCCGTTTTGTTAACCCCGTCTCGTGATATAATCTGATCAAACCCGTTTCTGATGTTGCTGTAGAATAAATTACCATCCAAAGTTGAAGATAGAAAGGTGGGCTATAGATCGAAGCTTTGAAGCTACCTTAAAGAATTGACTGTTAGCTGTATTATTTATTATATCTTTGCTTTATGCTTGTTTTATGGGCCTTGCTTTATACTTGCTTTGTGGCTCTTGTCTTCCACTTGTCCTTGTCTTCCTCTTGTATATATTGTAAGATTTCATGCAACTCAATATAACCCGAAAATTCTTCAAAGTGTAACTCAGATATTGAAAACACAAATTGCAATAAGAAAGAGAACCACGAAGATTCTTCAAAGTGTAACTCAGATATTGAAAACCCGAAAATTCTTATTGCAATTTGTGTTTTCAATATCTGAGTTACACTTTGAAGAATTTTCGGGTTTTCAATATCTGAGTTACACTTTGAAGAATCTTCGTGGTTCTCTTTCTTATTGCAATTTGTGTTTTCAATATCTGAGTTACAGTTTGAAGAATTTTCGGGTTTTCAATATCTAAGTTACACTTTGAAGAATCTTCGTGGTTCTCTTTCTTATTGCAATTTGTTTTTTCAATATCTGAGTTACACTTTGAAGAATTTTCGGGTTTTTAATATCTGAGTTACACTTTGAAGAATCTTCGTGGTTCTCTTTCTTATTGCAATTTGTGTTTTCAAAGTTACACTTTGAAGAATTTTCGTTTTTTCAATATCTGAGTTACACTTTGAAGAATCTTCGTGGTTCTCTTTCTTATTGCAATTTGTGTTTTCAATATCTGAGTTACACTTTGAAGAATTTTCGGGTTTTCAATATCTGAGTTACACTTTGAAAAATCTTCATGGTTCTCTTTCTTATTGCAATTTGTGTTTCAATATCTGAGTTACACTTTGAAGAATTTTCGGGTTTTCAATATCTGAGTTACACTTTGAAGAATCTTCGTGGTTCTCATTCTTATTGCAATTTGTGTTTTCAATATCTGAGTTACACTTTGAAGAATTTTCGGGTTTTTAATATCTGAGTTACACTTTGAAGAATCTTTATGGTTCTCTTTCTTATTGCAATTTGTGTTTTCAATATCTGAGTTACACTTTGAAGAATTTTCGGGTTTTCAATACCTGAGTTACACTTTGAAGTCTTGTGATTCTTTTACGCCGCCACCTTTGAATATCTCAACGTCTGTTTTTCCAATAATATCCTGCAAATAATATAGAAACAAGATAAGACAGGTGCTTGTTTTCACTCTAATGATTGTATGAACCAAAAAGTTAATGTTGATGGTGAGCGCGTTACCTCCTCTCCCAGACTTGGAAAGTGAAGTATTGAAACGTCAAACCTTGAAATGGATTTTAAACTTTGAATATTGTCTAACTCACACATACTAACTCATAACATACACATCAATTTTTCAAGAGCTTCTACTGATCTTTATCGAGTTTCGTAGTTGACAAAATCTCAGCCATGCTGACAACCCCCGATAATGGGGATCTTATCTCATGTGACATGGTTTCTAACATTTGCTTTGCTCTCATTGTTTCCTCTGTGATATGAATAGTTTTGTTAAGTTCAGTCTCTTTAGCCTTTTGCACTGCTATTTCTTCCCTAAGTTTCGCCATTTTTTCTCGTTTTTTCACCTATATAGGAACTTCGAATTCTTACTTCTTTTAAATGTGAAATAATTAGTTTAGAGTATAAAGAAGTTAAATGCGATCTAACCTGATCAGTGATTTCCATACCCATATAATTCACACCAAGTTTCTCACCATCTTTATTAAAAACAGGTTCGACGTATATTAAGAATGTTTTGGCTCCAAACAATTCGGTCTCGAAAGTAATTTCTCTCTTTGCTAGTAATCCTCTCTCAAGTAATTTGATGCAATTTGAGCACTCTGCATTTCGAGGACCGATATTGACGTACATAATAAGTAAATTTCAATTTTAATTTATTAATTTACACGTTATTCGATTTTAATTTATTAATTTATAAAATTTTAAATGAATTTATATAAATTTCAATCATTTTTAAATTGTTTATAAAAATTATTTTACAAAATTTTAAACGAATTTATAATAATTATTTTTTAAATGTCTAATTCTTTAGTGACAACACTTTTAGTGACAACATGTTGTCCCTAAAAGAACGGCGGGAAATTTCCCTCCAACCATCAAATCTTTTTGCTGACTTTGACTGAAATTATTTGTCACAAAACTTATAGGGACAACAAATGTTGTCACAACAGTTTTGGCGGTATTTTTCCCTCCTAAAAATTTTTCGTCATGCATCTATAGCGACAATTATGTTGTCACAACAAAAAAAATCAAAGTCAAAGATTAGTATTTCTGTAGTGACAACACAGTTGTCGCTATAAATCCCAAATGTTGTCACAAAAAAATCTGGTCAAAATTCTGAACACGGAATGCCGCTATTTTGTCGTGTAGTAATTCTTTTGTGACAACAAGTTGTCACAATAAGAAAGTATGTTGTCACAAAAAAGTTTGGTCAAACTTGGGACCCAAAATGTTAAATTTTTGTCGTTTAGTGGACTTGTCGTGACAACAAGTGTTGTCACTAAAAAAAATTCGTCGCAAAAAGTCCAAAATGGTGTAGTGATCCCAAACACGCCTAATAGCCCGTAAGGAAACAGGCCTTCAAGTTAAATATAGAACTTTCATTAAATATCATCGAACAAGTTAGACTCATTAGCCAAATCAACTCACCATTAAGAAGATGAAGATGAAGGGTATCAACAATAATTTAATCATCAGCCATATATATGACCGGGTGCATCTATCAAAATGTGTTCCAATACTATATATGTGTGTCACCGTTAACTTTTATCTCAGAAACATATATGTTAACTAACATATATGTGACCGAGGTCAAGCGTGTCAGCGTCAAATGAATGATCTAAATAATGTTTTCATAGTATGAAAGCATATGTTTTACTTTTTGGTAACCAGACAAGTCCGTTTTGATTGGCTACTTAACAATATATTAGCATTGTTTAGGAGAACAATAAGTCTTTCTATGTTTGGCTTTCAAGATAAATCCACGAAAGGCCTAGTCAAGTAAAATGACATTACAACCACTCCACAATTAATTTGGTTATTACAGCCAAAAATAAACTTTTTTGAATGCAATTATGTGAACGAATCTCAACTAACACAAGCATAAAATTCTAATTTTTGGCATTGTTATCTAATTTTCTTCTATTATTATTTGATCTACCAATTAAAATGACGTATTTCATGCAAGAGTTTGAACATCTGAAATTAAACTAGGAGATATTAAATTATCCACCAACAACTTTCATGAAAAAATATTATCAGAAATGGTGGTTTTGGTAAGGCTTATAAAGGGAAACGTCTCAATCCATGGGGCGAGGCATGGTTGCTGTAGAGCACAAAGTATCCTATGGTGTCATGAGCTTGTGCCATGGAAAAAGTGATGTCATCTTTTAGATATATATATTTTTTTTAAGGGTTTTGCTAATCTCTGCCCATTGGGCAAAGGATTAAGCACAATTAATGAAGACAAAATTTCCTTTTAAATCAAAAAATGCATTTAATGAACATTTATTGATCTCTAAAATTACCGTAATTGATCATCATTTTGATATTAATTAACTCAAACATTCCTTATATGTCTACCTAAACAAATGCCCAGTGGGCAAGGATTAGCAAAACCCTTTTTTTAAACATCAGAATCTATCACTCAACACAAAACAATCATCATTCTTATAACACCATTTCTGGTGCCATAAGACACCCATGGATCCCTCATTTTTTACTTATTCAAATAAAACTACACATTAAACTAAAATTAAATTTCAATTAATAAAGAAAGTGAAAATAAACGATACATTGAAAAAAAAAATACAATTTAGTGATTAAGGTTCCATAAATGCTCCACGATATCTTGTCGAAGGTCGTTGTGTACTGATCTATCCAGAAGTTCTTTGTTTTTCCTTCACTTCGACCAAGTACGTTGCATATTCGGTTATGGAGAAATGTATAATACGTTAAATTCACTAACTCACATGATTTTTCTCATTATTATTATATCAACAAATAATGGCACTCCAAATACTCTATAAACACTGTGATATAACTAAAATGCGATAAGAAAACACAAACACTCTTTGAGAGTTTGAGTCCTAACTATTTATAAGTTGAAACTTGAAAAGCAACTAGAAAAAAAACCAAATTTTTAGACAGGCATCAAATCTAACAAGTTATATACACCAAACAAGTATGACCACATGAACTCATCATGAACAGGGTCAAACGTGTAAACATCAAATTCATGATCAAAATAAGGTTTTCACTTTTCACAGGAATGAATGCATATGTTAACATTTTGGGAACCAGACAATAAGCCTTTTATAAGGTTATCTTTCACATAATATCCAAGAATGGCCTAGTCAAGTAAAAAGACATTCGAACCACCCTAATTAAAAAATGGCCAATAAGCATCTCTTCATCTTTGCTATATAACATCTCGGTTATTAGTTGAGTTCCGCACTTGCAATTGCTTAAAACACTGTATTTGATTTTCTCATTAAATCATTCCTTCATCAACGTATAATGGATTCCATTATGAAGGAGTTTGAACATCTTGTCATCAAATTGGAAGATATTAAATCCGCCACAAACAACTTTGATGAAAAGAAAGTCATAGGGGGCGGTGGTTTCGGTAAGGTATATAAGGGAGAAGTGTCTCACTATAAGGGACGAAGCATGGTTGCCTTTAAACGTCTAGATCGTAAGTTTGGGCAAGGTGGCCCTGAATTCTGGAAGGAGATCATGATGCTTTCACGTTACACCCATGAAAATCTAATCTCTCTCCTCGGATATTGCAACGAGGGTGGTGAGATGATTTTGGTGTATGAACATGCATTTAATGGTAGCCTTGATCGCCATTTGAGTTCCATTACTCTCACCATGGACTCAGCGTATCAAGATATGCCTTGATGTTGCAAGGGGAATAAGCTACCTACATGATGACAAGGGTACACAGCAAAGAGTTCTCCACCGAGATATAAAAAGTTCCAACATCCTGTTGGATGAGAAATGGAACGCTAAGGTATCTGACTTGGGACTCGCAAAAATAGGACCCGCTAATCAGCAACACACGGCTCTTTTCACTACCCCCGTAGGTACACTTGGGTACCTAGATCCATTGTATCTGCAGATCAGAATTCTAACAAAAGAGTCTGATGTATATTCTTTCGGTGTTGTATTGTTTGAAGTTTTTTGTGGAAGACTCTGCTATGAAAAATGCAATGGTGGATTTATGAATTTAGTCGGTACGTGGAAAAAGAGGTGTAAACTCAATAAGATAGATGAGCTCATCTTGAAAGACAGTACTTTGAAAAATATGGACCCAACTTCTTTGATAACATTCACAGACATTGCATTGCGATGTTTGAATAAATCTCCTGAAGAACGGCCATTGATGGCTGATGTTGTGGAAAAACTAGAGATAGCACTCAAATATCAGGTGTATGTAGATCTCATAGCCATACCAAAGGAGCATGAAGAGATAGTTAAGGCTGTGGTAACTCCTCTGATCTACAAATCCATGGAGGAACTCAAAGTGCTTCTCTCCAAAGGAGTCATCCTTAATGGAGGCAAAACGGTAATTAACTACTCTGCTTGAAGTTTTTTTTTTAATTATTTCTTTATATTTTTGGCAAATTTAGATTTCTAAAATGTTAGCTTAATTATTTATCTGAACTTTATATGATTAATACGATTAAAATAAATATTGTGTAGGTAGTATCACCCTACAATAGCTTTTATTGAGTTTAGTATGTGCTAAAAAGTGGTAGCAGTTTTTATGAGTTTCAAGTTAATAAAAATAGAGGTGTGATCCTCTACAAAGCCACAAAATATAAAAAGTCTGCAAAGCCACTTGTTTTGTGACACGTGTCCTCCACTAATTTTATCCCTTTCCCTCTCCTTTTTTCTTAATATTTTCAGCTAAGGGGCATTTGGGTCATTTGACTTGTTTTTTAATTCCACCACAATCTTCAAACGCAAATAACTTTCAAACGACATATTTTTATGAAAAACCGATTTCATATAATTTTTAAAATTTAATCCTCTTTAATTTGATATGCATTTTGATATAAAAATCGGAACTTTTTTTTAAAAAAAATTTCAAGTGGGTTATGATTTTCTTGAAATTTTCGACATATTTGACCCTACTTTTATCTAATTTAAAGGTTGATTTACGCAAAATTTAAAACACGAAAGTTGTAGATTTTAGTTCACTCTTTACACAAGTTTTTGAATCACTTAAATCCGATATGAAATAAGTGAGATATCGCACGTTAAAAATGGCGTTTTAGTTATATTTGTTGCACACAATGTGTTTGATAAAATGTCTAGCTTAAATTTTTAGTGTTAAAATTGCGTTAAATGCTCTAAATTTTGTACCACAACGCATCATTAATCATTTTATTAATGTAATATTCAAAAAGTTATGTTTTTTAGTCGTTAATTTAAAATAAAAATTCAAGTTTTGTTCATCAGTTAATCTTGGTTCATCAATCTGATGAACTGATGAATCAAATCAAAACTGATGAACCAAACCAAACTGATGAACTGATGAACCAAACCAAAACTGATGAACCAAATCAAACATAGTTCATCAGTTTATTTTGGTTCATCAATCATAGTTTCAGCTTAACATGTTGGTGTTTGTTTTGTTTTGTTCATCAGTTTATTTTGGTTCATCAATCACAGTTTCAGGTTTAGTTTGGTTCATCAGTTTTAGGTTTGGTTCATCAGTTTGGTTTGGTTCATGAATCATAGTTTCAGTTTTGGTTTGATTCATCAATTTTAGTTTGGTTCATCAGTTTTTGGGTTCACCAGTTTTTGGTTTGGTTCATCATTTTGGTTTAGTTCATCAATCATAGTTTCAGTTTTGGTTTGGTTCATCAGTCATTTGTTTGGTTCATCAATTTAGTTAGGTTCATCAGTTTAGTTAGGTTCATCAGTTTTGCTTTTCTGCTTTTTTTTTTTTAACAGTTTGATTTGGTTCATCATTTCATCACTTTGGTTCATCAGTTTTAATAGTTAAAAACATTAACTATTAAAAACATCACTTTTGAATCTTACATTAATAAAATGATTAATGATGCGTTGTGGGACAAAAATTAGTGCATTAAGCTCAACTTTAACACTAAAAATCTAAGCTAGACATTTCATCAAACACCTTGTATGAAACAAATATGAGTAAAACACCATCTTAACGTGCGATATCTTACCCATATGACATCGAATTTGAGTGATTTAAATTTCTCGGTAAAGAGTGAACAAAAAACTATAACTTTCATGTTTTAAGTTTTTCAAGATTCGACATTTATGATGGTAAAAAATAGGGCCGAAAATGCCAAAAAAATCAAGAAAATCAAGAAATATTTGATATGTAAAAAAAAGTTCAAAATATTTATCAAGATTTATACCAAATTAAAGAGAATCGAATTTTAAAAATTATGGTGAAATCGGTTTTTTGTAAAAGTTTGTCGTTTAAGAGATATTTGCGTTTAAAGTTTGAGGTGGAAAAGGAAAATACGAGTCAAATTACTAATCTACCCCTTTGACCGAAATTAATTAAAAAAAATAAAGTGGTTGACTATATTTCATCCAACGGTTGAGATTGCTTTTTATACTTTGCAAATTCACTTGACTTTTTAATAGATCTGGTACCAATAAAAATAAGTCATTGGACCCATTATCTGTCATTATCTCTAGATTCATATTTAGCTACAAACCAAAATACATGCACCATTTATAGTTTTTGCTCATCTTTAACACAAAAAATAAAATAAAATGGAACATTGTTATCAACGGCAATTACCAGCTAGACTTGAGCCCAATTCCAAAGACCCAAATCTAAAAGCCTGACCCAATATTTTCTCATATTGTAAACCCAATAGTAACTAATTCTAAACTTTATTTTTACTTGGACATGTAGTGGCTGTGTATAAATGAGAAGGGGGAACACATTGAAAGGATTTACATCGAAACCTGTCTCAATCCATACGAAATTGGAGATTGCAGATTACAACATCCGTCTGATGAAATTGTTAATTCAAGGTGACTTATCGTATTCCTATCCTTTTTATTTGGAACAACAGGGAGTGAGTTATGCATTTACTGAAAGTTCAAGGGTGTAATAAGTAACTTATTTAGTTTTTCATTCTTTAATTGCTTCCTTTAATCTTCTTCATGAAGATTCCCAGGGGGCCGATGTTACGATTATCTTCGTTATTTCAAAGCACGTGTGAGAGGCCAATACTTGACACCTCAAATCTCATACACGCTCAACCTTATCTTTCGATATATATATGA
>BPTQ01000001.1:31674208-31689003 GCA_019973895.1 Chrysanthemum seticuspe
TATACCCATTCTATAGCGTGCAAATTCTACCACAAAATGAATAGTTTAAAAACATTAACTATTAAAAACATCACTTTTGAATCTTACATTAATAAAATGATTAATGATGCGTTGTGGGACAAAAATTAGTGCATTAAGCTCAACTTTAACACTAAAAATCTAAGCTAGACATTTCATCAAACACCTTGTATGAAACAAATATGAGTAAAACACCATCTTAAACGTGCGATATCTTACCCATATGACATCGAATTTGAGTGATTTAAATTTCTCGGTAAAGAGTGAACAAAAAACTATAACTTTCATGTTTTAAGTTTTTCAAGATTCGACATTTATGATGGTAAAAAATAGGGCTGAAAATGCCAAAAAAATCAAGAAAATCAAGAAATATTTGATATGTAAAAAAAAGTTCAAAATATTTATCAAGATTTATACCAAATTAAAGAGAATCGAATTTTAAAAATTATGGTGAAATCGGTTTTTTGTAAAAGTTTGTCGTTTAAGAGATATTTGCGTTTAAAGTTTGAGGTGGAAAAGGAAAATACGAGTCAAATTACTAATCTACCCCTTTGACCGAAATTAATTAAAAAAAATAAAGTGGTTGACTATATTTCATCCAACGGTTGAGATTGCTTTTTATACTTTGCAAATTCACTTGACTTTTTAATAGATCTGGTACCAATAAAAATAAGTCATTGGACCCATTATCTGTCATTATCTCTAGATTCATATATAGCTACAAACCAAAATACATGCACCATTTATAGTTTTTGCTCATCTTTAACACAAAAAATAAAATAAAATGGAACATTGTTATCAACGGCAATTACCAGCTAGACTTGAGCCCAATTCCAAAGACCCAAATCTAAAAGCCTGACCCAATATTTTCTCATATTGTAAACCCAATAGTAACTAATTCTAAACTTTATTTTTACTTGGACATGTAGTGGCTGTGTATAAATGAGAAGGGGGAACACATTGAAAGGATTTACATCGAAACCTGTCTCAATCCATACGAAATTGGAGATTGCAGATTACAACATCCGTCTGATGAAATTGTTAATTCAAGGTGACTTATCGTATTCCTATCCTTTTTATTTGGAACAACAGGGAGTGAGTTATGCATTTACTGAAAGTTCAAGGGTGTAATAAGTAACTTATTTAGTTTTTCATTCTTTAATTGCTTCCTTTAATCTTCTTCATGAAGATTCCCAGGGGGCCGATGTTACGATTATCTTCGTTATTTCAAAGCACGTGTGAGAGGCCAATACTTGACACCTCAAATCTCATACACGCTCAACCTTATCTTTCGATATATATATGAATGGGAAGTCAATAAATATAACCCCCTGAGATACAAAATAGATGGAGAGGCAAAAGTTTTCATGATTTACCCTTCTGCACATATGAGAGAAGATGGATGGTTCATTGTTCCATTGTATTACTTTACAACCCAACACAAAGCTGCAGACCTTCAATTTGAGTTTGAATCCCGTTACGCCAAACTACTAGTCGCTGGCATCGAATTCCAACCATTTGAGGAAAAAGTAAGCAGTTTATTGTATTTTATAGAAGATGTAAAGAAAAAACAACACTTAACCCAAATGTATGGCTGACTTGCTTGGATATGTCATTATATAGGTGCAACTTCCAGTGTTTGAAGAGTACCAACACATTGTCGAGGTTGCTTCACAATCTCTGTTCTACACGTCCCTTGCTGATCTTAAACAGATTCTCTCCAAAGGAGTCCACCTTAACAGATATAAAGAGGTATTTAATTTGCTATGTCTACTTAATAAAAGTGATACGAGCACAACTAATAATTCATAGCTTACTAATTATACAGTGGTTTTCAATTAATGAGAAAGGAGAACACTGCCACATGATATCCATGAAAGACTGTTTGATTCCAAATGAAGATTACACTCCTCAATATGAGTCTGATCGTTGGTCGAGGTGACTTGTCATACTCAGACTTATCCCTATTGTTTCATAAGTATATATAAATTGATGCATCATTCTTTGCTTCTTCTTCATGTAGATTCCCAGCAGGATTTTATGACACAAACCGTAAGGTATTTAAAACACATGTGAAGACTCAGTTTTTGTCCCCATCAGTCACATACACCGTGAACCTTGTATACTTCAGTTTTTTAAGTGGTAAACAAGTGTATGTAGACCTCAAGTACAGATTAAGAGGGGAGGCAACAACTTCAGTTTTGTACCTTGCAAATAGAAGAGATGATGAATGGATTTTTATGGCTGAATTGTATCAATTCACAAGCGATGGGAGTATTGTTGATCTTGAAATTACTTTTGACAACCATGGATACAATCGTCTAGTAGAAGGCATCTTGTTTCAGCCCCTGGAAATAGTAAGATGACAAAACTGGTTTAATCATTTTAGTCAATTATTAATCATCATTTTATTATTCTTACAAAACAGGTAAACAACTACTATAATCGTTTGAATTAACAGTGGCAAAAAGAGTGGGTCTGATAATAGGTCGAAATGGTTTGGTCAAAACGGGCCATTTTTTTTCTGAGTCGGACGTACGGGTTGAAAAATGAACCGTGAATGGAATCCTAGATTTCTTTAAAGCTGAATCAATCTTAGAAAAGTTAGAATCAATTTTTTTATAGCAAAATGTAAAAGTGAAACTGGCTAACCAATTACTTTGTAAAAATAGGTGGAAGGTCATCCAGAATCCGATCCAGAATCTGATCCAGCACCAAAGCTTCTGGATGATTATGAAGAAGTACTCAAATTGTCAAAAGATAGTCTGATGTGGACATCAAAGAAGGAACTCTACTCAATTCTCAGAAGCGGGTTCATGATCAACAATGGTCAACAGGTATACTTAATAGGAACTATAAGACTACTTTCATTATTTCAAACCTATTTTAAATGTAATATTCCTACACTTACATATCTATATGGATTGTTAGTGGTTCACTGTTGATAAACATGGGAAGAAATGTCCAATGCTATCTGCAAGAGCGACTTGGGTAATAGATGATAAAAACTCAGCTTGCAAGTCTTCCCACGAATCAAGGTTCTTTCTCTATTATTTCTAACCAGTTTTCCTGTAATAGTTTATATTTTAATCATATGTGTGCACCATTTTGCAACTACCTACAAATACAGACACTTTTTCTGAAGAAATTAAATATTTATATAAATCTTTGTTTTACACTCAACTGAGGTATTGTAAACTTTGGCAGAAATTTGTAAATTCTTTTTTGGTAGTGCTTATTACCTTAAGTGGACGACAAGGATAACTCCCATGTTAAACCATATATGATTAGACTAATAATGAAATCTACATAGTTAGAAATCCATTCTACACATCCATCTTCACGATTCAAACCATCACTACACTGTAATGATAAAAAATCTCGCTGGCTTCAAATAAGACTGCACTATTGATCCTTGTTTCCTCTATCAGACTTCTGAATATTCATTCCCACATTCCACACCTTTGCTACATGGAGGGCCGCCTCAGTTGGCTTCACTTTAAAACTCAGTAGCCTTTTTTCATCTCTGAAATTCTGTAATCTCTTTCCTGCCATATGAGAACTGCAAGTACGAGTCTTCTAAGGTTGCTCCATATGCTGTTTTCACATGATCAAGGAGCAAAATCCTGAACAATTTCTTGCCAGTCATTAGCCAACCCATTACCACACATATCCCCATTCATAGCACTTTTGGAGTCCGAGTTCTAATAGCTTACCGTACATGTTTATCAACAAATAAGACTTCTTTACCTTCTGAGTTTTTCCATACCACTACATCTTTTCACAAAGGATTAGTATAGGCTCTGAGATTCTTGAAACTTGAGGATATCCACATTCTAGCCACATTGAATTGGCACTCCAGAGGCCACTTTCATCCTCAATCTTTGATTATATCCACATACTAGCCACTTTGAATTGGATTGCCCGTTCCTAATTTATAGACAATATGAGACTTCACTCACCTCAAACAAGTTCTTTCATTCCCAATTGTCTAAATCTTCGTGTTTAACATCCTAAACACCATTGTGTGACACCATTATATTCCATAAATGGGTCAAAACGGGTAATAGTTAAGGACACTTTATTACATTGCAATATTCTTGTGCCTTTTAACTCCGTTGTGCGACTCCATTATATTGCACAAATGGGTAAAACGGGTAATACTTAAGAAAGACACATTATTACACTGCAAGATTCCATGAATGCTTGATCATTATAGCTTTATTCGATATAAATCTTTTTTATAACTGTTCTAGGAAGCAAGAATACATAAGCAGTCAATTCTGAAAATCCTTAAAAAGTGATAACATTTAAAGAGAGCCTTAAACGTTGGACTTTTTACCCTGACGAAATGCCAAAGCATTGCCTGACTTTTTTCTTTGGTGTGGGATGGCATGGAAAATTTTCATTGACCAATTCTGCTCACTTTAAATTTCATCACTATTTGATGCTGGCATGTCGTTCAGTTTACCCATAGTCAAGCCCTTAAAGAGCCTTTCATTTCATAGAAAATATAGCAAGTCCACCTGTTAAATAATAAACAATAAACAACTTAACACATTAGATGGCTTTGACTACTTGGATGTCTTAAAAAATTTCTGAATCAATTACATATTAGATGAGTTTTTTGTTTCTGCAGATTTGGAGAAGTGCTTGTAATAACCGCGGGGGACAAATTTGAACTTGTGAATGAAATAAAACTCGAAGTGCTATCAGCTGATACACTATATGCATGTTACTTTGTCTACAAGTTACCACAAGACCAGTCTACCTTTGAGTATCCTCTGGAAGTTAATACTAAAAATGGTTCCCTTCGGGATGTGTTGTTTGTCTATTTAGTAAGCCCTCCAGGTACCCCAGTCATTGGACCAAAGTTTGATGAAAACAGATACAACCCACTAAAAAGACACAAACTAAGTGCTCTTCCACGACAGAGGAGTGATGGTTGGATGGAAGTAAAAGTATGGGAATTTCAAACCAAGAAGACTCCTGAAAAAGTTTCAATGCATCTTAAGTTAGAGCATCCAGATGAGAAGGATCTTAGTGGGCTTATCTTACATGGGATTGAGCTTAGACCCATATAGATTCTCTAATTGTAGTGATGATGGGGGTATCTGCAAGAATCAAGTACATGTAAACCCATAAGTTAGTTTGTTTTCATTGAATGTTAAAAATAAAATTTTATGTTTGAAGTTTTTATTTGGCAATCAAGATTCGTTTTCTGCCACTAATGGAGGGAATTTTGCATTAAATAGTTTAAAGTCAATTAATGGGAGATGTTAAAATGAAAATTTGATTTCTGCAAACTGGTGACCGGATCAAATCTCGGGTCAGGATGAAGAAGATGACTGCTTTGACCAAATTGAATAAAATGATTCTCTCAAATATTTTTTAGTCAGGATTGGTCCTTCGAATACAATAGCGATTACATCTTTGGCATACCATGAATAGTAGTTGGTCCAGTCTCAACAGGGATATCGAACCGAAGCTTCTTGTAATTACTCTTATTAGGGTAGTAGTTTGGATGATTAAAGGTAAAGACCTAAACAATAATAACAAATCAGAGACATCATGTAGTTTACAAAAAAATATGCAGTTTTGTGTCAAGTCAAATAGCTATTATAAATTAACTCACAGTTTGAGATGGTGAAAGTTGAGCAAAACGGTGCGGCTTTACAACATAGGCACTTTCGAAGGATGCAAGATCTTCATACAATTTGATCTGCAATTGCACAAATAAACGATGTATACTTTTAAAAGGATTATGGAAAAGTAAAATCGTAAATAGAAACAACTTACATCATTATACAACTTTGTTGTAGTCACCGCGGGCTGAATGAATCTTGTATACCTGACACAAAGCAAGCAAATATAAGTTACATTTATAATAAGCATAACTCAACCACGTTTTTTATATTTTTGTGACAGAATGGTAAAACTGCAATAGACTCTATTCCTAAAATCTAGGTGACTCAAATGGTATAGGAAACTGATTTTGACACTATGAATATACTCACAAAGAACTAATCTACTGATTCAAACCACAGATTCCTCAATAAGCTTAACTACTGTCCTATAAGCATTTAACACAGAAACTTGTGTAATTTAACTCAAAACTGAATAAAACTACTTAAATTGACTCTTAAATTTATTAATTATGCTAAATCTAAGTTGATTCAAAAGGTACAAGTGACTAAAACCATTTTTTTACCAAAAGTAAAGCTTAACCCAAGCACCCCCTTAAGAAATGAAACTGCTTTTTAAAAACAGATTAAGACATAACACTCTTAATGCTTTGATAAAAATTGAATGATTATACTACATAAACTATAAAAAACAGATTAAGATAAAAAAAAATAAGCAGTTTAATAAGCAAATAGCTTATGAGCTACATGTTTGGTTTTTTGAAAGGTTATTATATGAAAATTAAAATGAGGATTTAAAAAGCAGTAAAAAGCAATTTAAACAATCTTAAATCAACAATAAGCCATAAGCAGTACTGAATAAGCAGATGTAAATAAAAATAAGCAGTTTATAAGCTGTAAAACTAAATAAGCAGTTTTATAAAAAAGAGAAATTGACAATTATATGAAAGAGAAACAGATTTTAATTTTAAAAAAAACTTTTAAGATACATGATAACATGAGATAAAAAAACCGGGAAGGAAAAGGGATGGGATAAAGAAGTTGGGCGGGTAAGGTTTATTTATTATTTCTTTGATTACTTTGGACCGGGTCACAGGGGTTGGACGGGTTGGTTATAAAACCGGATGTAGTATATTTGGGGAGTTAAAGGTTTTGTAAATTTATAACTTTAGTAAATTTAAAACATTTAGGATTAATATTAAAAATGAAAAGTTTAAAGTGAAAAATGGAAATAGGGACTATTGGTGTAAATTAGGTAAAAATGAGGGTTGATTTGGTAAATTGATATAAAACTTGATCAAAACTCAAGAAATATCCTTCCCGGCTCCTGTTTTCCACACTCGTTCCAATCCCGTGCTCAATTTCATCTTATTTTGTCTTTTTCTTGTCCATTTCACATATCCGGTACCTGCACATGTTATAAACACAAAAACACAACATATTTGGCAATTAACGGTCGGTTTTTGGTCTTTTGTGTCCGTTTTGATAAAGAAAAGATATATGTTTACACACATACCAACTACATTATTTCTTCATTTATTTATGTCATTCCAAAAATACATAAATATACAAATTGAAGTAGTATTAGCTTACTTTATTCGTTTATGTCATTCTAATACTACATAAACATTTAGTTTAAAGTAGTCTTATATATCATCTGGACACATGTTCTAAATACTTGTCTAATTTAGAAATTGTAAATTTATTCCAGATACGATCTCACGTAACATGGAGATTTACCTTGTTGTTGCAATCTAGCTAAGCTCTCACATAACGTAAATTGCAACACCAAGTGTTTCTTGGATTAGATATGAATAAGTCATATTAAAACGTTAGTCTCTTACCTTGCAGTCAAGAGAATTCGTTAAATCATATTTCTATGTGTTGTACCTTGCACACAATATAGATTTCTCCCATTTGTGCATGGAACAACATCATGTAGCAGATAAACAACACGAAACACGTTTGTTTATTTGATCAATATGAATGTGTCATTGATATTAGCATAACTAGTAGATGTAGAATATCACTATCTAATAAGGAAACGCTCATGACTATCCTTAAAAACAAAAGTGTCTACAAGTGAAAAGTAATTATCTTAAGACATTCTAAAGATAATGTAGATTACTACCCAAATGACAAAGCTTGTAGCTCCCACTAAATTAGCGATCATTACAATAATTTATTATTCAATAATAAGAACACAACGCTCCCACTGGATTTGACAACATTGTAAGTGTTTCATTAACTAGTGAAAGAAAATAGTGTGTTATTTACTTCCCTACACCTTTGAAAAAGTCCATACATAACAATTACTTATATACTAAAAGAATGTATTCTACTATGTAGATGATGGACTATCAATCAATGTTATTAACTTGAAAAATTGGGCATGTAATTTCTTCCTTAATAGGTCTAATATTCCAACAATTGTATGTAATACCTTTAAATGGTCAAAACAGAACAACTAGATAAAATATACTAGTTTGTCTTTTGCTAATTTTGTAGTAAATTTGTCAGCTCTTCTAATTTAATAACTAAAAAAATGTGCAATTTTCTTATCTATTAAAGTTTGTGTAGGTCCAAAAGTTTATGGATCTAACTAGCCTTGAATGACTAATAGTAAACTTGAATAAATTCAATTTACTATATGAAGAACTTTTTGCAAAATCTTAATGTGTTAATGCGGAATCTTAACACACAAGTATGAAGAACACAATAATTACTAACTTCAGTATTTTCTATTAATTTGCTCAAAGGCTAATGCTCACCAATCGTACAGTAACCTAACACCTTAGGAATCCTTTTATACACCAAGGAAACCCTAATTGTCTAATAAACTTGTAGAAGGGTAAAGATATCTTCTCCTAAGATATCTCTACACGTTCATATCTATTCCTAATATAACTCTAACAAACTATTCTGTTTTGGACATAAATAGACTTAACTCACGACTATTTGTTCTGCCAGACTTAACATCTTTAGTACTGGCAGACTTAACTACCAACAGACTTAATTCTGGTCTACCAGACTTAACTACTAATGCTACCAGACTTAACTCTAAACAAAACTTAAACATTACAAATTATAATTCCCAACAATCCTCCCCTAACTTGATCTTCACTTGTGAACTTCAAGTTCTTTTAAAACTCCCGAGGATTTTGGAATTAACTTTAAGCTGCATCCTTGAGATGATCTTGATTATAAGTTCTGTGCAGCAATGGATCAGCAAACATTTAGCACTCCTTGATCTTTTCAGCAACTGTGACTATCTGTACATCAAGACATACAAGTTTCATACTATTCTCATCACTTCCAGATGTGTGAACTTCTGTGAGAGGTGAATCATATAAATTTTAATGGATTTAATGTCTCTTTACCAATTAGCCATCACTATTGGAGTAGCCAATATTTTGGTGTATAAGACCATGGTACATTGATAACCATCTGATTTTTAGCAAACCAGCAGTTATCAACAGATTTGATTGGTCTTTACCAAAAGTTGTACCCTTTTGGACTAGTCACAGTTTTCCACAGCCTTTACCACAAGCCATGATCTTGTGGGCTAGCCAACTCTTCATCCACACAGATATGGCCAGTTGAACACCATACAATTTTTGGCAAATTGTCAGCCATAAATGGATTTGAGATATCTTTACCAGAGTCGTTTGCTCATGGATTAGTCAGTTCTTGTGTGAGTTAAACATGGTAAACTGATAACCATTTGTTGTGACAGTACAAAGTACTTTCACCAAGTGCCTCCTCTCAAAATCCATTTTATTTATCAACTTTTAAAACCTACCCAACAACACTTAGAAAATTCTTCCAAAGACTTAAAATTATTGTTGTTGAGCTTTTAATTCAACTAACCTCAAAAGCTGATAACATGCATCATCCTTTCTTTCACCAATGCAGCTTCTTCTCAAGCATAATCCTTGATGCATGTTTTACTGACCAGGTCTTAATATTTATAGTGTCTCGCTATACCTATGGTCTACCCTAATGCACTAACGGGCAGTGTACCCGATCGTGTGTAGTGTAGTAAATGGTAAAGCCGAGGTCGTCCCAAGAGCTATGTGTGTCGGATAATTACTAAGTCTAATTGTCACAGAATATAAATGGTTTGATATGGTTTTAATTAATTAAACTACGAATGCAGAATATAAAAGCAATTAAATGGTAGAAAGGAAATCAATAGAGGAATAGTGGTGCTAACCTAGTCAATCCTCCTAACTAGTTATGTCTACGTCTACCTACTTCCAATTACTTCAGTTGGGGTCAAATTCGAGAGGACAGCATTTGGTCAATTCGCCCTAACCTATCAGCAAAGATGCCACCACAGGAGAAATCAGGCGCACCGTCATAAGTCCTGTTGTTCTTGGTCCCCTAAGCCGAGTCATTAAGTACCGCTACATGCTAGATTCTAAATAGTGAGTGCCCGGCCGTTAGGAACTTAGACACTACACCCCCCCCCCCCCAATTCTTAAGTTCATCCAAATGATAGGTGATCAGTTGGTCAAATCGCACAAGTAGAAAAGGGTCGTCAGTTGGTCATATCTTACCCTTCCCGCCTCAATCTGCTCACCTAGGGTCAGTTGGTCATATCTCCTAGGCAATTGGCCTCTACCGCCATTCAAAACTACCGAAACAGGGGTGACTACCAAAGAACTATGCATGCATACACTTAGAAATAATTGTACGGAAGTAAAGGTAAACGCAAACAAAACATTTAAGGAATCATAACTAGGCTAGCACCAAAGGGTGCTTAGCCGCTCATATTAATCATGCACATCAATTCAATATTCAAAGGTACGAAATACATGAATTGAAAGTAAAAGAAATAATAAACGCTAAAGCTTATCGTAATGGTGTGACTTCTCCCTTGGAAACAGCTCCGTATGCTTCCCTAGACCTTCCTTGAGTATTTTCCCACGTTCTCAGAATATTGTGTGTGGAATGGAATGAATAGAAATGCTGGAATTCGTGGGGTATTTATAGGCCCACCAAAGGGTGCTTAGCCGCTCATATTAATCATGCACATCAATTCAATATTCAAAGGTACGAAATACATGAATTGAAAGTAAAAGAAATAATAAACGCTAAAGCTTATCGTAACTGTGTGACTTCTCCCTTGGAAACAGCTCCGTATGCTTCCCTAGACCTTCCTTGAGTATTTTCCCACGTTCTCAGAATATTGTGTGTGGAATGGAATGAATAGAAATGCTGGAATTCGTGGGGTATTTATAGGCCAGGTCTGGGTTACGGCGTAACTAAAATATGAGTTACGCCGTAACCTCCGTAAATGCACTAGATCTGCTAGTTACGGCGTAACCTTATAAGTGGTTACGCCGTAGTCTTCAATAATCCTGGTTACGTTGTAAATGATGCAGTAGTTACAGCGTAAGTATCAGTGGCGTGAAACCTCTTTTGACCTAATGGAGTTACGTCGTAATCTTTGGAAGGAGTTACGCCGTAACCTCTTGATGAGTTGGACTTCAGGGTCACGCAATAGTTACGGCGTAATGTGCGAGACGAGTTACGCCGTAACCTCTTCAGAATAAGCATACTGTGATAAATCTTTAGTAACGTTTCCATTTCCGTGTCTCTTTAGCTCCAATGCTCGCAATTTACCTGAAAGTGTAAAATAATGGAAAACAAGCGTAAATCCATATAAATGATATAAATAACGAGCATTAACGGGGGAAATTGACACTTAATATTCAGGACTATTTGATGTTATCAAATATCCCCCCACTTGAACTCTACTTGCCCTCAAGTAGACCTTATTAGATAGATTCCTAAAAAGATATCTCCCAAAACCTGGAAAATATGAGTTTACAAATCCCTTATGCTAGAATAAAACAAAGCCGAACACCTCGCGAAAGGGGAACAAACACTCAAATCTCTCAACTATTCTAAGTGTCAATTTCGGGGTGATCACTCAATTGCACAGTCATAGCATGTATTCTATCATAAGCTTGGCGGTTACACAAATCTCCACCACTGGAGTTAAGGGCTATACAATTCTCGAAGGCAGTATGGGTAGACATGACAAAGGTTAAGGGGTGAATAGTCATTACTAACATGTCACGGCGAAGTGGACAAAATCAATGATACATGACCAAATCCATGGCCAACACACCAAAGATTGCTCGCTGCATCACCTAGACATACTTCATGACTAAAGGGTAGGATAAGACATGGGATATATAATTGGTGTAAAATGAAAAACAAGCAGGTAGTCTATATCTATAACTAAGTCATCACCACTTACCGTGTGCCCAAATTTCAAGCTTAGAAGTCTAGAGACCGGATCATGAAATGCAAGGTAGATGTGTCATTAGAGGACGTCGTAATGGGCACACTACCCTTTTCTTCTTCAGTTGGTATTACTCCAACTCCAATCTTCAAATGTGACCGAGGTGGCCTCCTCGATACTAAACAATAAAGCTCATACTATAGTGCTTATAACATTGCACTTTACAAAATCATAACTGAATCAACTATTTGTTTTTTTTTTTTTTTGAACATACATGATAACATAACATCCCCCCACTTGAGATGAACAATGGGAATTGTCGATGAAAGCGTGATTTCCAAACCTTTCCACTCGAACCTTGAACTTAGGCAAATGATGATTTCCCAATTACAAATAAAGACTACAGGGTAGGCTAAGGTGTAAGGGTGTAACGAAATAATATATTGGGGTGACAAAATGAAAGGAATGGCTCAGAAGGGTGTATCTAGGGGTATCTTGCACTAAAGGAGAGTGCAACAAAAGGGTTTCACATGGTGGTCGAAAAGTCGAGGTGACTAATCGATAGACTCACAATGGTAGGCTGTTTTGGTGATAATCCTATAATACTGCCTTCTAAAACTGAAAAGTCCAAATACATCGAGCTAACTCAACATACCTCGTCTATGGTCTCGAAATGATGCAAAGGCCAAGTTCTAAAGTTTACAAGCTACCGGCATACTCATAATTTGGTGGATTTGGGGTAAAATATAGGAAACGGATAAGGCTAATATCACCATGTAATATCAAGGGTTGTATGTGCTCGGCTAAGGTCTAATCTAGTTAGGTTCGGAAAAACATGTCAAAATATAAAAAAATGGCATAATTTTTCAAAATAAACTAGAAAAATGAGGGCGAAATAAAGTTCAAGATATAATTCTACTCCCGTCCCCCCACTTGAATTGTACAAAGTCCCTTTTGTACTAGGCATTAAAATAAAGGTGAAGAGAAAGGTAGAATTAGAGCGAGAACTTCCCTGAAATTTGCTCCAAAAAAGAAGAAGGCCTACGAGAAAGGATTGTGCCTTCGTTAAAGCGTCATGAGCAAACTTCAATCCCTGAAATCACAATACCAACAAGCATAATTCTAAAAAGAAAAAAAATAAAATGAAAAACAAACCTAACTCACTTTCGTAGGAAACACGGTTGCATTTAGCGAATGCAACAAGCCTTTTAAACCACTTGCTGTCCCAAGTGGACGAGTGAAGTCTCGTGAGGGTTTACAGGGAACACACCCACAAAGTTCATTTAAAAACTAATACAAGGTTACTGTGTTTAAAAATAAAGAATTAAAGCAGAGGAGAGTTACGTCGTAACTCCAATAATAAAGTTACGCCGTAACTTGCAAAACCTGGAATAAGCTGAGAAGCGAATGGTTATGGCGTAACCACTGAGATGGTATTACGCCGTAGTTGGTAATGCGTCAGGAATTCTGCTGCTAAAATGTTGGTTATGGCGTAATCACCAAGATGAGTTACGCCGTAACTATGTTCAGATCAACAACTGCAGCAGTAATTACTTCATTTTTTCCTGCAAAAATGTTAGAAAACACAAAACCCAACAGAAAGGAAATAAAAACAAAAGAAAGGAATAATTCGGGTTGTCTCCCGAAAGAGCACTTATCTTTATTAACGAGTCTTTAAGTTAGACTCAGAGCCGCGGGGCTCCTATGGGGGTCTTTGAGCTTGCCCCACTTCTTCGATATCCTTCATCAAATTGTGCCTCATCCATGCAACATTAGAGGCAGTTCGGAGGTACTCAATGGTTTCGATCTTTCGTACTTTATAGAATTTCTCCTCCGGACCTAGGTGGTAGCGAGTGAATTCATATTTTTCTACTATAATAGGGGGTGGTCTTTTGTAGGGTATCCCCAGGAGCTTGCACCTTCTTTGCTCGTAAGCTTCGTCATCGGGATCAGTGAACTCTTCATTTCCTTGCAACTCAAGGTAATCCAGCATCCCTTCGATATCATCATCATTAGAGTCAGTACCCTTGAACCATTCTTCATCGAGCAAATTCTCCACAAGAATGCGCTTGCGTTCTTCTTTATCATTACTCACCCGCTCTATATCCACGTCAATTGTTGTTTTACTCGTGTTTTCGCTACTTTTGTCATTAGAATTTTCTTGATCCATGTATTCCTTCCAAATCTTATTTTTTGTTAATGCATCCACATGCCCATACTTAATTTTTACCCAACTATCAAACCCCAGGTTGTCTATCCAAGGTAAACTTGTTCTCTCCTTGTCATTGGTTGAGGACTAAAAGAATTCGTCTTTTCTTAATCTTCCAGAGTTGCCTCCACCATCACACATATCGTTATACGGGTTGCATGATGCCTAAAAAATTTCCCCGGGGGATTTTACTTTCTCGCACCAGTGACTGCGTAGTTCAATGTTGTCAGTTTCATTTATATGCTCTTCCGTGCAGAGTATATCTTTATTAGTCTTGTCCGTACGAATGTGCTTCGCGTAATCAACTTTTAGCTTCATAAGAAGATTTGGATTGATCTTGGCATTCCCAAATTGAATTGCGTACCAATCTTTAAAGGCTAAATTACCGAATTTTATCCCGTGTCTTTCACGCTCATAAGGGCATGTCCATTCCTTCACTCTTTCATTGTCTCCTCCATTGCAATATTCGTGGAAAGGGCTGCATGTAGGCCATGCCCTTGTGGTTTCTTCATCAGTAATAGCGATAGGAGTACACCAGTGAGTGATAAGTGGCTCTTCTTCATCATCAAGGGAGAGTTCCTCGAGTTTTTCAGATTCGTCCAGGTCGAGGAATTTTTCTGCCCATGCATCCCAGTTACGTCGTAACTGAGATTCTTGGTTACGG
>BPTQ01000001.1:31693662-31819486 GCA_019973895.1 Chrysanthemum seticuspe
GTACTAAAGAGGACACCACCGTAGAAACGACTCATTTGGTCAATTCGCCCTAACCTATCAGCAAAGATGCCACCACAGGAGAAATCATGCGCACCGTCATAAGTCATGTTGTTCTTGGTCCCCTAAGCCGAGTCATTAAGTACCGCTACATGCTAGATTCTAAATAGTGAGTGCCCGTCTGTTAGGAACTTAGACACTACACCCCCCAATTCTTAAGTTCATCCAAACAATAGGTGATCAGTTGGTCAAATCGCACAAGTAGAAAGGGTCGTCAGTTGGTCATATCTTACCCTTCCCGTCTCAGTCCGCTCACCTAGGGGCAGTTGGTCATATCTCCTAGGAAATTGGCCTCTACCGCCATTCAAAACTACGAACCAGGGGTGACTACCAAAGAACTATGCATGCATACACTTAGAAATAATTGTACGGAAGTAAAGGTAAACGCAAACAAAACATTTAAGGAATCATAACTAGGCTAGCACCAAAGGGTGCTTAGCCGCTCATATTAATCATGCACATCAATTCAATATTCAAAGGTACGAAATACATGAATTGAAAGTAAAAGAAATAATAAACGCTAAAGCTTATCGTAATGGTGTGACTTCTCCCTTGGAAACAGCTCCGTATGCTTCCCTATACCTTCCTTGAGTATTTTCCCACGTTCTCAGAGTATTGTGTGTGGATAGGAATGAATAGAAATGCTGGAATTCGTGGGGTATTTATAGGCCAGGTCTGGGTTACGGCGTAACTAAAATATGAGTTACGCCGTAACCTCCGTAAATGCACTAGATCTGCTAGTTACGGCGTAACCTTATAAGTGGTTACGCCGTAGTCTTCAATAATCCTGGTTACGTCATAAATGATGCAGTAGTTACGGCGTAAGTATCAGCGGCGTGAAACCTCTTTTGACCTAATGGAGTTACGTCGTAATCTTTGGAAGGAGTTACGCCGTAACCTCTTGATGAGTTGGACTTCAGGGTCACGCAATAGTTACGGCGTAATGTGATAGACGAGTTACGCCGTAACCTCTTCAGAATAAGCATACTGTGATAAATCTTTAGTAACGTTTCCATTTCCGCGTCTCTTTAGCTCCAATGCTCGCAGTTTACCTGAAAGTGTAAAACAATGGAAAACAAGCGTAAATCCATATAAATGATATAAATAACGAGCATTAACGGGGGAAATTGACACTTAATATTCAGGACTATTTGATGTTATCAATCCTGCAAACCCTGTTTGGAAGTGGATACTCCACTTCTGTTAGCATATAAATATTTGCAGTTTCTAGTACCAGAAAATGCATTTGATAAGTATGGAAATATCTTCATCTTATCACTTGTTCCTGACAAGCTAACTTCCAGATTTCATCATTTGCATCTGGTGCTTCAAACATGGTTTTCAAATCTCCCCAGAGGACTCTCTCATATTCTTCCTTAGGCCTCTTCTCACCATGTTTTTCCACCATAAGTGTATACAAACACTTCAAGTCATCCCTAGACATATCACTCAGCAACCCTGGAAAATTTACATATACATTACTGGTATTGTCTTCCCTTATCACCATATAAGATGCCTTGTTGTCAGTCTTGATGATCTTGATATTAGCAATCTTCGCAGCCATTGGACCCTCAGGGATAGTACCCATAGTGAACTCTTCAGATGGAGGTTCTTCTACCTTGTCCTCCATATAAGCCTCCACTTCTTTCTTTGACTAAGTCTTTGCTTTCTTGGAAGGTTTCTTTTGACCTTGAAATTCCTTCTAGTCCATTTGATGATACGCTTTTTGACTTCAGCTTCCTCCTCCTGCTTCTCAATACTGGGCTTATATGCAACCTTTTCTGCTTCAGCTACTTCTTCTATTTTATGCTTTTTTGCTTCTTCAGACTGAAGGTTAAGCCCTTTTCTCTTGACCTTAGAAGCTTCCATCTCAGAATCCATTGGGACAAATCTGTTGACCTAATCAACCATCAGTCTAATTCCTCAACTTCTGACCAGAATTGAAAGATTGGAGAAGGATCTACAGAGGTCATCTAAGGCTCAAGCTGATACTGTGGTTAGATTGGTTTAGAAGGTCAAGAAGTTAGAGGCAAAGCTCAAAGCCAAAGGAATTGAAATCACGGATGCAGTGGCTGTTGGAGTAAAGTTGACCTAATCAACCATTTGTCAAATTTTTTCACTGGGACAAATCTATTGACCTAATCAACCATTTGTCAAATTTTTTCACTCCAAACCTCTTGAGATAGAGTTGTTGGATCTGATGCAGTGGCTGTTGGAGGTTTGGAGTGAAAAAATTTGAGGGAATTCTTCCTATTCACTGGTGGAGAAGGTTGAGGTGGAGTTGGTGTTCTCTATTGTGGTGGTGTTGGAGTCCTTTGAGGTGATGGAGTGGGTACCCTCTGTGGAGGCTCTTGTGGTTGATCTTGTTCCTCAGACTCAGCAGCAACAGATGTACTTATAGGGTTAGTAACACCAGACAACATAGCAGGCAACAAAGGCATGTCAACCCTTTCAAAGCTTCTTTTCATGTTTGCAAAGATCTCTTGGTAAATTTTACAGCAATGTATTGTTGCTGATTTGTTGTTTCAACATTAAGAATCATTTGCAAAAACCTAGGATACATAAAAACTTTTTCTGTTTATTTTCATTTGTAACCATGGCATCAAAAATCATTTATGAAAAATTGAAGAGTCTACCTAGTGGATAGACAGATCAATGCAGAAGCAATGGTGCTTCCAAATTGATCTCATCCACCACTTTTAGAGCTCAAGCAATGCAAAATATGATGCACAAGGAAACGCCATTGAGGAGTAAAGTGACCTTTCCATAAAGTAAAAGATCCATCAGTAAGATATCCAATATTTTGAAGTCCATTGAAAAGTTC
This sequence comes from Chrysanthemum seticuspe, assembly GCA_019973895.1. Taxonomy (NCBI): domain Eukaryota; kingdom Viridiplantae; phylum Streptophyta; class Magnoliopsida; order Asterales; family Asteraceae; genus Chrysanthemum; species Chrysanthemum seticuspe. The sequence continues at coordinate 31,696,544 of BPTQ01000001.1, forward strand.
ATCATTTGATAGCATAAAAGTTCCTGAGGCATCAGCCAATTGAAGATAACTTCTAACTGATTCCTCAGTAACTTTATAATCCAAAGTATCAATGGTTGCTTTTAAAGCAATAGTTCCATCATCAAGAGTGATGACAGTTGCTGACTTCCAAAATTGCTTGATAGCAAAGATATAAATAATTGGATATGTGTAAGTGCATACCGAATATGAGATCCCTTCAAGAAATCTACAATTTGCTCGAAACGTGTGCTTTTATTTGGCTTCTTGAGGTATCCTACTTGGTTGTGCTTGTTATTAAACTTCAATTGAGCCATGAAAGTGGTGAATTTCAAGTACTGGTAGCGCGGCGCAAGTTAGGGTTAATGCTGGTGAAACAGATTTTATCGAGAGAAAAGATTTGAACTTTGAAAAGATTTTAAAGAAAGTAAATAATGGATAAAAATATATTTTATTAAATAATATCCATATATATACTTCTTAATGCCTAAGAGTAGGTAACGGTACTACTGATACAGTAAAAATAGAATTTCCCTCGACCAGCACTAACGGTAATATTTTTGCACTACCAGACTTAAAATAGTCAAACAGACTTAAGTATGACATCACCAGTTTTAACTCTAAATAGTAGCAATTCCATCAGTATAGCTTCCATACCTCCCCTATCTTTGATAGATAGTGCATTTTCCTGAAAAATTAGTCTAAAACCAAGAGAAATACAATATGTAGGTCTAACAAGCAGAATTAACTCAAAACCACCAGAATTAATCCATAATGAAACCAAATAAACTTGTTCAAGCACACCAAAGATATTATAGCAAACACAGAAATCAAAAGATGTCCACAAAACCACCAAATCACACCAACACACAATTGTTCATAATACTGCCATAAAAATCTAACTATGCATAGATTAGCCTATGCTTCCTCTAAAGGTAACAGAAACTCCTTGGACTTCCATAAGCTCCTCTAAGTGATCCTTGTTACCAGTCATCTGCCCAAAACATCCACTGTCAAAGATTCTTTTATCTCCCATATTCAAATAAGGATGTTCCTGCACTGAAAATAGAAATTAGTTTCTCTTGGGGACCCAGGCCTATAGAGGCTTGGGTCTGCCTTGTGGACCTTTAGATTTTTTAGCATTAAAAGAAACTGGTACACTATTATACTTGAAGTTTGGTTTGGTCTGTCTCCAAGTATAACCTGCCAAGGGCTTAACAGCAGTCCACCAATTACCCCCTGCAGCATAGGATTGAAACATTTGAGTTGTATTTTGAGACATGGGTCTTCTCATAGGTGAATGAGAACCATAATGAAGTCTTTGATTGAACTGGTTCACCTGTGGTTTTCTAAACTTGGGACTGGGTGATGGACTGGTAGGTTGTGATATATACCCAGAATTAACTTTACCTTGGCCAGGCTTAACATGACCAATATTAACTCTAAACATATTACCAGTATTAACATTTTGCCTACCAGAACTAACTTGACCACCAGTACCCACCTTTGGTCTAACAGAATTAACATAAGTACTACCAGTATTAACGGGCACCGGTCTAGTAACAAACTAATTAGTATGGTTAATCCTATTCACATTATTCTACACTGGTTTATTTACCCCATTCCCAATGTGTACATCTGTTTTCTTTCTTAACTCAGCCTCTCTAGCCATTCTTTTCTCATGATAGTTACAGTCTCTAATCAAATGACTTAGGCTTCCACATACAAAACAACTCTTCTTTCAGAAAGAGTACCCATCCCCAAACTCTCTCTGCATTAACCCATTCCAGTCTTTTCTGTCAATTTTAGGATTCTCAATTTTAGTTTTTTGCCTAGGAGTTTGGACACAACTAGGTTTAACTGTTTCTGGTTTAGACACAGAAATGACAGGCTCAGTTTGTTTTGGCACAAATGGCTCACTTTTTAAAACTGGTTTAGATATCCTTATAGGCTCAGACTTATGTTCTAGAGAACATTCAGAGATACTTCTAGTGGGTCCTTCACTGTCATTAGATTGATAGGAAGAGTACTCACTGGTCTTATCTTTTGAGATACTGCTTTCAGAACTTTTCCCACAGAATCCTTTACTGTCATTGGATTGACAGTTAGTAAATTCATAAGAGTAGTCATGAGAAGCAATAGTTTCAGGGTCCTTCCATTTGCTATAGTCAAATAAGGACTCATCATATTGTTTTTCCAGTTTAGGAGTATAATCATCAATAATTGGTGGTGGAACTCCCTTGTAATTGTCAGTTTTAGCAAATCTATGATATATAAGTTTATCTTCAAAATCACTTTTAGAATTAACAAAAACATTTTCCATCACCTCTTCCTCATATCCTAAAACCTCTTTATCAGATCCTATCCCATACCCTTAAACAATTTTACTTGTAGAACTCATTCCTGAATTTACTAGCCTACACAGATTGTTATTACTATTTTGCCGTTTTTCAACTATCTTTTGCAGCTCTTCTTTATCTTTAACTGCCTTCATTCCTATACTCCTATATCTTCTAAGCTTCTCATCCTTTTCAAATATTTCATTACCTTGGAAGGTAATTGATAACATCAAATAGTCCTGAATATTAAGTGTCAATTTCCTCCGATAATGCTTGTAATTTATATCATTTATATGGATTTACGCTTGTTTTCCACTTTCAGGTAAATTTAGATTCATAAAATGTTTGCTTAATAATTCTTATGATTAATACAAAATAAATATTGTGTAGGTAGTATCACCCTACAATAGCTTTTATTCAGTTTAGTATGTGTTGGGTAGCAGTTTTTATGAGTTTCAAGTTAATAAAAATAAGTCATTGGACCCATTATATGTTATTATATCCAGATTCATATATAGCTACAAACAAAAATAGATGCACCATTTATAGTATTTGCTCATCTTTAACACAAAAAAATAAAATAAAATGGAACATTGTTATCAACGCCAATTACCAACTAGACTTGGGCCCAATTCCAAAGACCCAAATCTAAAAGCTCTGACCCAAATTATTCTCATATTGTAAACCCAATAATAACTAATTCTAAACTTTATTTTTACTTGGACATGTAGTGGCTGTTTATAAATGAGAAGGGGGAACACATTGAAAGGATTTACATCGAAACCTGTCTCAATCCCGATGAAATTAAAGATGACAGATTACAACATCCGTTTGATGAAATTGTTAATTCAAGGTGACTTATCCTATTCCTATCCTTTTTGTTTGGAACAACAGGGAGTGAGTTATGCATTTACTGAAAGTTCAAGAGTGTAATAAAGTAACTTATTTAGTTTGTCATTCTTTAATTGCTGCCTTTATTTTTCTTTATGCAGCTTTCCAGGTGGCCTCTGTTACAAATATGGGTTGGAAGGATTCAAAGCACGTGTGAGAGGTCAATACTTGACACCTCAAATCTCATACACGCTCAACCTTATCACTTTACAAGCCTACAAAAAACTGCTGACCTTAAATTTGAGTTTGAATACCGTTACCCCGATCTACTAGTCGCTGGCATCGAATTCCAACCATCTGAAGAAAAAGTAAGCAATTTATTTTATTTTATAAAAGATGTAAAGAAAAAATAACACTTAACCCAAATGTATGGCTGACTTGCTTGGATATGTCATTATATAGGTGCAACTTCCAGTGTTTGAAGAGTACCAAGACACAGTCAAGGCTGCCTCACAATCGTTGTTCCACACATCCCTTGATGAACTTAAACAGATTCTCTCTAACGGAGTCCACCTTAACAAATATAAGACGGTATTTAATTGGCTATATCTACTTAATAAAAATAATACGAGCACAACTAATTCCCAGCTTACGAGTTATACAGTGGTTTTCAATTAATGAGAAAGGACAACACTGTCACATGATTTCCATGAAAGACTGTTTGATTCCAAATGAAGATTCCACTCCTCGATATGAGAATCATCATTTGTCTAGGTGACTTGTCAAACTCAGACTTATCCCTATTGTTTCATAAATGTATATATAAATTGATGCATCATTCTTTGCTTCTTCTACTTCATGTAGATTTCCAGCAGGATTTTATCAAACAAACAATGAGGGATTCAAAACACATGTGAAGACTCAGTTTTTGTCCCCATCAGTCACATACACCGTGAACCTTGTATACCACAATTACTCATGGGGTGAACAAGTGCACGTAGACCTCAAGTACAGATTAAGAGGGGAGGCAACAAGTTATGTTGTGTACCTTGCAGATATGAGAGATGATAATTACATGTATATGGCTGAATTGTATCAATTCACTAGCGATGGGAGTATTGTTGATCTTGAAATTATTTTTAATAATTCTGGAACCATAGACAAAGTAGAAGGCATCATGTGAAATAGTAAGATGACAAAACTGGTTTAATCATTTTAGTCAATTTTTTATTATTCTTACGAAACAGGTAAACAACTACTATAATTATCTGAATTAATAGTGGCAGAAAGGTTGGGCCTGGTAATAGGTTGAAATTGGTTTGGTCAAAACGGGCCATTTTTTTTCCTGAGTCGGACGTACGGGTTGAAAAATGAACCGTGAATGGAATCTTAGATTTCCTTAAAACTGATAAATAGTAAAAGGATATGGATACAAAATTTAGAAAAGTTATGAATCAATTTTTTTATAGCTAAATGTAAAACTGAAACTGGTAAACCAATTACTTTGTAAAAATAGGTGGAAGGTCATCCAGAATCTGATCCAGCACAAAAGCTTATGGACGATTATGAAGAAGTACTCAATTTGTCAAAAGAAAGTCTGATGTGGACATCAAAGAAGGAACTCTACTCAATTCTCAGAAGCGGGTTCCTGATCGACAATGGTCAACAAGGATACTTAATAGGAATTATAAGACTAGTGTCATTATGTCAAACTTATTTTAAATGTAATATTCCTAAACTTACATATCTATATGGATTTTTAGTGGTTCACTGTTGATAAGCATGGGAAGAGATGTCCAATGCTATCTGCAAGAGCGACTTGGGTAATAGATGATAAAAACTCAGCTTGCAAGTCTTCCCACGAATCAAGGTTCCTTCTCTATCATTTCTAACCAGTTTTCCTGTAATATTTTATACGTTAATCATATGTGTGCACCATTTTGCAACTACCTACAAATAAAGACACTTTTTCTGAAGAAATTAAATATTTTTATAAATCTTTGTGTTTACACTCAACTGAGGTATTATAAACTCTGGCAGAAATATGTAAATTCTTGTTTGGTAGTGCTTATTACCTTAAGTGAACGACAAGGATAACTCCCATGTTAAACCATATATGATTAGACTAAACCATATATGGTTAGACTAATAATGAAATCTACATATTTAGATCCATTCTACACATCCATCTACACGATTCAAACCATCACTACACTGTAATGATAAAAATTCTCACTGGCTTCAAATAAGAATGCACTATTGATCCCTGTTTCCTCTATCAAACTTCTGAACATTCATTCCCACATTCCACACCTTTGCTACATGGAAGGCCGCCTCAGTTGGCTTCACATAAAAACTCAGTAGCCTTTTTTCATCTCTGAAATTCTGTAATCTCTTTCATGCCACATGAGAACAGCAAGTACAAGTCTTCTAAGGTTGCTCCATATGCTGTTTTCACATGATCAAGGAGCAAAATCCTGAATGATTTCTTGCCAATCATTAGCCAACCCATTACCACACATATCCCCATTCATAGCACTTTTGGAGTCCGAGTTCTAATGCTTACCGTACATGTATATCAACAAACAAGACTTCTTTACCTTTTGAGTTTTTCCATACCACTACATGTTTTCACAAAGGATTAGTATAGGCTCTGAGATTCTTGAAACTTGAGGATATATTGTATATTTTTATGCCACTCCAGAGGCCACTTTCATCCTCAATCTTTGATTATAGCCGCATATTAGCCACATTGAATTGGATTGCCCGTTCCTAATTTATAGACAATATGAGACTTCACTCTCCTGAAACAAGTTCTTTCATTCCCAATTGTCTAAATCTTTGTGTTTAACATCCTAAACACCATTGTGTGACACCATTATATTCCATAAATGGGTTAAAACGGGTAATAGTTAAGAAAGACACTTTATTACACTGCAATATTCTTCTGCCTTTTAACTCCATTGTGCGACTCCATTATATTGCATAAATGGGTTAAAACGGGTAATACTTAAGAAAGACACATTATTACACTGCAATATTCCATGAATGCTTGATCATTATAGCTTTATTCGATATAAATCTTTTTTATAACTGTTCTAGGAAGTAAGAATACATAAGCAATCAATTCTGAAAATCCATAAAAAGTGATAACATTTAAAGAGAGTCTTAAACGTTGGATTTTTTACCCTGACGATATGCCAAAGCATTGCCTGACTTTTTTCTTTGGTGTGGGATGGCATGGAAATTTTTCATCAACCAATTCTGCTCACTTTGAATGTTATCACTGTTTGATGCTGGCATGTCGCTCAGTTTACCCATAGTGAATAAGAAAGCCCTTAAAGAGCCTTTCATTTCATAGAAAATATAGTTGTCCACCCATTAAATAATAAACAATAAACAACTTAACACATTAGTTGGCTTCGACTACTTGGATGCCTTAAAAACTTTCTGGATCAATTACATATTAGATGAGTTTTTTGATTTTGCAGATTTGGAGAAGTCCTTGTAATAACTGTGGGGGACAAATTTGAGCTTGTGAATGAAATAAAACCCGAAGTGCTATCAGCTGATACGAACTATGCAAGTTACTTTGGCTACAAATTACCACTACATAAATCTACTTTTGAGTCTCCTCTCGAAGTGAGATATAAAGATAATAACTACTATTTCCATTATACATATATCTATTTAGTAAGCCCTCCAAACACCCCAGTTATCTGAAAAAAGTTTGATGAAAACAATTACAACCTGCTAAACAGACACAAACTAAGTGCTTTTCCAAAACAGAGGAGTGATGGTTGGATGGAAGTAAAAGTATGGCAGTTTAAAACCTGGAGTACTCCTGAAAAAGTTTCAATGCATCTTAAGTTAGAGCATCCAGTTGAGAAGGATCTTAGTGGGCTTATCATACATGGGATTGAGCTTAGACCCATATAGATTCTCTTATTTTAGTGATGATGGGGGTATCTGCAAGAATCAAGTACATGTAAACCCATCAGTTAGTTTGTTTTCATTGAATGTTAAAAATAAAATTTAAGTTTGAAGTTTTTATTTGGCAATCAAGATTCGTTTTCTAATATTTTTATAATTTTTAGTTACAACATAGCCGACGTCCTCACCAAACCGTTGAAGCGGGAACAATTCAACTTGCTTCGTCTTGGTCTTGGTCTCATGGAACAATCGTTGTAATTAGTTTTTAAACTCTACAAGGTATGTAAATACTAGCCATCTTCTTTTCTGAGTCTAGGATCTCTATTTCACACACAAATCACAAACAATACGGGAACTTTCAAAACCCAAGGTACGTTTTATTTACAACACGTAATTTCATACTTATTCTTTTTACTAAAAGATAAACGTTTTCTTCAAACAAGAAACTTTTTTGAAATTTTTCCTAAAGGATACTTCTTCCCGTATCATTTTTATAAAAGCTATTTTTCACGTCTAGGACAAACCTCTTTTTCATTATTAATACAAAGTAAAAACCCGTTTTCATTGCATCTCATGTCTTTTGAATGCTAAAGGGAACACATAACTAATATGTGTTTTCGGGTACATTCATTTAAGCAACAATGAATTAGGAGCACTCGGGTTATCTCACATAATAGTATGCTTTTTCACTTTTAGTCTATTTTTCTTTTTCTTTTTAGGAGTTGAGATAACCGCAACTCCAAATAGTTTGTATATAGGCACACACTAGGCACAAATGTTTCCAAAAGGAAAATTTTAAGCTGCCTGAGTCACCAGTAACACGGATCCCAGCATTAACGCTGGACGGTTCCCTCAAGAGAAGGATCCGTGGGATCCGTGAGACAGAATCTGAAATTCTCTTCTATTTTTTCTCACTTTGGCTAAAAACCTGTATATTTTCATCATTTTCTCCTTTTTACTAATGAAGTATGTTACCTAATGCTTGTGTTCTCATGATCACATGCCTTAAATTCATATCTAATCATTAGATTTTAGTCCACATTACAATGCATTATTTTCTTTATGAATAAGGTTCCCAAAATGCTTGCATCTTCATCACTCTCAACCTCACAAACAACCATCATCATGTCATCCAAAAGATCTTCCAACATTGATGAATCACCTAGTGCAAACAATCCTCTTCAAGAAATCCAAAACTTTATCCTACCACCTTCCGTAGTGCCACCACCCAAATCTAGAAAAACCGCACGGATTAGCATCCGGCCTTGTTGTTTAGCCAAAACATTGTCGAATAGTTTGTTAGGAATTAGAAATTCCAGGTATTGAAGAGTCGGTCACCCTAAATATTATCTAGCATAAGTTAGCTCGTAGACTTGTCGTTATGTACGTTACTTAGCAGGTTATTGGTTAGTTTGTAGCCTAGATTAGTTTAGTGTAACACCATGGAGGAAGGACGAGTCTTTACCCATTGTATACCTGATCCACAGGCCGTCAGGAGGTCGTTTATTTTGTAATCTATAAATACCCTCTACCTTGCAAGGTAGAGGGTTGGATGTTCTTTGGTAATCTAACCTTACATGACTTTCTCTTTCTAGAATATCCCACTTTCTCTCTCTCTAAAATCATCCATACGCCTAAACGTGTTTGTGTTATGATGTGTATGTGAAATCCAATATGTTACAAATGGTATCAGAGCCAAGGTTTGATCATCTCTTACATATCTTTGGATTTCTAGTGACTTTTAGGTGGTTTTAGAGTTTGAAAAAGTTTAGTGGTTTTTGGATCATTTGGATCATTTTTTTGTGTTAAAGTTTGAATCTTGGGTGTAGTTTTGTGTTTAGAATCATTGTATGTGCTTGGGTTTTGATTTGGTAAGCTTGAATCATCGTGGTTGGGTTGTTTTTGGATTGATAAGTGTTGTTTATGTTATTTTCTTGCTAGCGACTTGAGCCACCGATAAGTTATCTTGGTAGTGACTTGCTTTGTTATTTGGTAGCGATTTGCAGTTGAAGGTCTTAGCGAGTTGAGCTAGCGACTTGTCTATTGAGACAAGCCGACAAAATAGTACACTTAGTGGTTTCTCCACTACGTGTAGCGACTTGGTGAAAGCTAGCGACTTGTACTTTATATTGTTAGCGACTTGGTGTTAGCGAGTTGGTGCCTAGCGAGTTGCTATTTAGCGACTTGACAAATTAGCGACTTGGTTCTTAGCGACTTGCTGTCAAATTTTTGCTAGCGACTTGGATCTTAGCGAGTTGTTATATAGCGACTTGGCATTATATAGCGACTTGGGACTATAGCGACTTGGCACTTAGCGACTTGGTTCAAGGTTTCCTAGCGACTTGGGTGATTTTTTTTTTAATACGGTTTTCTCTTGATTCAGTAAAATCCCGTGAAAGAATCTATTTCCCGGTTTAATCATAGAGTTATAAAATCCCGTCTAATCTGTTAACATGTCTACCAACGTTCCTACAATCATCTCCACTGTTGCCGTGGACGTTCATGCTACAGATATTCCTACACCCACAATGTCCTACATCACTGACCCGTTTATCTCCAAAGTGCTTGAACTCTATGATACCTCACAGAACAATGAAACTGGTTGCACTTCTGAATGTCCTACCCTGATTGATTCAACAAATTGTGATCAAAACTCCTCACCTTCTGAGTCAAACCTCAACGAACCACATCTGTTAATGAACAATGATGCAAAGCAAATGAAATACAACATTGAGCCCTTTCAACTACTTCATCAGCATCTCAAACTACTTTTATCTACAGCTATGGATCGAACTAGCAGTGCTCTCCTTCGTCAGGACTTTCCCACGTTGACTAGAACTGTGTTACTTAACTTAGAACAACTGAGATTTCAAATTACCAAAGAAAAGTTCTCAACTAATAAGTCTAATGCAGCTCTTCAAGTAATCTTTAATCAATTTCAGCTACTTATCCAGGGGGAATATTCCTCAGATTTTGATGATGACGTGACTGGAATTTCATTCAAGAAACACACTGGAATGGAAATTCATGAGTTCAGAAACACCTTTATTCAACTCATGGGTAATGTGGAAATATACATTAAGGAAGCTGCTCAAGAGAATGACAAGCTGTATGAAGTGAATAGGTGTCAAGTGATGCTATAGAATGAGTGTGATAGGTCATGCAATGGATCAGTTGAACCAATGAATGATACTGAATGCAGAAGTTCAGTTGCAATAAAAGAGGAAGAAGTCAACTGTACTGATCTCAAAGACTCAGAGTCAGAAAAGGTTTCATGTGATGAGGTACACTTAACTAATCAGAGTAATTCATATGTTAATGTACCTGATTCTAACTCTGAAAATAATACTGTGAAATCGATCTTGGTTGAGCCTGAATCTAAAACTATTAAAGCTAATGACATGATTGAAAAAAGGATATATGATGAACTTTCAAACAAATACTCAATTCTTGAAAAACATTGTATTTCATTGGAAATTGAAATACAACAAAAGGATGAAAGCTTTTATGCAAAGAAGTCTTGCATTAATCAGGAATTACCAGAATTTCGAGAATTATTTGAAATTAATCAATTAAAAACCCAGATTCAGGACAAAGACTCAACCATTTGCAACCTGAAATTACTACTCTCAGATGTGCAGAAGTATGACTGTCATGCGATGAGTGATACACTTGAATCTAGAAATGCTGAACTAGCTCTATGTGTGTCCAACCTATTAAGAAAAAATGAGTCTTTAAGAAAGAACTTAGAAGAGACCAATTCCAAGTTGATCAATCAATCTAACATCTTGTTGAAAGACATTGATGCCCTCAAAGCCCAAATTCAGGATAAGTGCTTCAATATTGTTGCCTTAAAAAATGAGCTTAAGAAATCTATTGGAAATAGGATGAACACTAAGTTTGCAAAACCATCAACTTTGGGAAAGTCAACTGTTCAGAACCACTCTAAACATACAGTAGTTAAGCAGCCCAATGCCTTTAGAACTGAAAGATTTAAACCATCGAAATCTAGGCGTACCTCCCAAGTTGATGAGAATGTTGTTTTGACAAAACCAGTCAATTCATTGCCTAGTTCCGATTTGATGAATCTCAAACCCCAGGTTAATGTTCAATGCTCAAAGATCAGAAATATTATATGCATGGCTAGTTCTCATAAGAAACATCAATTGGCTGATCAATCTCCTAAGAAACAAACTAATCACAAAAGGACCAATAGTCAAAACAGGGAAGTGCACACATACAAATTTACTAGCAGCTACTTCAAATGGATTCCCACTGGCAGATTAATTAAGTTTACAGGATCCAAACGGACTTACATACCTAGATCTTGCCTTAAGTGGATGCCCGCAGGAAAACTCTTCAAGAATATTGAACCTAAAGGGATCTCTAACAATGATTCGTCCAGATTAAACTGTGATACATCCAATAGTGAGATTACTCATGTCACTAACCCATCCATTTGTAATTCTACATGTGCTTCTAGTACAATGTGTTCTCAGTCTTTTTCAGGTACAATGCTCAATTCTATCAGGAACTTCATGACTTGGTTACCATCAGAAATGAATATGGCTCATTCAGGAGCTATAGCATGCCAGAATTGATGTACCTTGTACTTTGATTCCTATTCGTCTTGAATCAGGACTCGCTCTTATAAATCTTTAAAAAAATAAAAAATAAATAAAATAAAATAAAATAAAATTTAGAGATAACATCTCCTTATTTCTTCTTCATATCTTCATTTCAAATCATTTTTTAAATTCTTTTCAATTCATTTCCCACTATCTAATAAAAGATATATCTCTTTGTTATTGATAACATCTACGGTCCTAGAAATGTCATTCAATAATGACATGGGATCATAGATGAAGTTCGAACAACTGATATATTCTTATTTTATAACGGGTGGGTTAATATCAATCAATGCTCTTTAGTGACATTGATTGAGGGGGAGAGTTTCTCAAGTTATCTTGCTTATCTGCGCTAGTGTTGGTTATGTTTTGTGCTCAAATGCATGATGTTAGTTTGCTTATCCATTATGATTATTATGATTAGTTTGCTTATCTTATTATGTTATCTCTTTATGTTATCTATGCTAGCTGGCAATCTGATAAGTGCATGAAACTAATGAGTCTGTAATACATAATGTGACAAGATTGCAAACTGATTTGGTAAATTTGTGGTTTGAGATTTTCTTTGTTATGTATTAGCGACTTATTAAGATTCTAGGATAGCTAGTTGCTAACCATGTGCAAAACTACAGGGACTATATGTGACAACTTGGTAAACTTGCTTAAAACCTTCTCTTTACCCTAGCGACTTGCCGTTTTTTTTCTCTCTCTTCTTTCAAAAACTTTAAAACAATTATCTTCTTCTCTCTTTTTTTTTTTTTTTTTTTTTTTTTTTTCTTTTCTCTTTCTCTCTCGAGGTCTTATAATCTTCGTAGTGACTTGTGTGTGGTAAGGCAATCTTGACCAGTTTCTTGTCTTCTAATACGAAGAATATATGCATTTCCTAACTCCCTTTTTCCTTAATAGATCCCACGGAACTTGACCCTTATCTCTTGATTATCTCGTATAGGTTTGTTGCTGGACTTGTTGAATGAATTTTTTTTAAAATATGTATCAATGGATTAAAGGGTGTGTGGATGATCTAGGGTTGTTGTAATTCCCATGAATATGTATTAATGAATTTGTGTGTGCGTCCTCTATGTGATTTGAGTGGGTTATGTGTCTGAAATCTCTTGTGTATACGGATTAACTGTACGTGTTGGGTTAAGTTGTTTGTGTTGAATGGTTTGCTACGTTATTAGAATGATATGCTTGGGCTCTTGGTGGCGAGTTATCTGCTATGAAATTGTTCTTGGTAGCGAGTTAGTGTACAAATTCATCGTGGCGAGTTGTTACTCTTAAGTGCGTTCAAGTTAGCGACTTAATGAACTGATTTGTAGCGACTTAGCAGTATTACTGTTGGTGGCGACTTGTCTTCACAAGTTAGCGAATTAGTAAATTGTAGCGACTTAGTGAACTGACTGATAACGACTTGGTCTTATCACTTTTGATAGCGACTTACTTTTACAAAATTTGCGACTTGATGGCGCATGTTTCTAGTGGCGACTTGGTTTATTAAAATATTTTAAAGCGACTTACTAGTGTAAATTCATGTTAGCGATTTGTCTCGGGTTTTTCCTGTGGCGACGTGTATTGACAATCATACTCTTAGCGACTTGCTATAACAGCTATTGTTTGAGCAATGTGTACTTGGTTTCTCTTGTGGCAACTTGGTATCACAACCTGGTCCAAACTTCCGGCTATATCATCTCCTTAATAGTATCTTGTCTTATGATGTTATTTATTAGTAACTGTGTCTTTAAATTATTGGATCCATAAACAACTTGTCTCTCGTAAACTGTGTCAAATAGAGCCGATAACTTGAAATTCTTTTTATATACCACTCAATCTTTTTCAATTTGCTTATGGGAACTATATCCAAGCTCTTACTTACTGTGTATGTCACAAGGGTGGATTCAAGGTTGCTTAAACTAACAAGTTATAATCTGACATGCTCTCAATCATTGTTGTTGTTTGTGTGCATCTTTAGATCTTCAATGGCAAACACAACTTCAGCTGAGAACATTTCATCTTCTGCTCCACCCAAAGTCCTTTCAGATGACGAAATCCTTCCTAAAAGTCAATGGGCAGAAATTGGAAAAAGCAATTGTTATGTGGACTTACAAAAGTTGCAACAAAATCCTATCCTCAAAGTGTCTATTGATATCCTCAAGAACACAAACTTCTTTGGTGCCATTACCAAGCAATGCACAATTCCCACCATTTACATACAACAATTCTGAAACACCATTCAATGGGACTAAAATCACAGCTAAATACTCCTGCAAACTGCATGATAGGGAATTTGTGATAGATTCTGACATTCTTAGCAAGGCTCTAGGAATCACTCCCTGTAACCCCAATATACGATCAGAACCTCCACCTAGTGCTGACGATCTAATTGTCTTTTTAATTGGCTTGGGATATCAGATTGGCATATCAAGGGCTTCAGACATCATCACATGACACATGTATCAACCCTGGAGAGCAATGACAACAGTTCTCAACTTGTGCTTATCTGGCAAAACATCAGGGTTCGATAAAGTGAGAATTCCCATCTTGCAAATCCTATGGGGTATCGTCAATGGGGTGAATGTGAATGTCTCAGAACCTATTTGGGAAGAATTTTCATTGTCAATGAACACATTCATATCTGATAGAACAAACTTTCAGAATAAAGCTCAGGGTCGAAAGAAACTGAACAAGCTTGTGATTCCCAGCATCAGATTTTCAAAGCTTGTTATCCAGTATTTGCAACAGACTCACAACTTCAACCCCAGGATTGAATCAGCTCTACATAATGCAGAGGATGAATTTGTTCTGGGTAACCTTAAATATGTTCCTAGAGGTATGGATAAAGAAATCTTTGGATTGCCTATTCCTGATATTCTACTCACGGACGATATCAAGAAGACGGATTACTTCAAACAGTACAAGAAAAGAGCTGCCAGATCCTCTGATAATGTCACACCCACTTCACCACAACCCAAAGCTCCCAAGTCCACTTCAGACTCACAAGCGTCTTATGCTGCTCTTCCTAAAAAGAGACGTGAAAGGTCACAACATTCAGACACCACATCCAAGAAGCAGAAAGGAAAGAAGAAGAAAGTGGAAAAGGAAATTGTTGAAGAAACTGAGGTTTCAAGGGGTAATACAAGGCTAATTGATGAAGATGATATTGCTCTGCAACTTGGAATCCAGCAAAGCCTAGAAAGTCAGAATGTGAGAGCACCAGTTGAAGGAGTAGTGATAAGAGAGCCTGATCAATTGCCTCGACAAACAACACCAATCACACAAGACAAGGGGAAAGGGATTGTTGGCGTAGAACAAGCTGCTCACACGCTCCTTACCTTCTCTTCTTCACCATCAAGAACTACCACACAATTCGAACTGAAGAAAAGAAGTGTTGAATCTTCATCAACTCAGGAGCCATCTGGATTGGAAAAGGATGCATCTGTAGCTCAAGAAGTAAATCTTGCGTCACGTGATACCCAGTATGAACAAAATGTTGATGAAATATTGTATAAAGACTCACAGGAGAATCCTGAGTCAAGATCAGATGAGACTATGCCCTTGGAAGAACCAAATCTGTCTACCGGTTCTCTATCGTCATTAAAGATCCTAGATACAGACTTCACTTTCGGTGATCAATTCTTAAATGACAAACCCATAGATACTGAGTCTTCCAAGAAAGATAATGACAAAGAGGATGCACAATCCATGTTTACTGTCAATATTCAGCAAGACACATCATCCATTCCACCTATGTTAGCATCTTCACTCACAACCGCACTTCCACCTCCCAAACCTGATCAAGTAACCGCACTTTCACTACCTGAATCTGCAAAGAATCTATCCCTTGAACCAGTGGTTATAGTTGCTGATATGGAAACTCCACCTGCTTCACCACCTCTAATACTTACTTCAGATCAACTGCTTGACAAAGCAGTGAAAAGAATTGAAGCTCTTGAAAGACAACTACCGAAATCCGTTGATTCCCTTGTGGATCGTGTCTATAGGTTGGAGCACCTCAACTTTGATGAAGGGGTTGCAGACGCCATTGAAGGCGAAGTTAAGGATGCTATGGAATGGGCAATGGAAGCTCCACTGCTTAGACGGTTCAAAGATCTACCTATTGCAGATATGAGAGCTGTTCTTTCAGATAAGATGTATGAAGCTGACGAGCATAAGCATGAGGTCCTATAAGAAGCTATATGAGGCTCTCGAGGAATCAATTAAGTACGACAATCATGAACAATTTTTGATCGACATTAGGGAAAAGGAAGCCAAGAAGAAAAGGAGGACCATAGTGTTGGAGACATTGCATAAAGGTCATAAAGATCCTCCTCCACCTCCATCTCCAACTGGGGGTGCTGGAAATTCTAGAGCAGGTGGATCTTCTAAGACAACCTTTACACCTCCACCACCACCATCATCACCACCAAAGCCTCCCAATCAACCCAGTTCATCCGGAAATCAAGGAACATAGAAGAAATCAGCAGCTTGGACCACGGTTGATTCAAGGTTCACTTCTACAGTCTCCTCTATCCCTAAAAATCAAGTGGTTCATGAAGAATCGTATGTCATGGTAGAGTCAGATTCAGATGAAGATGATGCATCCACCAGGTTTATTCCCAAGCCGTCTGAAGATGATTGGTTTGATACTTACCTATCAGGTGAACGACCTAATCCATCCAGGACTGCACCTTCAAAAGACACCATTCGAAGTTGGCTCACTGAAGAGAGACCTCATACTCCAGAACCCTCATGGTCCATCCCAGAGACAGACACAATTAATCCTGACAACAATTGGGCTTCTACTATCACAAATAATTATGAAGTTCCAGCTGAAGACTCTCTTCTGCACTTCACTGGTGATATGGGAAGCTTCATTAGGTAGTTTTGTGAACAGAAGAATATCTTATCCATCACACCAAAGGATCTTGAAGGACAAGCTTTTGAAATTGTCAAAGTTTTTCACTCAGATGCCAACCAGCTTCAATACCAGATGGAAGAATGCCATAAGATGCTCCATGACCAAGTCAGTGAGCAAATTAGTCGCTTCAATGTAAACAAACCTCTTCTTCTTGGTGGTGAACCTGGTCAGATGACCATACAGGCTGAATTCTTTTTCAATCATGACTTGGACTATCTGTGTGCCCGCTCTACTGAAAGAAGACCAGCTCTATCAATTTCAAAGATGAAAGATGCAACCTACTCTGATCAGGGACTTGAACAGATGGTTCCTGATCAATTCTGGGCTGACAAAGAACAAAAGTATGACATTGCCGCTTCATATGGTATTTCCCACTGGTGGTACAAAAAGAAGAACTTCTACATCGAGAGACATGGTGCTGATAAAAGACGCAAAGATGTTCGATCCAAGCTGCAAATCTTAAGTGTTGTACGAGTAGAGGTCTTCCCAATCTATGGCTATGAGTATTTAAAGAATGTCGTTCTTAAAAGAGCAGACTTGAAAGAGTATATTATTGAAGAAAACGACTTCAAACATCTGCTGCCAAATGACTTCAAAGATCTCTATCTCTTGAATCTCCAAGGACACCTTGAGCATTTGCCTATCCGTGAGAAAAAGGCTCTCTCTGTAGCTGTCATCCTTTGGATCAGGGGCCTAGTCATTCAAAAAAGGGTTGAGGATTTTCAGCTTGGAATGGAAAGCTACCAAACCAGGGTCAACCTTACAAGTCCACAATGGAACGCAACAGGGCATGAATTTCATCGCGAATATAGAATTCTTGACACCCCTAGAGCCGTCATCTTCTCCGACAGATACGGGACTCGCATGCTTATGAGACTATGTGAGCTCTAGAAATTCAGTGATGGTACTCTCAAATTGGTCGAAGAAGAATTAAACTCTAGAGTGAAAGAAATTAAAGTTGATCTGAAATCGTGGGAAAAGACTAAATTCTGGACTGATGATGACTTAAAGCGGTGTGAAGATTTCATTGTTGCAATCAGGCGAAGACTCAAGACTCGAAGGATCTTCCGCAGCCTTGAAAGTTTTGTTGGTGGTAGACTTCGTGATGGTCATTACAAACTACTTCAAAGAACTGAATGAAGACATCGTCTGGAAGTAGTTTCTGTTTTGTATTAATTTTGTGTAAAATGTGGTGTACAAACTATGAACAACTATAATGCATGTAATAGTGTTAAGTTATGTACTGTGGATTCCCCTTGTGTCCAAAAAGGGGAACTTCAGTGTTGTCCACTTCTGATCATATAAAATTGGACACATTTTTCTCCAACAAATGTTTTGTCTCATACATATTTAAATCACTTGAGATCCAAAATCTCAAAGGATTTGAAATTTTTGATCGGGGGAGAAAATGTGATATAAATATGAAACATGTTTAAAGATGACCATTTTAAGTGCACACTGCTCTCTAATATGTGCTAAACAATTTTTGAATCTCGAAGCATATATTAAGGGGGAGCATTTCAAAACAAATTCAAACCTTCAGGGTACAAAGTTTTCCATGCTTTTATATAAGGTACCTTGATTGTGTGTTAAATGGTTTCTAAATGTTTGGTGATCATGGTTGTACTTCAAAGAACTTCCCTCTTGTATGTGCAAAACTCTTTCAAACCTTGAGGCACATATTGAGGGGGAGCAAACTTTTGAAAACCTCATCCTTCCAAAATGCTTTATCCACTTGTTTTGATCAGGGAAGTGATGTTGATATCTTTTAGAAATTGGAAATCAAAGAAGTTAATTCTTCCTCTTGCCTCCGTGTGCCAAAAGATTTCAAATACATGAAGCACATGTTGAGGGGGAGCTCTTTTTCTAAAAGTATCAAAAACAATTCAGGTGCAAAATGCTTTGATAATATATCACAAGCATCTGGATTGATTTTCAAATGGTTTTCAATTGGTTCCTATGGCAGATGAACAATACCAAAAAGACCGACCAACTTTACATTATGTATGGTGATATAAGGACGATAAGGTTAGGTATGTGTTCCCATGATCCATCAGAACCGGAGGGATCTACCCAGGGACTATCCACTAGTTAGTGTAGAGTTCTTAGGTATGATGACAAAAGAAAAAAAATGAGATATGGGAAGAGTGCGGACTGAGACTGAGCTAGTACTGGAATAAACCCAACAAGGTTCTAGTTATGAAGTCTCGGTAAGCACTGAAGGGGTTGAAGAATGAAAAAGAATTGAATGAGAAAAGGGTGAAAACAAATAGCCCTCCAATTATTCAACCTTAGGGCAGATACCGGGTTCAATTCATATGCTACTGGTGGTTACCAAGGTAACATCGGTATTGAAGACAAGACGTCATGGACCCAGTGACGCACTGCACTTCAACTTCCCAAACCACTCAAGTTCCTCTTAAAAGGACTGGTTTCATTCTCACGGGGAACCAACATTATCTATCGACTTTCTCTTAGAGATTGTTGATATTGAAGGAGGAGACCCTCTCCCTAGTCTCCGATATAGGATCCAAATATGCACAAATTGAGTCTAGAGCCACGAGATCATCAATAAATCTCATTGGGACACTTTCAATGAAGACTCTCTGTTTCACACAATGTGGAAAGAGAGATTATATCTTATGAGTCCTACGCATTATCCTTGTGGTATTGCCAGAACATCTAAGTGATATGTAAACATATTCACAATGAAGATGGAAAGCCTTCTGGAGCCAACATCAAACAAGCTCCTGGTGGGTGGCATGTGAGTTCTATTCAATAGATCAACCATGTGACAACTGAACAGAAACAATGGGGCGATTCAATCTTTTGAATCAATCCTGGTTTAGGTTATGGATTGACGGATACCTTTGAAAAACCGGTCGTTGTGCTTAAAAACTCTTTTCATTAGCACATCGATCGTGTACGAATATTTCAAAATAAAAGGTGTTTATGATTGATAAATGATTTTCATTAAAACCTTCATTGTATTGCAAAAACAATTTCTATTAAGCGATACACGATTGTTTTTCAAATCTCTCTTCATCAATCAGTGAATCTCTATTCGCTGATTCACTCACTCCGCGTTGTCTTCTTTGAGACGTTCCGGTTTGAGAACAGCTAGAGCAGCTGCGAAACCCTGTCAAGGAAATTCTTCGGAATTATACCTGATCACAGGCAGTACTTGTACTGATCAACGGGGAACCGTGGGCCTTGTACCTTAATTCAACGAAAGTGATCAAAGACACTTTCGTGCGCTTTATTGCTAACTGTTGTATGCAGGTACACCCGACTGTTTGCAGCTGATCAAAATGGAACAGTCAATCCATTGCCACATGCTCACACAACACATTCATTTTCCAAAGAAATCATGATTAGTGCATCAATGACTCTGATATTATCACTCCATGCTTCTGCTTCGCTGCTGCCAATAACATGAATCATCAAAAGCTTCCGCTACTCTGATAAGAAGAAATCATGATCCAGAACGTGAGCATGTCGGTCCAAATGTCACAACATCACACAAATATCAACACCACAAAGGAAGAGTCAGAGATTTAATGTGGCTGATGATCTCAAAGCTGGCTCAATATTCTGTATCATGTGGATCAGCCTCATGACCTCCACGAAATATGCATTGAAGATGAACAATGATGTAATCACCACAGAAACACATAATATGAATTCTTTGATGAAGAGAAGTCTACGAGCTCAAGAACAAAGTCAAGAATAGAATGCTAGGATTCAAAATGTAAAACATGGGGTGACCTCCCTTAGGGGGAGATTGTTAGGAATTAGAAATTCCAGGTATTGAAGAGTCGGTCACCCCAAATATTATCTAGCACAAGTTAGCTCGTAGACTTGTCGTTATGTACGTTACTTAGCAGGTTATTGGTTAGTTTGTAGCGTAGATTAGTTTAGTGTAACACCGTGGAGGAAGGACGGGTCTTTACCCATTGTATACCTGATCCACAGGCCGTCAGGAGGTCGTTTATTTTGTAACCTATAAATACCCTCTACCTTGCAAGGTAGAGGGTTGGATGTTCTTTGGTAATCTAACCTTACATGAGTTTCTCTTTCTAGAATATCCCATTTTCTCTCTCTCTAAAATCATCCATACGCCTAAACGTGTTTGTGTTATAATGTGTATGTGAAATCCAATATGTTACATAGTTCATCACCAACTACTCATTCACCACCAAATGGTTCCATAGTAGCACCTCCCTCATTTCCAACAAGCACACCACCATCATCACCTATCAAGTATCCACCTAAAGTCACTCTATTGGAACTCCTTAAGACTCCAAAAACATCCCAACAAATCAACCCAAAAGAACTAGTCTTTTTAACACCTCCCACATCTCCAAACACAATTTACAAAGACCTTGTCACTTCACCACCTTTAGCTCCCATTGTCTTACAAGAACATCTAGGTTCTTTTCCACCACCACTTCCAAACATTCCAGACTTTGATCCATATTTTCCAACTTTTCCACCACCTCTTCCGCATCCCACAAATCAAACTACACCGGAAACCTTCCACACACAATACCCACATCATTTACATTGTGACCATTGCCAATCCACTAGGGAACTTGCAATAGAAATTAGGGAAGAGATGCGATTCATACTTAACCACATCCTTGATCGCATCAACATCATCACTCACCGAAACCTCCATCAATAACCTTATGCAAGCATGGAAGGAATAATATTACTATTTTCTCTAGTTTTTCTTTTGAGAACAAACCTTGTTCTTAGTTTTACATGTTTGTATGTGGCATATATACCACTACACTTTGTTATTTTATTACAAGGCTTTGTTTACATACTTTGGTTCTCCATCTTATTTCTCGTCAATCACAAGATTATATTGCATGTTACTACTAACTCTTTCTTTGTAGGTTTTATATTTTCTCACTTGACGCCCTATTCTAGGGGGAGTTAGAGATACGTGGACTATTTTTCCATACTTTATTTCTTCGTTAGGTTCACTTTTTGTTTCAACAAAAAGGGGGATAAGAAGTAAAACTTATGCTTTCAAAATATACATCTAATCTTAAGTTTTACTCATCATAACATTATGTTTTGTCATCAACAAAAAGGGGGAGATTGTTAATACAAATAAATCGTAAAAACGTTTATTAATATTTAGCGATATCTTTGTGTTTTGTTGATAACAAATATAATGTTATCATTAGTAAAATTATAAGGATACATGTTATTTTTGTAAAGCATCTACATATATAGTCATTTAATATAAATTGTTGTAATAATTCATTTATTGTAATAGTTTATTAGGATGGGTAAAAACCATAACCCATGATCCATACCCATGGAGCATATCCATAACCCATGGAGTTAACCCTTAACCCATTGACTAGATGCATTGCATCTTTTAGATACATTGTATCTACTTAGATACCCATGGTCCAAAGTCTAGGACCCATGACCCATGACCCATGACCCATAACCCATGGGCAAACAGGAGCGTCTCACGGATCCCTCTGATTACACTAGATGGATCTCTCAGGCAAGGGATCTGTGGGATCCGTGCAACAGTAGAAAAAATTGCCTATAAATAGAGAGCCATTTCTTCATTGTAACTCACCCCTCTTCTTACAAACTCTCTCATATATTCTTACATTCTTCTAACCTAAGATCTCTTGATCTAGATAGTAGTTCTTCTTTCTTTTGTTGTAATTCTCATATAGGTCATTCTCTAAGGCGAGATCACGAGCATTCGACAATTCATCCAAGCAAGGGGTCCTTGATTGATTTGTTCCTCCACAATATTTCTCTAGCGAAGATCTTGTATTTCATATTTCACATATTTGTTGTGTTATAGTAGTGTTGGTTTGGTCCTCCGTGTTAAGGACTCGGTATTTAGCTTTGTACCGGAAAAAAGTTTAAGCGACGTTGTGAAGGCTTCTCCGCCGAGTTGAAAGAGTTTGTTTTCATAGTTCTTGAAATCTCGAGTAGGTGACTCGGGGAGTGGAGTAGGGGCAAGGAAGGTGTCTTTGTAGCCGAACCACTATAAATCGGTTGTGTCATTTCTATCATTTACTTTACTTGTTTTCTTTACTTGCAATACTTATAAATCTATACTTTCTCTCTATCCACACGATTTCACATAACATCGAATCTAAATTTTTTGAAACTAAGTTAAAATCGGCAAAAATATTCAACCCCCCATTCTAGTTTTCCCCAAAACCTACAGTCTAAAGTGGTTATACTATGTGCATATGCTGTATAGTCACTCAAATATACTGAGGTTGATAAAAAAACCAGTTTCTCGGTAAGCTCTAGAACTTTATCTTCTTGCATATTTACTTTTTATATGGCTGCTTTATAAATTTTATATTTTGTCTCATTTTATGGCAGGGGTATTTTTTGGCTTATATGGATTCAACACCTGAAAAGCTCATATTCAACCGGACAATTACATTACGGGACAGTTTTAGCAAATCCTGGAAGTAGGTGAGTTCGTGCAATATAACACATTAGAGGAAAGTCAACATATCTGCTCACGTATTTTTCTTCATCTCTCTGAGTATGCACTTTGACCCATCTGCCTTTTTGGATTAGGGGAATCACATAGTAAAAAAAAGTGTGACATTTTTGTTTCGTGAAGAACATTTTATTGCTAACTGGTGGAAGTTGTAGATTAGACTATTTTCTTTTGGGTACAAAAATGTTTGTGTTGTCTGAGTAAAAACATGTTTGTTTCCTACTAGGTTGAGTCTCCACATGTGGAGGCACCCCATATAAAGTAGGGATAATCATGCAATTGACTCTACAATGCTCAATTCCCGACCCGAACCCAAACCCGACCCGAGTCAATTCGGTTCGGGTCAATCGGGTCAACCCGAATTGACCCGAGTTCTAAACAAGGTCGAGTTCGGGTAAGTTTTTTTAGCCTTGACCCGACCCGAATCCGACTAACCCGGCTCAACAACAATTTTACATGTAAAAAATACTCGGGTTGACCCCGAACCCGAATCAACCCGACCCGACTTGACCCGAACCCGAATTGACCCAACCCGAGTTGACCCGAGTTCTAAACAAGGTCGGGTTCGGGTATGTTTTTTTTAAGGCTTGACCCGATTTTACCCGACTTGAGTTGACCCGAACCCGACCGGGTCAACCCGAATAACACCCCTAATTCCCACCGCCATGTAGTTTTGCCTTTGTATCTAGATCGTCTTGGATGTGTGTATTAATAATATAACACATTTGACAAAACACACGAATGTTATTAATCGCGTTACATGTTCTAAGTATTAGGTAAAATAAAAAGTAACATACCTCCTACACTTACTCTTCATTGTAGAGCTGCAATGGTTGGCATTTATATAGAAATTATTGAATTATGGATTGAGTCTTAGGAAGAACAAATTAATTCTGTGCCAAGTAAAGCTTGAAGTTGTATCATTCGATTATGGCCTTATTTTTAAGAATTCGAGAGACATTTTAGACTTATATGAGTTCTATAGAAGTTTGAATCAGGTACCGTTTCTTTTAACTATATCAAGTTACTTTTTGAAGTTATTATTATTCTAAATTTTTAAACTTCTAAAAGTCACGGTTTTAGTTGTTGGTTTATGTATTCATATAGTTTTGACAACTTATACTGTCGTATGGAAAAGTGTGTAGGTTTAGTGGAATAAGAGGTGTGGGATGAAAGGAAGGATTGATGATGTCGATTTACTATGCTAGAGGTTGAGTTGAACCTGTTCAGGAAACCATATTGTCTGTAAACAGAAATAAAGACTTGAACTATCAAGACTTGGTGGGGATTTTTAAGTAAACGGTGTAGTGAGTGAACAAGATTGATGCCATTGCTAGCGATTGTTGAGTACCTTTTTGTTGTCAATGCTTATAGAACCTAAAAGAAAAAATTGTAGCACATTGTATAACTTATTGGTCTCAAACTCTTAGTTATCAAGATGTGTAGATGTATTTCACTACCTGGTAATTGTAAGACGTTAAAGCTTTTGTTAGGTGTCATCAAAGTACTCTCACTTCAATTACATTTACCCTAGTTTATAATATCCATTTTGTAAAGTTTTGAGTTGTCGATTTTATTGTGACATTTAGTATTTGTGGCTTCGCAGCTCAATTGGCCATGTAAAACACATTAAGTTGGTGTACTAAATTTCATATATAAGTTTTAAAATAATCATGACGATGTGGTCCTTTTTGGGGACCGTAGCTCCACAAGTATTGCAAGAAAGAACCACATTGTTACTTAATCTAATTTATGGCTTGCAATTGAATCAATTTAGATAAATTGTGGGGGTTTTTTTTAAGGATAACTAACTATCTTACAATATTTATATATATATATATATATATATATATATATATATATATATATATATATATATATATATATATATATATATATATATATATAGTGTAAGGTTATTGTCAGAACCAAATAAAATGCGAGAACTGCGAGAACCAGCTTTGTACTACTAATAATGCATGATTTATATCATATCAATGCATGATGGCAAGTTTGAAAATATATGTATCTTTTTCTAGAAAAAAAATTAAATTAAGGGCAAAATGGGTATTTTAATCTTTCCATAAAAATAGGATCTTATAACTCCCATACCCTAAAACCTGTAACTCACTTTTCATTGTCCCTCTCTAACCCTAGCAACCATCCTTACTTGTGCCGCCCCTCTCCCTCCTCTCTTATCTTGTTCCTAACAATCACGCTAATTTATCCATCGTTCGTCACAAAAAAGAGTTAATGAAGATTTTTTTGGATTCGCAGGTATGGTTTAAAGCTCCGTTCGGTTATCTTTATTCTACAAACCGCCTCCATCTAGTCTTTGTAAATTGAAATCCATTATTGTTTCGTATATTGCCCAATTGTGGGAACATGTTAACTTTTTTTTCTTCTTTTCTAATCATTAATGGGTTAATTTGAGTGAAGATATTGTCATGTTTTTGGGTTTTAACCGATTGAATATTTTTTTTTTGGGTATGATCAAGATTGTCATTTTTTTATGGGTTTAATAAAGTATTGATTTATATTGTTGGTTAATTTGGTTGAAGATGTTGTCATTTTTTTTGGGTTTAACTGATTGAATATTTTTTGCGGGTATGATCAAGATTTTCAGATAAAACTGGTTTCTATCAAAAAAGAATTAAGTTATTTGATGTTTGTGCTTTCATTAATCTCACATAACACATTCTTTGCAAGATTATCCAATTTTTGATTTGGTTAGGACTATTAATGATGTTTGGACCTTGCAATAGTAGACAGTTTCAAGTGCAAAATTAAATGGTTTATGGTTTGCTAAATTTGACAAAAACATGCATCACAATGAGGCTTTTATACCAAAGAAAGGCACTTATGGTTTTCTGTCTCGGTGTTATGAATCTGAGTAGTTTTTCTTTTTTACATTTTGGGATAATAGTGCTGGTTTTGTTTGCTGATGCCTGGTGTTACCTTGGTTTTCTGTCAATGAGTTGTGCTGCTATTGAAGTCCTTATTGTATCTGGTACAACTAATGACCGTAAATATGCAGGCATGTCTTTTATTTCCATCTTTATTTTGGTTATTGTTTAAATTTTATGCTGTTTTAGTTTAGTTTTTGTCTAGATCTTTAGTTCTGTGTTATTGTTATCATCAGATACTTTTGAGTTCGGCATAAGATAAATTTTTTCTCATTTAGCAGTTAAAGTGGAATGTGCTATGTGATAGTGATAACATGCCACTGTAGACTGTTGATTAAAGCGTAAATGGTTGAGATATAGAGAATGTGCTTCTTTTAATGGACTTATGTTGTGACACTCGTGGGTTTATATAGAGCAATCATAAAGGAGTAAAATTTTAATTTTTATAGTTCTTTGGTTCTAACAGGCAAGGATGCCTTGGTCAAAGCTAAAACTGGAACAGGGAAAAGTGTGCATATGTGTTTTTCAAGGTTAATTTAAAATTAGTGTAATGATGCATATTTATTTCAAGGTTAATATAAATTTAGTGTAATGATGTATATGTGTTTTTATTATTCGTAATTTTTTTTTTGAAAGAGTGTTCATATGTGTTTTATGGTTGCAGGGTACCTGACGTTGTGACTGTTGGCACAAACTTATATCAGTTAATACGAGCGAGACGATAAAAACACATGTGCACAAGGGCTAAAAACACATGGGCAGATTTCATGGGTTCTTGAACCTGGCGAGGAATACATGTGCATACCTAAAAGATGAACCAACTGTTAAAGACATTGTATTAAACACATGTGTAGATTTCATACATTTGTAATAAAATTAAATACAAGTGTAAACATAATGGCGTTTGTGATAAATCTGAATATCATATAACTAGAGTAAGACAATTTGTAAATTTTGAAATGCTTAAATCTAATAATAAGGTTTTGTTGTTTGTATTTATATTTATGTAATATTTTTTTAAATATATATGTGCAAAACACATGTGTACACAATGCAAAACACATGTGCACACAATGTTAAAAAAAAAACACATGTAAAAAAAACACACATGTAAAAAAAACACTTATGCATAAACAAAAAATACAATTATCACATAATGCAAAACACATGTGCACACAATGTTAAAAAAAAAAACCCTAAAATTACGGGAACTAAAAAACGTTTTTGTAAAAAAAAAATCAAATATAAAAAAAGTAATTTTACCATTATACCCTTTTGAATTAAATAATAAAAATTAATGTAAGAAAAAATCTGATTGGTTGATGCTGGTTCTCGCAGTTCTCGCAATTTATTTGGTTCTGAAAATAACCCTTCCCTATATATATATATATATAGAGTTAGGATCAAATAAGAAGAAAAATTAAAATAAGAATGATAAGAAGAAACCACAACCACTCATTCCAGATGCATCTACAAAAATGGATGCATCTCCCCTTAAAATTCTCCTTCCTATTTGAAATGTGTGGCTAGAAATCCTTCTTATTATTCTCATTTTAGTTTTTCTTCCTACTGGATCCCTTCCCTATATATATATATATATATATATATATATATATATATATATATATATATATATATATATATATATATATATCACAAGTTTATCTCACATGTATTAAACAAGATATTAACTCACAAGCATTTACTTATCACACTTTTTACACAACATGGGTATCATTGGAATATAAGCCTGTTAAATTTAGTTTTAACTTTTATTAATAATCAAAATGCTTTATTGTCTAGCGTGATAAAATTGAGCAATATTATTAGGCGGCTTAAAAAATTATAAATTTATCATTTCGCAAAAACACTTTAAAATGTATATCTATTATGTAGAAAACATCTACTCAACGTACGTTTACTTGATAAAACAAATACTACGTAAACACATTTTTTGTGCTTATGATAAATAACATGCTACCGCTACATCAACTTGAATTGGTTTCAAAGTGCTTAGATAGTGAGGTTATTTGCTAATGTTTCATATTTTATTGTAATAAGTAAAGCCACTTAAGACATGCTAAGTTGTTTGTTTACTACGTACTTGATAACAATATGTAACTAATAATCTTAGAAAAAATCTCGTGCGTGCACGGGTATTATAGCTAGTTAGATATAATAGTATTTCCATGCCTAACAATTTAAAATTGTCAAATTAAAAACATTGTTAAAAGGAACGGGTCTAGGTCTAACTGTTCGAAAGCTGCATCTATCCCAATATTTTTATTTTCAAGAAATGGACTATTCCTGTAACAATTTATTCTATAATCAAATTTAACGTGCTAATTATCTATATGATATATGTACCAAAAAGTTACCTGTTTTGTGGACTTACCCATCTTACCAACATCAATTCCTTGGATTATAGCACATATTACTTTATTGGATTGATTGTGAAAAACAGATCCATTTTACATTTTGCCTTTGTGTCTCTCTGTTTCTTGCTGTTGCATGTTTAATATATGTTTTTTGCATGTTAAACCGTAAATTGACTGATGTTGTTTCTTAGCCACTGCACAATATTTGTCAAACATGACTGATAAGTAATTTCTAATGTATATAACCCTTTTAAAGCAGAGTTGACCCGAGCTCGTTAATGTTCTATCTCGAGTAGAGCTAAAACAAGCTTTGTTTAACACAATCCCAAACACGCCTAATAGCCCGTAACCACTTCTAGGAAACAGGCCTTCAAGTTAAATATAGAACTTTCATTAAATTTCATCGCACAAGTTAGGCTCATTAGCCAAATCAACTCACCATTAAGAAGATGAAGATGAAGGGTATCAACAATAAAATAAGAGAAATGATATATAGGCCTAAACTTGGACTTAAAAATAGACCTAAAAACACTTGGCAAGATCCTGACGGCTGCAGACAGGGACCCGCTTATTGTACAACCCGTCAGGATCTTGCCAAGTGCTTTTAGGTCTATTTTTAGGTCCAAGTTTAGGCCTATGTATCATTTTTCATAAAATAATCATCAGCCATATATATGACCGGGTGCATCTATCAAAATGTGTTCCAATACTATATATGTGTGTCACCATTAATTTTTATCTCAGAAACATATATATTAACTAGGGACAAGATATTCTCACCCTCCTTAGTTCTTATATTCCCACCCCCTCCTACTTTTTTGCATTTTTTTATTTTATTTTTATTACTGTATTTTTTTATTTTTATAATTTTGTTTATATCAAAAAACTATAAACCTGAAAATGCGGAACAGGAAATATAAAGTTTAATAAGTCAAACGCTTAAAACTATCATAAATACGGAATAGAAACTGACAAAAAACTGTGTTGTACTGAAACAAATGAGGGACAAAGGGAATAAAAAGTACAAACCCTCCCTAGTAGGGAGGGTGGGAAAGCGTGTCAGCGTCAAATGAATGATCTAAATAATGTTTTCATAGTACGAAAGCATATGTTTTACTTTTTGGTAACCAGACAATTCCGTTTTGATTGGCTACTTAACAATATTATTAGCATTGTTTAGGAGAACAATAAGTCTTTCTATGTTTGTCTTTCAAGATAAATCCAAGAAAGGCCTAGTCAAGTAAAATGACATTACAACCACTCCACAATTAATTTGGTTATTACAGTCAAAAATAAACTTTTTTGAATGCAATTATGTGAACGAATCTCAACTAACACAAGCATAAAATTCTAACTTTTGGCATTATCTAATTTTCTTCTATTATTATTTGATCTACCAATTAAAATGACGTCTTTCATGCAAGAGTTTGAACATCTGAAATTAAACTAGGAGATATTAAATTATCCACCAACAACTTTGATGCAAAAAATATTATCGGAAATGGTGGTTTTGGTAAGGCTTATAAAGGGGAAACATCTCAATCCATGGGGCGAGGCATGGTTGCTGTAGAGCACAAAGTATCCTATGGTGTCATGAGCTTGTGCCATGGAAAAAGTGATGTCATCTTTTAGATATATTTTTTTTTAAACATCAGAATCTATTACTCAACACAAAACAATCATCATTCTTATAACACCATTTCTGGTGCCATAAGACACCCATGTATCCCACATTTTTTACTTTTTTCATTCATTCAAATAAAACTACACATTAAACTGAAACTAAAATTCAATTAATAAAAAAAGTGAAAATAAACGATACATTGAAAAAAAAAATATACAATTTAGTGATTAAGGTTCCATAAATGCTCCACGATATCTTGTCGAAGGTCGTTGTGTACTGATCTATCCAGAAGTTCTTTGTTTTTCCTTCACTTCGACCAAGTACGTTGCATATTCGGTTATGGAGAAACGTATAATACGTTAAATTCACTAACTCACATGATTTTTCTCATTATTATTATATCAACAAATAATGGCACTCCAAATACTCTATAAACATTGTGATATAACTAAAATGCGATAAGAAAACACAAACACTCTTTGAGAGTTTGAGTCCTAACTATTTATAAGTTGAAACTTGAAAAGCAACTAGAAAAAAAATCAAATTTTTACACAGGCGTCAAATCTAACAAGTTATATACACCAAACAAGTATGACCACATGAACTCATCATGAACAGGGTCAAACGTGCAAACATCAAATTCATGATCAAAATAAGGTTTTCACTTTTCACAGGTATGAATGCATATGTTTACATTTTGGGAACCAGACAATAAGCCTTTTATAAGGTTATCTTTCACATAATATCCAAGAATGGCCTAGTCAAGTAAAAAGACATTCGAACCACCCTAATTAAAAAAATGGCCAATAAGCATCTCTTCGTCTTTGCTATATAACATCTCGGTTATTAGTTGACTTCCGCACTTGCAATTGCTTAAAACACTGTATTTGATTTTTCTCATTAAATCATTCCTTCATCAACGTATAATGGATTCCATTATGAAGGAGTTTCAACATCTTGTAGTCAAACTGGAGGATGTCAAATCAGCCACTGACGACTTTAATGACACCAAAATTATCGGAAAGGGTGGTTTTGGAAATGTATATGAAGGAGAAGTATCTCAACCAAGGGGGAAAACTAAGGCAGCTTTTAAGCGTTTAGATCGTAAGCACGGGCAAGGTGACCCTCAGTTCTGGAAGGAGGTCATGATGCTTTCCCGTTATACCCATGAAAATCTCATCTCTCTCCTCGGATATTGCAACGAGGGTGGTGAGATGATTTTGGTGTATGAGCACGCTTCTAATGGTAGTCTTGATCGCCATTTGCGCTCCACTACTCTCACG
The DNA here is from genome assembly GCA_019973895.1 of Chrysanthemum seticuspe. Taxonomy (NCBI): domain Eukaryota; kingdom Viridiplantae; phylum Streptophyta; class Magnoliopsida; order Asterales; family Asteraceae; genus Chrysanthemum; species Chrysanthemum seticuspe. Next base: position 31,727,889 of record BPTQ01000001.1, read on the forward strand.
TGGACCCAACGTATCAGGATATGCCTTGATGCAGCAAAGGGACTGTGTTACCTTCACGAGGATAAAGGTAATCATAGAGTTCTTCATAGAGATATAAAAAGTTCTAACATTCTATTGGACGAGAACTGGAAAGCTAAAGTCTCTGACATGGGACTGGCAAAAGTAGGACCTGCTAATCTGTTTACATTTTTTATCACCGATAATATTGTGGGTACATTTGGTTACATTGATCCAATGTATATGGACATGGGCTTTCTAACGAAAGAGTCTGACGTATACTCTTTCGGTGTTGTCCTTTTTGAAGTATTATGTGGAGGACTATGTTTTGACTATAGCAAGGCTTATAGTAGGAATATAGTGCATATCTGGAAACAAAGATATGAAGAGAACAAGTTAGACGAGATTGTGTTTAAAGATGATCTTGTGCAATCATTGGATCAGAGTTCTTTGGAAGTGTTTTCAGGGATCGCCTTTCAATGTTTGAATAAATCTCGTGAAGAACGGCCATTGATGGCTGATGTTGTGGAAAAACTAGAGATAGCCCTCAAATCTCAGGAGTCTGTAGATCTCATACCAAAGGAGCATGGAGAGATAATTAAGGCTGTGGTACCTCCTCTAATCTACAAATCCGTAGAGGAACTCAAAGTGCTTCTCTCCAAAGGAGTCCTCCTTAATGGCCGGGGCAAAACGGTAATGAACTACTCTGCTTGAAGTTTCTTTTTAATTATTTCTTTATATTTTTGGCAAATTTAGATGTCTAAATTGTTAGCTTAATTATTTTTCTGAACTTTATATGATTAATACGATTAAAATAAATATTGTGTAGGTAGTATATCTAGATTCATATATATCTACAAACCAAAATAGATACACCATTTATAGTATTTGCTCTACATCCATCTTTAACACAAAACAAAAAATGGAACATTGTTATCAACGGCAATTACCAACTAGACTTGGGCCCAATTCGCTTGACCCAAATTTATTCTCATATTGTAAACCCAATAATAACTAATTCTGTACTTTATTTTTACTTGGACATGTAGTGGCTGTGTATAAATGAGAAGGGGGAACACATTGAAAGGATTTACATCGAAGCCTGTCTCAATCCCGATGAAATTAAAGATGACAGATTACAACATCTGTCTCATGAAATTGTTAATTCAAGGTGACTTATCCTATTCCTATCCTTTTTGTTTGGAACAACAGGGAGTGAGTTATGCATTTACTGAAAGTTCAAGAGTGTAATAAGTAACTTATTTAGTTTGTCATTCTTTAATTGCTGCCTTTTTCTTTATGCAGATTTCCAGGGGAACTCTGTTACTACTATTATCGGAGTTTCAAAGCACGTGTGAGAGCTAAATACTTGACACCTCAAATCTCATACACGCTCAACCTTATCTTTCGATATTTATCTGAATATGAAGTCGATTCATATAACCTCCTGAGATACAAAATAGATGGAGAGGCAAAAGTTTTCATGATTTACCCTTCTGCACATATGAGAGAAGATGGATGGTTCATTGTTCCATTGTATCACTTTACAACCCAACACAAAGCTGCAAACCTTAAATTTGAGTTTGAGTACCGTTACGCCTATCTACTAGTCGCTGGCATCGAATTCCAACCATCTGAAGAAAAAGTAAGCAGTTTACTATATTTTATAAAAGATGTAAAGAAAATATGACACTTAACCCGAATGTATGGCTCACTTGCTTGGATATGCCATATATAGGTGGAACTTCCGGTGTTTGAAGATTACCAACACATAGTCGAGCTTGCCTCACAATCTCTGTTCTACACGTCCCTTGATGAACTTAAACAGATTCTCTCCAAAGGAGTCCACCTTAACATATATAAAACGGTATTTAATTGGCTATGTCTACTTAATAAAAATAATACGAGCACAACTAATTCCCAGCTTACTAATTATACAGTGGTTTTCAATTAATGAGAAAGGAGAGCACTGTCACATGATATCTATGGAAGACTGTTTGATTCCAAATGAAGAGATCCCTTCTCAATATGCGTCTAATGAATGGTCAAGGTGACTTGTCATACTCAGACTTATCCCTATTATTTCATAACTGTATATAAATTGATGCATCATTCTTTGCTTCTTCTTCATGTAGATTCCCAGCAGGATTTTATGACACAAACCGTAAGGGATTTAAAACACATGTGAAGTCTCAGCTTTTGTCCCCATCAGTCACATACACCGTGAACCTTGTATACAGCAGTTACTCACAGGGTGAACAAGTGCACGTAGACCTCAAGTACAGATTAAGAGGGGAGGCAACAACTTCAGTTGTGTACCTTGCAAATGAGATTCAGCGTCAGTTGCATATGGCTGAATTGTATCAATTCACTAGCGATGGGAGTATTGCTGATCTTGAAATTATTTTTGAAAATGGAACAAAAATATACGGAGTAGAAGGCATAATGTTCCAGCCCCTGGAAATAGTAAGAGTTTAATCATCTTAGTCAATTTTTAATCATCATTTTATTATTCTTGCGAAACAGGTAAACAACTACTATAATCATTTGAATTAACAGTGGCAAAAATATTGGGTCTGATAATAGGTCGAAATTGGTTTGGGTCAAAATGGGCCATTTTTTGTTCTGAGTATGACATACAGGTTGAAAAAATTACTGGGAGTTGAATTTTGGATTCCCTAAAAACTAATAAAAAGTCAAAGATATGCTACTAAAACTTATAAACCAATTACTTTCTAAAAATAGGTGGAAGATCAAGAATCAAAGGAGGACAAGGTGGAGAACATCCAAACCGTATCAGATTCTGAATCAGACACTTATTGGGAAGAAAAATTGCCGAATGATTATGAAGAAATACTCAGTTTGTCAAAAGATAGTCCGAAGTGGACAATGAAGAAGGGACTGTACTCAATAATCAGAAGAGGGTTCCTAAAAACACTCAATTCGTCAAAAGATAGTCTGCAGAGGACAACGAAGAAGGAACTCTACTCAATTCTCAGAAGAGGATTCCTGATCAACAATGGTCAAGAGGTATATTTTATAGGAATATAAGACTACTGTCATTATTTCGAACCTATTTAAAATGTAACATTCCTACACTTACATATCTATATGCATTGATAGTGGTTCACTATTGATAAACATGGGAAGAAATGTCCAATGCTATCTACAAGAGCGACTTGGGTAATAGATGATAAAAACTCAGCTTGCATGTCTTCCCACGAATCAAGGTTCTTTCTCTATCATTTCTAACCAGTTTTCCTGTAAAGTTTATATGTTAATCATATGTGTGCAGCATTTTGCAACTACCTACAAATACAGACACTTTTTCTGAAGAAATTAAATATTTTTATAAATCTTTGTTTTACACTCAACTGAGGTATTATAAACTCTGGCAGAAATATGGAAATTCTTGTTTGGTTGTGCTTATTACCTTAAGTGAGCGACAAGGATTACTCCCATGGTAAACCATATATGATTAGACTAATAATGAAATCTACATAGTTAGAAATCCATTCTACACATCCATCTTCACGATTCAAACCATCACTACACTGTAATGATAAAAACTCTCACTGGCTTCAAATAAGGCTGCACTATTGATCCTTGTTTCCTCTATCAGACTTCTAAATATTCATCCCCACATTCCACACCTTTGCTACATGGAGGACCACCTCAGTTGGCTTCACATAAAAACTCAATAGCCTTTTTTCACCTCTGAAATTCTGTAATCGCTTTCCTGCCATATGAATTATACAGCAGCAGCAAGTTCGAGTCTTCTAAGGTTGCTCCATATGCTGTTTTCACATGATCAAGGAGCAAAATCCTGAATAATTTCTTGCAAATCATTAGCCAACCGATTAAGACCAGTCACTTTTTGCAGCTTGACCTGTATATTCTGTGCAAAGAGATGAGAATGTGCTTCACAGTTATTAATAATATAATGGGCATACCGTTACCATACATATCCCCATTCATAGCCCTTTTGGAGTCCGAGTTCTAATAGCTTACCGTACATGTTTATCAACAAAGAAGACTTCTTTACCTTTTGAGTTTTTCCATACCACTACATCTTTTCACAAAGGATTAGTATAGGCTCTGAGATGCTTGTAGCTTGAGGATATATTGTATGACACTCCAGAGGCCACTTTCATCCTCCATCTTTGATTATAGCCGCATACAAGCCACATTAAATTAGATTGCCTGTTCCTAATTTATGGACAATATGGGACTTCACTCACCTCAAACAAGTTCTTTCATTCCCAATTGCCTAAATTTTCGTGTTTAACATCCTAAACACCATTGTGTGACATCATTATATTCCATAAATGGGTCAAAACGGGTAACAGTTAAAAAAGACACTTTATTACATTGATATTCTTCTGCCTTTTAACTCGTCCGACTCCATTATAGCTTTATTCGATATAAATCTCTTTTATAACTGTTCTAGGAAGCAAGAATACATAAGCAATCAATTATGAAAATCCATAAAAAGTGATATCAATTAAAGAGAGCCCTAAACGTTGGATTTTTTACCCTGACGACATGCCAAAGCATTGCCTGACTTTTCTCTGGTGTGGGATGGCATGGAAAATTTTCATTGACGAATTCCGCTCACTTTAAATGTTATCACTGTTTGATGCTGACATGTCGTTCAGTTTACCCATAGTCAATAAGAAAGCCCTTAAAGAGGCTTTCATTTCATAAAAAATATAGCAATAATAAAAAATAAACACACACTAGTTGGCTTTGACTACTTGGATGTCCTAATTAACTTTCTGAATCAATTACATATTAGATGAGTTTTTTGTTTCTGCAGATTTGGAGAAGTGCTTGTAATAACTGCGAGGGACAAATTTGAACTTGTGAATGAAATAAAACGCGAAGTGCTATCAGCTGATACACTATATGCAAGTTACTTTGTCTACAAGTTACCAGAAGACCAATCTACATTTGAGTATCCTCTGAAAGTTACTCCTAAAAATGGTTCCCATTGGGATGTGTGGTTTGTATATTTAGTAAGCCCTCCAGGTACCCCAGTCATTGGAACAAAGTTTGATGAAAACAATTACAACCCACTAAACAGACACAAACTAAGTGCTCTTCCAAGGCAGAGGAGTGATGGTTGGATGGAAGTAAAAGTATGGGAATTTCGAACCAAGAAGACTCCTGAAACAGTTTCAATGCATCTTAACTTAGAGCATCCAGTTGAGAAGGATCTTAGTGGGCTTATCATACATGGGATTGAGCTTAGACCCATATAGATTATCTTCTTTTAGTGATGATGGGGGTATCTGCAAGATTCAAGTACATGTAAACCCATCAGTTAGTTTGTTTTCATTGAATGTTAAAAATAAATTTTAAGTTTGAAGTTTTTATTTGGCAATCAAGATTCGTTTTGTGCCACTAATGGAGGGAAGTTTGCATTAATTAGGTTTAAGTCAATTAATGGGAGATGTTAGAATGGAGTTTTGATTTCTGCTTTGACCATTTTGAATAAAATGATTCTCTCAAATATTCTTTAGTCAGGATTGGTCCTTCGAATACAATAGCGATTACATCTTTGCATACCATGAACAGTAGTTGGTCCAGTCTCAACAGGGATATCGAACTGAAGCTTCTTGTACCGTTGATTACTTTTATTAGGAGAGTAGTTAGGATGATTAAAGGTAAAGACCTAAACAAAAATAACAAATCAGAGACATCATGTAGTGTTAAAAAAATATGCAGTTTTGTGTCAAGTCAAATAGCTATTATTAATCAACTCACAGTTTGAGATGGTGAAAGTTAGGCAAAACGGCGCGGCTTTACAACATAGGCACTTTCGAATGATGTAGGATCTTCATACAATTTGAGCTGCAATTGCACAAGTAAACGATGTATACCTTTAAAAGGATTATGGAAAAGTAAAATCGTAAATAGAAACAACTTACATCATTATACAACTTTGTTGTAGTCACGGGCTGTATGAAACTTGTATACAGCCCGTTTAGATTTTTTAAGTATAATACTACTTTTAGTTAAAATAAAAAAAGTTAGGGGATGAAGCCACCAAAATAAGAATTATTATAAAACATTGCCAAGTTTATTTAAGATTTATTATAACACAAATTGGGTATGAGTTAACTAACTGTATAAGCACTAAGAAAAAAATCAACGGATTAAATCAACAACTCAACATAATGTACATACGATGACGGAATTGAGATCCCATATGGCTTTAAAAATCTTTGAGCTCCATCAAGACACTCGGGTAAGAGCATATTGTAACCTTCTTTTTAATGTTTTGTATGTTAAAAATACATTATTTACTTTATGTTTTAGTATAATGGGTCAAAAGGGGAATGGACATGGGTTGGGTCACTGTTTAATCCAAACACCCCTTTAGTTTGGTAGTTAATTTCGTTAGGCCTGCAACATGGCAGTTATGGACGGTTATTGAGCGAAAAGAGACAATGGTTCACCATCCTACTTGTGTCGTTTCATCATGGTTAAATAGGGTCAAGTTCGAGTCAATTGTATTCACAACAATTCGTTACAAGTTTATATCATATCGTGTGTTTACATATCTGTGTTTATCTACTCGTGTATATTTATTTTGTCTCTCAAATCCATTCGTATACCATGGTTAACTATATGCAAGTCATGAAACAAAGATGGCTCGATGTTAACCTGTGAAGCGTACCCAACATTGGTATCAGAGCCTATATTCCGAATCCTGGAACGAGCCAATTCAAAGGCATGCAAAAGTTACGTTAAACAAAAGTTTCTTGCAAAGGGATTATATACCCAACGGTTCGAAAGGATGGGTGCATAAGAAATGGTTATCTCTTGAAGGGAAACGGTTACTAAGGGATAAGTTAAAAGAAGTTGTGTCCTATAATGTCTCCAAGTCCAAACCGTTTTCTAAAAACCAACCGTTGTGCAAAAACCCTGGAAACCCCACGACATCAAGAAAAGAAAAAAGAGCACGTTGCTTTATTTGCAAAGAAAAAGGTCACGTATATTGGAAGTGCACCAACAAGAAAACCAAAGATCAAGATCAAAGCAACATGGAGACTACACCAAGAATTCACAAAGAACTCAACTATACGACAGAAAAGGTACACGTTGAGACTGATTTCATGGTCGAGGGAACGACCAAGGTAATTGGGATAATATATGGTTTGTTAGTAAAGCCTATGCGAAACACATGAGTCCTACGAGGTCCTTGTTTAGTCAGATGATCAATCGTTTTAAGATGGAGGTCAAGGAAGAGAATGAAAGGAAGTTTATAGTTTCCTATGGCATTAGAGAGGCCGTTGTAGATACCAAAGAAGGAAGTTTAGTGATTCCAAACGTGCTTTATACACCAGAAATCACGTTAAATGTTTTAAGCATCAACCAACTGAAGGATCAAGGCTTTGTATTGACTTATGGAAATGGTACATGTCAAATAAGATACATGTTCGACAAGGATGAAGGTACTTTGGATATGGGTGACGAAAGCATGGTCAAGAGTCATCACGAATTTATGGAGGAATACTACAAGACAATAGATCCAAGTGACGAATGTTCTTTAATCCAAGGAATGGAAGAGTTAGAGATGGATAGGGAGGATAGTCAAGATTACGTTGACGACGAATACCTAAGTCTAAACGGAACGCTATATCATATGAAGGTAAACACCTTTCCCCGTTTTTTGTCTTTTTTAGATTTGATTAAAATCGACAAACTAATATTTAGAAATTGGGAGATTATGGGAAAGAAGTTTTTAGAGTTGTTGGAATGGTTTTACCTTGGATACTTAGGCCAAGATGTGTTGGGAGTATTAACGCCGGTTGTAGGGGTAATAAAAGTAGATTTTCTAGGATTGTATAAATTTGTGAATGATATGGGCGGTTACATGAACGTATCATTCAACAACAAGTAGTGTTATGTTGCTATACTTTTGGGATTGGCACGGGAAAATGAGCAAGAGGTGAAAGAATGCTATAGGGAATTTATAGCATTGGTCAAGATTTACTACGAAGAGGCGCGAAGATCGGTGCATGAGACTCCAAGGATAAATATGGTCGGTCAAAAGGAACCATGTGGCGATGCAATGATGGGCGTTAAAGTAGGGGACGCACAAGGAGAACATCCAAGAAAGAAGTGCAAGTTTGCTCGAGATGAAGCCAAGAAAGATAGTAACATGGAAATCACTACAAGTGAAGGAAGCAAGGATAACACCAAATGGTGAAGACTTTGTCGTCATCACGTGAAGAAGGAAAAGGCCAATGGAAGCAAGGCATTTAACATCCAAAAATTAGGAGGGAGATGTAACCTTCTTTTTAATGTTTTGTATGTTAAAAATACATTATTTACATTATGTTTTAGTATAATGGGTCAAAAGGGGAATGGACATGGGTTGGGTCACGTTTGATCCAAACACCCCTTTAGTTTGGTAGTTAATTTTGTTAGGCCTGCAACATGGCAGTTATGGATGGTTATTGAGCGAAACGACACGATGGTTCACCATCCTACTTGTGTCGTTTCATCATGGTTAAATATGGTCAAGTTCGAGTCAATTGTATTCACAACAATTCGTTACAAGTTTATATCATATCGTGTGTTTACATATCTGTGTTTATCTACTCGTGTATATTTATTTTGTCTCTCAAATCCATTCGTATACCATGGTTAACTATAAGCAAGTCATGAATACATACAACGAATAACAAAATCTTCATATCATGATCGATTGAAGCACGTAAAAAATATATAAAAGTAAAGTTCATGTATTAAGCTTTAGTTATAAATACATGCATATATATTTTACAGATTTAGTGTTTTTCTAATATACATTTTATGTTTTTGTTTAATCATGAGCATGGTCGGAGATAAAGGGAGGTCACAAGGGGCAAGTGCCCCCTTAGCGAAAAAAATTGTAGTGCAAATTTTCGAAAATGTTTCGCTTTTTTCGTAATTTGCTCCCCCTAAGTACCAATTTATAGTGTAGTTTAAAAAATTATCAAAGTGCCCCTCAACCAAAAATTTCTAGCTCCGCCTCTGATCATGAGTATATATTTTACAAATATAGTCAAAATATAAGCCAACCCAGAAGTTAATGTGTTACCTAGATATATGCGACACTGTCTTTTTTAAATAAATCATAAGTTTTTGCTGTAAAATATTCCATAAGAGGCTGCAATTAACATAATAGTGCATAACTACAATAAGTGACAGCCAAGCCAAATAACTATTTGCTAAATAAAAAAGAAAACACAAATAACTTACTTGCAAAATATATTGAAGGGTATCTCTGATACCATATTGTTGGGTATCTATGAAACGAAGCTGTAAAATTGAAAGAGATCAATTAACACAACATTGTAACAAAACACCGGCAGATTAATATGAAGTATAGGCTGATAATCTTAACTCATTTAGTTCTTTTTTGGAAAGACGACCCATTATAGGATATAAATAATCAACATAGTCCAAGTACAGCTCTAATTAATGCAACATAAAAAAAGCATCATAATTAACATGTAAATCAGTATAAAGACAAGAAATTTTCATGAGCTGTTGGATAAAACATAACCATTATAATTTGATCTTACATCTGAATGTTTGCGACTGTGGAAAACTACACGATTTTTATCATAACATAAATATAAATAATTTCACTAGATTGAGAAACTTACGCTGGGCAACAGTATCAGTTTGGTTGGCAGCAGATGGTGAGCTTTTAGCAGGGACTTTGGGCACAACGTCTCTAGAAAGGACTATCTGAAAACATTAAAACAATGGCTATAAACAATCTTGGTGTATTTGAAATAATAATCAGAAAAAGGAAAGATTATAGATATTCAAGTAATCGAAAAATAAGGACATTGGAAGCAAGACTATTAGTATACATGTATTGAATAGTGTAAGAAACGGCTCAAGAAGTTCTGATGATGCTTAGATAGATATGGGTCGCCCTGTGCATCGGTTAAGTAACACTGAAATAGTTGAGGAACGTGTTAATTTCGAGTATAAAATATAACTTATCATTTAAAAAAAATTAAGAATTGTTTGAATAAACTTACTTCAGTATCTACAAGGGCTGCTTTGACAGGCTCGCCACACCATCGCTCGGTTGAACATATTGAAGGTAGTGAAGACCTACCAGTAAATACATGCTATGACTGTGCAATGAGTGATCACCCCAAAACTGACACTTAGACTAGGGAGAGTATAAGTGTTTTGTTCCCCATTTCGTAGGTGTTCGGCTTTGATAAATTCTAGCATAGGACATTTTTAATCTCGTATCTTCCAAGTAATTTGGCAGATAATAAAGTCTACTTGAGGACAAGTAGAGTTTAAGTGGAGGGATATTTGATAACATCAAAAAGTCCTAATATTTTGGTGTCAGTTTCCCCCTAATATGCTCATCATTTGTATTGTTTTACATGGATATATGCTCTTATTTCTTAATATTTCAATTTCAGGGAATAAATGAGCATAGAAACAAAGAGACGCAGATTTGGAAGGAAATAGCAAAGTTATACAAAAGTATGTTGTCCAAGAGTAAGTTACGGCGTAGGCTCCATTCTCAACTTACACCGTAACAATGATTAACACATGAAGACCAAAGTCAACGCAGCTCAAGGTTACGGCGTAACTCCATCGATTTGGTTACGCCGTAGATTTCTAATGACTTAGAATAATCCAGTGGTCATGAAGGTTACGTCGTAACTCTTTTACAAGGTTACGGTGTAGAAATGAAGATTTTCACTACGAGCACTTTATGGTCGTAACCCATTATCTAGGTTACGCCGTAATATATTTATTGAAGATAAGATCATCTGAGATACGCTAGTTATGGCCTAACTTCTTTCTTACGATTACGCCGTAACTTAGACGAGGCTATAAATACAAGCCCCAATTTTGCATTCAAAATAGAACTTCTCAACACAAAAATACCAGGAGACGTTTAGGGCTTCCAGGAGGATGATTTCCAGTAGCATTAAGACTATCTTCCAAGGGATTCACATCATTATCAATAAGTTTTAGTTATTTCATATCAAATCTTTGTAATTAGTAAGGGGCTTTTACATATATGTCCTTGCTTATTTTAAAAATTACATATATATCCTTTGACTGCATTAAAAACATTGTACTTTATGCATAAAAAACTAGTACAAAGGACATATATGTAATTATTCATTTAGGGAAGGATATACATGTAAATCTCCCTTCATTTAATGTCTTCAATTATAATCATTTACATTGAATTTACTACATTGTTTAATATGAGTGGCTAAACATCTCGAGTGTTAGCCTAGTTATGAAACTGTTATTGCTTTTATTCATGTTTTCTTGTTGTACTATCGCTTTTAGTGTATACTTTCTTTGCCTATTAGTGGACACCCTTTTTTTGGAAGTATTAAAGCACGATATTATCTATAAGGCTAGCTTGAATTGATCATAGGACCCTAGTCAAGTAGGTTGCGAGGAATGGTAAGAATTGCCATAGGACTACCATCTCCTTGTGTGCAATTGACCATAGGATCACCTAACATGTGGAGGTACTTAAGAAGTTAGGGAACCTCAGAGCGGAAAATTATGGGTTTAGTGCTTCGTGCACTAAGAATAGGTCTAGATTGTAGTGGTACTTAATCACTAAAGTTAGGTTTCCAAAGACCTTCATCGAGTAACTATGGTGGGATAGGAATCTTAGAAATATAGACTAGATGAATTGACCAAATGTTGTCTAGTGACATTTACCCCCACTTAAAGTGTTAGAAGGTATTAATGAGAAAACTGGATTAAGGCATAACAAGACTAGTAACTAGGCTAGCACATTTTTCCCTACTGATTGTCTTTCATCTTAATTTATATAATTAGTGACATTAGAACTTAGAATAAATCCGCACACATAGCTATTAGGACGACATTGGATTTACCGATTACTACACTGCATACGACCGGGTTCTTTGCCCATTAGCGCATAAGGTAGACCATAGGTAGACGAGTTATTATAAATATTAAAACCTATTCTGAAATCGAGCATAAAAAACTAATGAAAATATTGGTCAAGGGACAAAACCCTATATGGGTCGCAACCATATGGAGAGGATACGTTAAAAAAGGTTTAGGGACTTTTTCCGTTAAACACGAAAGACCACAGGGCCCATTTATGAAATTAACTCTTTATATAATCATGTTAAACATGCTAATTATTTATTAAAAAATAAATAGTTATGGGTCAAGCGAAACCAGTACCAGAAAAGTACCTATTTTGTCCCATTGCCCGACCCACCCATTTTACCAAATTGAATTCATATTGATAAACAACACAATTTCACCTTTTTCCCCCCTAAACTCACTGTTTTCTTGGTGGTCCTATTTGATCTTTGTCTTAGACATTTTTAGAACTGTAAATTGATGTATTTCAATGTTGTTCACTAAGTAATAACTATTATGTGTGGCGTTCATTAAAGAAGACTGATACATAAATTCTCATGTGCATATGTTATTTACCACCTTTTAGAAACAATCTGTATGTATGCTCTGCGAATGTTGTTATTCGATGTGTTAACAACCTGATATAATTTTTTTATGTAAAACCATGTGCACAAAAAGAGCTGGCTTTCATAATGCCCATTACAATGAATTACAATACTGGCCACCAATTAATGTCCAAGGTTGATGAAAGGGACATGATAACAACTTATCACTATTTGTTTAATCATTAAGAGCTATTCATAAGCATTGTTTATCCAAGGGGCATCTAGTTTGGCACAAACGCATACACATTTTGGGTTGACTTTGAGCATGTGATCCTAGCTTCATTAGACAAATTAGCATCTCCTTTAAAGTTCTGCATAGGAAATTGTTTGTAATATCAATTAAAGTGTCCACCTTTCTCACGGATTATCATAATAAAAGTTACTGGTTCAAGATCTGTATGTTGACTATCTTCAATGTTGTTTAAATAGTGACAGTTATAATGTTATGTTAAGAAGTGAACCGTTTTGTGAGATTTATCTTTTAACAAAATACTTCATCAAGGTAAACATGACTTTGTCTCGCTGTATGCTTGCATATACAATTATTTATTTATTTATTTATTTTTTGTTCAGATGCCCTGATGCTTCATAGGTGAAGTGGGTACTTGCATATGGTTGATTGTACCCTTAGCGTTGAATATTCATCGCGTTGACTATTACAAATTCCTAATGTCAAGCAAAAGGACATCCTAACCATCCCGATTTCTTTAGTCTATAAAGACTGGGAATATATACATTATTATTATTATCATTTTATAAATTACGTTATCCAGATACCTCATCTATAAAGACTGCAACTTTTATGTATCCTAGGATATCCACTGAAGTGCTGCACATGAGATAGCTTTCGAGTGATCTTGTTAAAGTGGACATCCTTTTTCATATACAATGAGATTTGAACTTACAATCCACTACTTCAAGTTATAGGGAATGTCACAACTCACAAGGGCTCGTAATTGCACTGTGTGCCAGCATTAATTTTGTAAGATAATTAATCCTCGAGATCACTTGGTCAGATCATTGTTTGAGATTATTTTTGGAAATGTACCTACTCATCAAATCAATTCGAGAGACGGCATTTTGAATTTCTGATACATCGTTCTCTTTGCTTTGTATCCTATCTCCTGCATGTTTTATCTACATTTTGACTTCCATTTGGATTTTACTAAATTAAAAATAACAAATGTAAATACTTTGCGCATCAAGGGAGACATGTTCACATTGTTGAAAGAGGTATGGTGAAAGTTCTGGGAAAATGTCAACAGCTGTTGGCTTATTAAAAAAAAAAAGAAAAAGGAAAAAAAAAAAAGGTCGTGATCTTTTGCTAACTAAAATTCAATGAAAATAAATGTGGTATCTATCAAATCTTTATACAGATCATGTAAAGAACAGTCAGTAATTCTAAGTCAAGACTATCAATATCAAAGCCAGCTTCATATTAAAATTTGAAACATGACTCCTTGATTGAGCAATTTTATAACATGAAAGTTTTTATCTGACTTAATTTTTGTGCTTACATGGAGTGTTTCTGAAGAGCTCCGGGAGAATATTCTGAAGTAATCCTATGTTTTATATCACATACTTTCCCATTTACATGTGTGTATCATCAATCAGGATATTATATTTGTCTTGTGTTTGAGTTGCGAAAATCCAACAAACGCACATCGTGTGAGGTATTCCAAAAAAAGTATATAGTTGAATACTATTTATAACACGGTTAAAATCGAGTAGCAAAAGAACAAATTGTCAGTGAGGCATTACATCTAACAGGTTGCAGTTATCAAATATTTGTTACCACATGAACACAATATAGGAAGGTATCTGTAACCACTCATACTTTTCCAGATATTCGTTTTCGATAAAAATTCGTCTGTTTTTCATTTACAACTTTCTTGAGCTCGTTTGACATGAAAACGAGAAAGCTATCTCGCGAAACGTGAAATTTTAGACACAACGCGTACCGGAACAACCATAAACCTATCAATCATTTTGATTTGTTTGCTATTTCTATTTGTGAGAAAATAGTCAAGTAAATACTCATTTTTATTGGAAAAATTCTTCTGAACGCGATGGCGCAAGTTTCGTGATTTTTCGAGTCCGTTTGCTATATCAAATAAATCCCGGAGTATTTCGTGAAAAGATTAGCCATGTTGGCAGCTTTGGTCCCTCCACCCCATGTTTTACTTGCGCCCCTTTTACTATCCTTTGCACAATTTTAGTCCCTCATCATATGTAAACCCACCAATTTATTAAAAATTCATTTTACACATTTTATAAAACACACACATTCCTCTCTCTAAAATAAGTACTCTTTCCTCTCTCTCTGTCTATACCAACCGGCCACCACCACTGCCGCCGGAAACCGCCGCCACGCGCCACCGCCGGTCACCGCCATATTACACCGCCCCTATTGGAAGATAGATCTCGAGCTATGGTTACTTTCATGTGTTGCACGCGCCTTCAATCTCCCTCACGCTCCGTAGATATTGAATCTAAGATTCGGAGTTGTGAGGTTATCCTCTTTAAGGGTTGCATGTTTAGATCGGGTTATACTTAGGTTAGAAACGGGGTTTCAAACCGTTGGGTGTTCGTTCGTCTGTGTGGTAGCCGTCATCACCACTGCCTCTCCTATCTCACATCTCTTTTTCTTTATCTCTTGTCAATTGGTAAGTCAAATGTTGTAAAACTCGTTTCTGCTACTCCTTTGGTTATAAAAATCGATTGTTAATTTGTGTAATTGTCTTCGTGGAATACAAACCGAATTAAAAACGTGTTTAAATTATATTTTTTGTGTCGATAAGTTGGATTAAAAACTGCTTTGCTGATAATCCGTGTGGTAAGAAGTCAATTCAGGGGTGTTTGTTTGATTTATGAATCGGGTCGGGTCAACCAACCCGAGTTTACTCGGATTGTTTGTGTTTATAAGTGGCTTTGGTGTTAATGTAGCCTTGGTTGTTGTGGATGCTGTTTCGATTCGGGCAGAAAACCCGTATGAGTCTCGGTGTGGTAACGTGTTTGAATGATTTCTTGTTCCCAGTCTATTTGTCCAACTTGTGTATAGCTCATTGTGTATAGAATATAATTTTATTAAGTCACCTGTTAAGAGATTGTCGTTTTGTTTGTCTTTATTTTACTATAAAATAACAAGGGTGAAGGAGCTACTTGTTCAAAGGGAAAATGTTTAACAGGTTTCTGTTAGTGTCGTGAATGGATTTGAGTTGGGTTAGATACGGTGTCGGGCAAGCAGCCCGCTTAGGAGGTACGTTTGGTGTCGAGGTTGGGCCATGAGTCCAACACAAAAGTTTAGTTAAGACATTTTGGTGTTATATTGTCAAAGATAAAACTATGGTAATATTTTGACCGAGGTATACTTTGGCAAGTTTTGGATATACTGGGATTGATAATTAATATTAAACAATACGGATACTTATCGGATTAAATACTTGGATTGTGGTTATTATATTTGGACATTTAGACAACTATTGGACATTTGACATTCTTGGACTCGAAACGAATACAATATATTAGACTCATTATGAATTTAATATGTTTGGTTCGCAACGGATACGATAAAGAAAAATTGTTTAACAACCAATGAATACTCGTTATTTTTATTATTATTTTTTATTATTTTTTTAAATTGTCGGGAAGTATTACTTTAAGAAATTTATTTTTAAGTCACGATGACTTGGGAATGTTGTACGAATGGACGTGTCATGCCGAAATTCACCCAACATACTAAAACTTTTATTTTTATATCTCTTTTGGTTATAAAACCCAACAAGTAATGAAAAGTACAGTTTTACTAAATTATTAATGGTTTATTAATTGAATTAGTAACTTGTGTTGTTATAAACACAATTTGATTTTTCTAAGTTATTTGGGAAATTATGGGTAAATGCCGAAACTTACCAATTGACTTATTCATGGAAGTAATTATGTGTCATTATTATCCTAGCATCTTACTGGTCATAGTCTTCTCGAGTCGAGTCTTGGTCAACTCTTGACTATTCCTCGTAATATATTGGGAGATATATTATACCTTGGCGTGAGTTATAACCTTGGGTGTGAGTTACATTTTGGTATACTTTTGGCGTGAGTTGTATGTCGAGTCTTAATTTTTTACCACCACACGAAACGTTAAAACTTTTGAGATATTGACACTGGACCTTTGAAATTAATGATTCGAGTATTCCACGAAAACTATGACACGTTGTCTTTCGGATATTATATTATTTTACTCTTGGAGACGTATTTTGAGATAATACGTATACTACTAGGTCGTGACGATGTAGTACCGTTGTACTTATACTCTTTGGATATCGATGTGCCCTTCTTCGTGATTTGGTTGTGCTTGCTCCTAGATGCCAGTCTTGTTAGTTGTGATTCTTGCATTGCTCGTATCAAGATGAGTTTCATAGCCCCATTTTTATCTCTGTTTTACTAAATTGGGGTGAGAAAACGTGCTACTCTTTTGGACCTTTTAAATTTTCTTGGTTTGCTTATGCGTGACTGGTTTAGATAGATGTGTGACACTTGTTACATGATACTAGGGTAGCATTTTGATGCTATAACGTGATACTTAGCAGTGAATGGTTATTATTTCGATCTAGACCAGGGT
Organism: Chrysanthemum seticuspe; assembly: GCA_019973895.1. NCBI lineage: Eukaryota > Viridiplantae > Streptophyta > Magnoliopsida > Asterales > Asteraceae > Chrysanthemum > Chrysanthemum seticuspe. The sequence continues at coordinate 31,745,028 of BPTQ01000001.1, forward strand.
AGTTTGACCATTGCTACAACCGTGCTGGCTAGAGTCGCTTGGGATCCCACTTGTGATTTGATACGTGATTACATGTTTTGTGCATCTATCTTAGTCTCGCATAACAAATAAACTCTTACAGGTCCACTACTGATTTTGAACTTAAACCTATGAACTCACCAGCTTTATGCTGACCTTTTAGCATGTTTTTCTCAGGTGTTGTAACGATAGTATACTTTTGGAGGCGCTTGGGCAATGGCATGGCATGGTCATAGACGATTCTGATATTTGTACTTGAGGACCACTTCTTTATTATGGGCCTATTTTCCGCATCAAATTTTATTATAAACTTTGTTGTATAATGAATAAATGAGTTTTCTTAATAACGACCCGTCATTCTATGCTTGTCTTGTGATACCAATTAGTAGCACCCATGACTAGTATGCTTCCGCTAAACTCGATTTTCTGAGGTGTTACAGTATCTAGGCTGGTTGACATTGGGCATTGGTCCGAACTTCATCGGATATGATATGATTTCCTAACAAGAGACTTCATATAGATCCAACATATACTATTGCTTAGAGATGCGTATGATCTGTCTCATGTGTGAAAGATCCAAATTATATAGTTCAATATTGCTGTAAACATTAGATATTATAATGTCTGCCATGGCCCATGTGAAGCTTGTTACAGTAAATAATATGATAGATTCCCATTTACTTTGAATCATAGATCAACTTGGCATAAAATATATATGTCTAAACGGATTAAATGGTTAATAACATCCAGCTATTAAGCATCTTTATGCAATGTGATCACATCATCTAGGATGACACACACGAGGGTTGACTTTGGCATCTGGCCTCAACTTTGCACATGCGATTGCTTGATATACTACGCCACTTACTAATTTTTTACGGTACAACAGCTGTAATCGATCATTTATTCAGTGATCCGGCACGAAGAGACTTCATAAATTATTGCTCAGTGATGTGTATGATAATAATGTCTGCCATGTGAAGATTTACATATATTCTGATTTACTTTGAATCATGGATCAACTGGATAAATGTATGTCTAAACGGATTAAATGGTTAATAACATCCGGCTATTAAGCATCTTTATGCAATAATGTGATCACATTGTCTAGGATGACACACACGAGGGTTGACTTTGGTTGTGATTACTTGATATAATACACCACTCACTAATTTTTTACGCTATAATAGATGCAATCGGCCATTTATTTAGTCATCTGGCATGAAGAGTGACACACACAGTGACACAAGTTATGCAAACTGACCCAAGTAGAGCAAGCGAAGACTATTGTTTCAAGCCATAACTGATTATGCCAAACAAAAGGAATTGCGTATATGGTTTGTCTACATCTAGTATCTAATTATCTAAAGCCAACTAAATAGACTCATTTAGGCTATATAATTGCCTTTCGACATCTTGTCCAAACTACTGTCTAAGTTACTTTAATAATTTATGAATTTTCTGATACGTCCCTTGATTAGAATTAGTTTCTAACATGATTAATGGATCTGATTCCCATTTCGTGCCTAACACACTATATTGTCAGCACAAATAAAATATTGCTAAAAGGAAACCGGTCAGATAGGTCTAACGTGTCGAAAGCTGCCCAAAACTTATGGTTACTGCATATTACTTCCCAATATATATATTTTTTTTCAAGAAACGGACTATTACTATAATAATTTAATTTTATGATCATATTTAATGGGCTAATTATCTGCAAGACATCTTTACCAGAAAATTACATGTTTGACCCGTTACTCGACCCACCCATTTTACCAGCTTCAATTCCTTGGATTATAGCACATATTAGTTAATTGAAGTGACTGTGAAAACAACACTGTTTTACAATTTACCATTACGCCTCTCTGTTTCTTGCTGTTGCATGTTTAATATCTGTTTTCGCATATTTAAAACTGTAAATTGATTACTATGATGCTGTTTCTTAGCCACGTTACGTATACACACACACACACACACACACACACACACACACACACACACACACACACACATATATATATATATATATATATATATATATATATATATGTTCTTAAACTAAATAGCCAGTTAAACAGATTCTGTAAGTATCATCTATATGGTTCGCTTAAAGGTTTCCTAAGAGCCTATTAACGTTGTTATTTTAATGTCTTAACCACAAGATATAATATCTTTTTATGTAATTTCTTACACAGAAATAAATGATTTTCATAATGCACATTATGAATTACATTATTGGCCACCGATTAATATCCACGGTTGAAGAAAGGGACATGATAACAACGGATCATAAATTGTTTAGTCTATAAGAGTTGGTCATGAACATTCTTTATCCCAGCTTCACACATTCACACTGTGGGTTGACTTTTGGCTTTTGATCCCAGCTTCATTAGATAAATTTGTACCTCCTTTTAAGTTCTGCACATGCGATTGCTTGTGATTTTAGTTAAAATTTCCTTCCTTACTCAGTTTCTCAATTATGCTGATTCTCAAAATCACTGGTTCAAGTTAAAGCTAATGCTAAAAGCTGCAATCAGTGATGCCATAAAAGATAAAAATGAAGATTGCATTATCTGCCAACAATTAATATCTGAAGGTTTATTCAGTGAAAACTGGATTCAAAATATTTTAGTCTATCATTACAAAAAATACGTAGTAATTTATTACGTAATTACATAAACAGGACATATCACCATTACAAGGAATAATTAACATGTCTAAAAAGGGCTAGAGCGACGTGATAAATGCTTCAACTAAAACATTTTTATTATGCAGTTAGTACTCATGGCATCTAGTATTTGTTGGTACACATCGATGGTTGACTTTAGGCATCATTTATGTACATATAGGCGGATGCGCGCACGCACAATCATTTCAACGCAATATTAGTTTACTACTAGATTTGATTATTCGAACCAACCGTTACGTCTGTAAAATAAACCAAAAATTGATTCTGAAGGTAAAGTGACACATAGGAGGTTTGAATGACAGAGTTTAAATGGTTCAATACCTTAGTAACATTATATATATGCTAATTAAAACTATTGTAATAACAATTTTACCATGGTATTTAGTTATTACAAGGAATTACATGTCTAAAATAAACTAAATTCACAAGAGAACCACCTACAGATTATTTAGGCTATAATAGCTGGAATAGGCTTCTTTTTTTTTCTTTTTTTTTTTTTTGCAATTAATTATCATGGCGTCTAGACGTCTAGTATATGCTGACACACAATGATGGTTGACTTTGGGCACTATTTCCCAACCTAAGAAGGTTAATTAGTATTTCTCTTCATGTTCTGCACATGCGATTGATGGTAATACTGGCTATGTTTTCATTTGCAAGGCCCTGAATTTAGCCCCCAGAGGTTCTTTTACTGATGACATGAACATTACTAATTGCAGCAAAACAAACATAGATGAAGCAGCGGGCTCTGAATATTTGAACTTTTTTTTCCACATCTGATTACAAACACTATGTAACCCGAGGTCCCATTCTTTTTCACTTAACATTTAGTTGGCAGTAGTTAAACCCCAAACCAGAAGAAACAAATCAACCAGATTTCAATATATCATTTCGCAGATCACCTTGAATTAAATCATCATGCAATTTCGTAACAGATGGTTAGTTTGGTAATTTTATTCAACTTCGTCACATACAATCGCTTTGAATAACGGTAAAAGCAGAATAGTAGCTGGAATGACCTTTTTTTTTTTTAAATCATGGGACATACATAAACCAGGTTGACTTGGCAAATCATTCCCACTACCAGACATGTTCAGATGTACAATACCTTCTATGCATTTAGGTTAGTGCAGCAAGTTAAATAATTAGTTTAATCATATTTCATATATTTTTATTTCCTAAAAATTGATAAATTGAAGTTAGTGGTGTCATTAGTGTCATGAAATTTCATGTGCATGTTAGCCTATATTAAGACATTCCTTTTTTGAACTAATCACAGCAAATAAACCTCTCTGCAAGTGTTTCCCTTATTCTACATTTCTAAACATCTTTCAATAACTCGAGAGTTGTGTGAGGTTTCGTTCACTAAAAGATTACAAACACCGATTTCGGTGCATCTTTTTCTTCAATTAAATCTTTCTCATTATTATTTGATCAACAACAAATAATGGCGTCTTCAATGAATGAGTTTGAACATCTTGTAATTCAACTCGAAGAGATCAAATCAGCCACCAATAACTTTAATGAAGAAAATGTTATTGGACGTGGTGGTTTTGGTAAGGTCTATAAGGGGGAATTGTCTCACTCTCACTCCAAGGGGAAAATTATGGTTGCTTTAAAGCGTCTCGATCGTAGACATGGTCAAGGAGATGTTGAGTTTTATAAAGAAGTCAGAATGCTTTCATGTTACAGACATGAAAACATCATCTCCCTCCTGGGGTTCAGCCACGGACGGGATGAGATGATACTTGTGTATGAGTATGCATCTCGTGGAAGTCTTGATGGTTACTTAAAAGATGTCAATCTCACATGGACACAACGATTGAAGATATGCCTCGATGCTGCCAAGGGACTAAGCTACCTCCATGATCCTAGAGAGACTTACCAGAGACTTATCCATTGTGATATTAAAAGTGCTAACATCCTACTTGATGAGAATTTCAAGGCGAAAGTTTCTGACTTTGGGCTGTCAAAAATAGGCCCCGCTAATCAGCAGAATTCAATTCTTGTCACTGGTGCCTTGGGCACCTTAGGATACTGTGATCCTCTTTTTATGGAAACATACTCCCTCACAAAAGAGTCTGACGTGTACTCTTTTGGAGTAGTCTTACTCGAAGTCCTGTCTGGGAAACTTTGCTTTGAATTTAGCAATGGTCAGTTAAAGATTTTAGTGCCTATGTGGAAACAATGCTACGAACAGAAGCAATTAAGCGGGATCGTGTTTCAAGGTCTGACCGGACAAATGAATCTGGATTCTTTGGAGACATTTGCAGACATTGCATATAAATGTTTGAAGAGATCCCGTGAAGAACGGCCAACGATGTCTCTTGTCGTTGAAAAACTTCAGGAATCACTTGCCTTGCAAGAGCTTCACGATCTCGAACTGCTAAAGGAGTATGAAGAGATAGTTAACGCTGCAGTACCTCCTTTGAATTATAAATCCTCAGATGAACTGAAAGTGCTTCTCACCAAAGGGTTCCACGTTGATAAGGGCAAAATGGTAATTAAAGACATCTCTTTGATTAATTTTGATATATTTTGACAAATAGCTATTTATAGCTAGAGAAAAAAGTTTTTTGTTAGCTAAGGATATTTAGAAAAACGTTTTCACAATTCCACTTTCATACCATATTTGGCTAGATTCAAGTATTCCATACTTTTTTGTCTTCATTTAATATTCATATTCAACACCCGAAGCCTTTGGTCTAGTGGTATGTGAGTTGCCCCCACCAACCTAGAGTTTGTGGGTTAAAGCCTCGCTGAAAGTATTTGTAAGATACATTGTTAGATAGGTGGAATAGGTGTCAAAAGCAACCGTTGCGGCTCTGCACCGTGGACATGGGGTTACTAATAAAAAAAAATACTCATAATCAACGTATTAGTGTAATTCGTTTGATCTTTAACTAAAATTTATGCATCGATTTACAACTACCTCACACAATTGTCTCATACGAACATAAACTCACAATCATTTGGTTAGGGAGTACGTATTCCACTTATACTATTAGGTTACCGCTATGACCTATGTGTAAATTTCTATGATTTCATGAATTTTGGTTAAATAAACATTTTCACCCAAGTTTGAATACCACTGCTAACACTTTTTGTGTACTATATACGTCCCTCAATTTACAATATTTTTTAGGAAAAGAATACCCTATATTATTATTAGTGTAAATTTGTCAAGTAAGTAGAAATGAGCAATCTAATTGTCCAAATGTTGACCAATTAAACCCTCTAATTGAGATTTATGCAAAATAAAATTCGTAGAGAAACCATAATACAACACGTTTTATTACTATTTTATAAATTAATAGACCTTAAAATTAAAATCACATGTATGCATGGGGATATAAACTAGTAATTATATTTTAAAAAACAAAAAGTTAAAATCTCTCAAAAGCTTTAATAACCTTTGTGCCGTATTAAATAAAATACTTTGTCAACATACTTTTGTTAACAAATATACATAATAAGAATGAATTTTAAACTTGAGCAGCAAAGTTACTAACATATAACCTGTTATCAATGTAATATACACATTATTAATTACACTTTTATTTTTTTAACTACACATTCATATTTCATCTTTATGTACTAAAGGCATCTACAATGGTGAACCTACTAAAAAGTTTATACAATTAATACTCTATTAATTTGTAAACCTTTTCATATCATAAACCTTTTTGTACAATGGATAAATCTATTCATAAACCTTTCTCATAATCTCAAGTTACAAAACACACTCAATACTTCAAGAGAATTAAACTATGAACCTCTTCAAAATTTATATATATCCACTATGGTTTATAATTTTTTATACATCTTCAAATTTTTATAAATCTTTTTTAAACTAATGGTCGTACTAACTATTAAAAAAGAATACATTAATACATCCATATAGTGTACCCGTTGTAAAGATGTGATAATTTATAAAAATTGTGAATTGTCTTCTAGTATACTCCGTAGTAAAGATGGGATAGTTTTTAACAATACATTGTGTCTACATTTGAGCATTACGATTCTTCCATTTTATTTCATACGCTTGTTACATTTGACGTATTATGATTTATGGTACGTAGTACTTAAAATATAATATTTACAACCTATGCCATTATAGTAACCTGGCCAATGACTTTTCAATCGTAGCAATATTGAATAGATTTTTCAACAAAAACATTGTTAAAATTGTGTACATTATATATATATAACTTGCGTGATTTTAGCATTCTATAGTAACGTTTTGTTGGTTTTCCGGATGTATTGGAATTTATTATCTAATAAGGGACTTTGCTTGTACATTAATGAACAGGTTTTGAGCGATCCACAGAAGAAAGCTGTTTATGATCAGTATGGCGAGGAAGGTTTGAAAGGGCAGATGCCCCCTCCGGGTGCTGGTGGGTTTTCCGGTATGCACCACGATGGTGGTTCATCATCATTCAGGTTTAATCCTCGGAATGCAGATGATATATTCTCTGAGTTTTTTGGAATGCAAAGTCCATTTGGAGGCATGGGAGGGTCTCATGGTGGCGACCTGTCTAATTTAGCTTAAAAAACATAACCCAATGCAAAGTTTGTTCATAATTTTTATACTTTTCCTTGTATCAGATGTAGCTGAATTAAAAGATGATGACAACGAGTGTGCACATTTGTCCGTATTCTGAAACATTGAAAAGGAGCGTGCACATATGTCCAACTTCTGAACTTTGACAACTACGAGTGTGCATATATGTCCGACTTCTAAAAATGTTGATAACAAGGAGTGTGCACATATATGTGTTTGTGTTAAATATTACTTCTACACACGTGTATAGATCGATTAGATTCATGTATTTATGCTTTTTAGAAGTTTGTATTTAATTGTATATCAATCGATATTGGATTTTGTATTTAACATGTATGTTCTTAGTTTCATATAAACTCACTTATCTAGAAAACATGTATGCACTTCACTATGAAAAATATGTATGTAGAAAAACTATTCCAAAAACCAAAATAATAAAATTAATTCATAAAAACACATATGCACTAAATCAGTTTTAAAACATGCATGTTCAGAAGAAAAAAAAAAAAAAAAAAAAAAAAAAACGAAAATTGAATGTTTTAAAAAATAAGATTTATTTATTAAAAAAAATTAAAAATAATATAAAATTTACTTTTACTATTATACCCTTATGCATTAAATAAAAATGTTTAATAATTCAAAAATGTTATTTTGCTTTGATATGTTGCACAATATGCATTTCTAGGAGTACATTAGGGGTTCTCGCAGTTCTCGCACTTAACAGGGTTCTCAAAATAAAGGCCCCCTATATATATATATATATATATATATATATATATATATATATATATATATATATATATATATATATATATATATATGGGAATATATTAGCTAGAATTTATTGTAGCCACTTAGCTACAATTTTGTGATATATAATGTGGATCCCTGATTCTTTTTGTGGGTCCTGATTCTTTTCTGTGGGTCCCTGATTTATTGCTAGTGTATTTTTTACGAAGGATTGTAGCCAATTGGCTACAAAAATTGTAGCCAAGCTATCCCCTATATATATATATATATATAATATATATATATATATATATATATATATATATATATATATATATATATATATATATATATATATATATATATATAAGAGGAGGCATGCCACGTCATAATGCCACTTGGCATCCCATAAAGCCACGTCATATTTCCATGTCATCATTCTATTTATGTGGCATTTTTTTTTAATTTTTTTAATGACTTGTGGCGTTTTTATTTCGGGATTAATTAAATTGTAAAAAAAATGTCCATTGCTAGATTCGAACATAGGTTTTAATGTTCACACACAAGCGCTTTAACCACCAGAGCATGTCAGTTTTTGTGATATATCATTGCATTCCTAAATTGATATTCTTACTCAAATCTAGATAATCGTTTCATTAACTGCACACCTACAATTTTGCACTAATAAACCGGAAGCAATTAAAACTTATCGTATCAAAGATCACGAATTAAAAAAAAAACCCCGGATATCTTCCATTCCAAAATCAAATCAGAAACCCTAAGCAACCTCAGATCACATCTCTTGAAAACAACTACAAGAAATCACATGCACAATTATATTAACGTGTTTTTTATGCAGGAATTGGTATTGGATTGAAATCAAATATGATTAATATGATAATCAAGATGTGTAGGGATTCAATCATGGTCGGTTTATTAAATTAGTTTTGTGAGTCTATGCATTCCCATGATTATTGATAACTCGATGATGCTGTCTAGGTATGATTTCCAACCTACTCAGTAATATAATTCTCCAAGTAATTGTTATTTTAAGAATCTCATTGGCCATTAGTTATTAACATGCATGTTAACAGTTAGTAATAAGGGTTTAATTCCACTAATGGCCAAAAAGGCTATATATGGAAAGGATATATAGCATGGCAGGGGAAATCTGCAAGGTTCCTGAGATTTGGCATGCATGATGAGGGATCTGCTCTTCTGATCTCGAGTAGATGAGACACAACAAACGTTTAAAAGCAATGTAAGATTCTTGAGTTTTTTGTTAATTTATTAAACATTGTTTGATTTGTAATCAATATAATATCTGAGCCTCATACATTTATTTATCTAATTCGTTCGATGTTTGGTTAAACGCGTGCTGACAAGTGTCGGGAAGAGCCAAGGTGCACCTGATTATGTTTGTATTTTACTGACCAATACCATGCCAAGTTTGTAAACATCATCAATATAGAAAACATAGAGGGAAGATATATTTTAGTCTAACTTTGTTGTTCTGTGACATATATGCAGATTCGACCAGATCGTCAAACCTTGTATTGGAGTGCTACGTGGCCAAAAGAAGTTGAGTTACTTGCAAGGCAGTTCCTTTATAATCCGTACAAATTAAGTACCCTTTCTATTTGGTTAATGATTAACGAGCCTGTTGATATTATGACCTTGAATCAGAAGTATAACAAGTGAGTATATCATAATTTTTATCTAAACTATTTCATGCTCATGTAAGCAGTTAGTTTTAAAAAAAATAGGAGTATGAGGAGTATGACATATGACGCGATATCAAGTAGTTTCAAATTACAACAATTAGTTTAAAAAATGAGTAATACCTTCATAATGTTATGCATTTATTTGAAACTAACTGCTTACTGTAAAAAAAATGAATGATCAGGACTAACAAAAGAACATTTATAAGTTAAGGTCTTCTGTAACAGTTTATCGGATACCTGCATAGCCAATGAACAGTTACATGTACAGAAGGAACAGTGTATCAAGGAGCAAGCTAAAAGCAAAGACAATGGTCTTTTGGATGTCGGCATGTCGCTTTAAATAGTCTGGATAACCACGTGAACAGCGGTATGGTTATTAAATGTTAATAGTAATAACATTTTCCATTATGTTGAGTCCTAACAACCTGTCATTATAACAGGTTCGCAAACAGAAGTACCAAAAGTATTAAACTCTGTTGATACCGTAAGTATTTATTAATCAACTCTATGTCATTAGTTATTCTTTATTTATTATATTATCTTACAATTCTCATTCACTGATATGGAAGCGAATATCCAGTGCCACCAATTTCATTTGAAACAACATCGCTGCAAAACTAATCGATAAAAAAAGTAAGTTTTCTCGTCTTATATGTAATATTCTTACTTCCCCGGTCTCAAAATTATTGTCCCATGTGAACAATAATTTATGGACGGAGGCTGTAAGTTGTTCACCTTTTATCGAATTGTTACTTGAAAAGTGAGGCTCCATCGATAGAATCAGAAACTCCTATAGCGCCGGTGAAGAAATGTAAGTATTTTTATAATTCCGTATTCTAATAGTGCAGGTTGTTGTAGGTCGATACAACTCTTGATTTAAGTCACACACAAATTTGATCATAGTTCGATATGTTAGCGTTTATTGTCTATAGTGGAATGAACAATAGTTAGTTGTGATTTGATGAGTCGTTATTATGGATGCTATCTCGGTTTGGCGAATATACGGAATAATAGATATTTATGAAACAAACATACTCGCTAGCTGTTGTAAGTTCCACTCTCTCATATCATCTTCATCACCACTCCTCCATATATCCAACACACTTTAGAGAGCAGACCTTGGCTCCTTTAACAGTTGGAGTTGGCTAATAGTTATGCGCTTGGTTCAGCCCGAGAGTCAAACTAATACCCCTGTTCTCTATCCCCAGACTCAACCTTCAGAGTTGCACAAGCTGATGTGCCTTTTGCTCGACATATCAGGGGTTATGAGGTTATGGGTTAGGTATCCTCAGTGACACCATATCACGTGGTGGTTTCACTTTCTGATGTATCCTATGATTTACAACAGCTGTTGTACCCACCTCTGATCATTAGCAATATATCCCAAACACCACCTCTGATCGCCATAACCTGCTGATGATGTCAAAAGTTCTGCATAACCTTTAAGATTGTAGCACAATTAGTCCTGTTGGAAACTTCATCATGATATGAATATCTGAAAATCTGATTATACTGCAGATAGTTACTTCAGTTAGCATGTTTCTTGATTTTGTTTTACCTAACTTGAGACCGAGTGTTGAGGAATATGACAATGAAAAACTCTAAAGAACACATTATGTTTCTCGGTTAGTCCCTCAATAGTTTCATATATTAAAAGAGGAAACTCAAAAAGGTATATCTTCATAACTCTTTATGAACTAGATCCATTTTAACAGGTGTTTGGATGGATTTTAGTGGGAGTTCGGGTGATTTTTTACATGCTGCAAACCAGGATCAGTGAAGGAGTGTCCCGGTTGTTTTTGTAATTATTTTTTTGGGAAATGGATGTTCGGGGCTGTTGTAAATCCACATCATTTATTAGAATCTGTTCTGGTATAGCTCATTAAATACATCAGTGGTTTCGTATTTTCACCATTAGCGTATCCAAATTAACAACCGTTTAAAAACAGTGTGATCCTACTGTTGCAGCTTATGGTACTAAAACTAATATAGATGATTTAGAAAATTGCTTCTAATAAGAATTGTTCAGTTATGGTTTTTTTCTTGCATTCTTAGGCCAATAAGTTGCCTGATAGGCTTGATTTTGATTCTTAATTTAGACACATGGGTTGACAGTCGGCGTGGTTCCGTATACAAATATAACATATGCCGCCCTTGACGCTTATCGTTCATAAGGAAGACTTTAAAGGGCTGTACAGGTATGCTTCATCATATTATCACTCTTTCAAAATGCCCTCTTTTATGATTCCACATAGCAATCATGCCCTCTTTTACGTGTCCACATGGAAATCCTTAAGTGGCCGGTCTTCGAAAAATAAAACACTGTTCATATTTCTTACTGTAGAAAGACATAATGTCATCTGCTGCTATTGTGGTGTCAACAAAGATGACATCTAACACATTCTTCACCTCTATTTATATTTATGTAGTTCAATAGATGGGCAATATATGGTGATAGAGTGACTGGTGCATTACTTTTTTGAAGCTTTAAAGGACTTCAAGAGAGAAGATTTTACTGTGAATTTCAGATTTGTATTGTTTCTTACCGTCCTAGACTTTTTTCCTGAACAAGTGGCTGGAATTTTAACAAAAATATATATTTCTAAATACAGTCTTAGAATGAAGGATTCATGGGGACCTATGAAGGCCTTGGCAGTTGCAAGTGTTATCAATGGCGTTGGTGACGTGGTTCTGTGCTTATTCTTGGGCTATGGTATTGCTGGAGCAGTATGGGCAACAATGGTGTCATAGGTATGTTGTATGATATTATTTTCAAAGTGCATCCTTGAACTGTCCTATCAGTTTGTATCACATGTTAAACACATATTGTTGGTGGTTGCATGATTTATGATGATTAAAGCTCTGAAAGATAAAGGGTTTAATGTTTATGCCATTGTTGTTCCTACAACTACTGAACTACTACTCATATAAGCTTGCTACTCCAGTATTTATAATAATGATGTCAAAGGTTTATATGTTGCACTTACTTTTGCATTCGTTAGGCGCCCACTTCACTTTCCCTAAAAACAATTGGTAATAACGAATATTAACATTCAGAAAAGAAAGCCCTCATCTTATGCTATCTGATGTTTTAGGTGGCACTATATTCTCTACTTGTCTACTTTGCTACATCAATGGCCACACAAGCTGCTGATGCTCAAAAGGTTGGCTCACTACAATATTGACCGGCTACCCCAGCGACATATGGGGACTTTCCCCAGCGACATGTCGCCGGGGAAAGCTTTCCCCAGCGACATGTCGCTGGGGAATCGTCGCTGGGGAAGTCTCGTAAGGGATTGTATCCCCAGCGACAATCCCCGGCGACGACGTGGGTCCCACTCAATTTTCAGTCAAAGAAGCAGTGCCACGGTGGCATATTATCCCCAGCGACATGTCGCTGGGGAATCATCGAATTAAGCTAAATGATTAACATGCCTAATTATCGAATTTAACTATCCCCAGCGACATGTCGCTGGGGATACTATGGTTATTTGTTGACAAGTCAACGAGTGAGCCTACTATCCCCGGCGACATGTCGCTGGGGAAACTGAGTTTTCTCGTTGACTTGTCAACGTTTAGTGTGTGTTATCCCCGGTGACATGTCGCTGGGGAAAGGTCTGCTTTTTTTTTAATGCAGCATGCAGTGCAGGCGATTTCCAGATTTTTTCCGGAATTTTTACGGAAAAAATCTACCAAATAAACCTGTACCAAAACCTGTATAGACTCACCACAACTTGTACCAAAACACAAATACCATATAACGGATCAACGCAATACAAATAGATCACAACTTTTACATAAACACGACTTAAAAGTCAATATGTGCATTGATAGATAGGGAAACAAGTGTTTAAATGGCGCCAAGATGAACCTAATAATATATAACACAACTACCTAAAGTACCAATGTAGCATACTAATAATATATAACACAACTACCTAAAGCTAGTACCAATGTAACATACTAATAATATATAACGCAACTACCTCTCGCCGTTGTTATCCTCATCACCGCCATTCTCCTCGTCATCACCACACCCACCACTCCCGCTAGCACCACCCGACTCATACTCCCTAAACATATCCGCGTATCTGTCGTCGCTTTTGAGGAGACTCATGATAAAGCCTACATCTTTGGTGAGCGACTTGCCGGGGGCGGGCATACTTGGCCTGGATGTGGCCCGTGATGGCAATACCCGACCTACATCGGGAATATGCCCACGAAGCTTACCCCCTCTTGCCAACGCATTGATTTGATCCTCTGTGTACTGACCCGTAGCCTCAAGCCTTTTCATCTCGTCCTATGTAGTGACAAAAACACAAGATAGTAAATATATTAGTCGGGTTGCTACATTATTTCTCGATAATTCATTAAAGTGTGTTTTGAAACAAAACTTACATATATCCGGCGGTCCTCATCGTTAGGGAATACCCATCAACAGTATGTGTTCGCCAAAAAGTGTCGATGAGTGACAGGTACTCCTGAGTCTCTGATGCCTGCCTCTGTACATACACACGCATATAAGATGAATAATTTTAAAAACGACAAATCACAACACACCAAAGCGTATAATCAGATATATATATATATATATATATATATATATATATATGCATGTAAAATAGTTATAATGTTTATTACCATATCATCTCGAAGGCGAGACAGCGACCGGGATCCCTGTCGAGATATGACCTTGCTCTTTTGCCGGTTAAGCCGATTTGTAGCGGCTCGAGCAATGTTCTTGGGATCATTCCAAAACTTAATGTACTCATCCCAATCACCCGTTGTGATCTCCTCGGGACGTGCCCGCCTAATCGCCTCCACATCGTAATCCCAGGTGGTGGGGTCTACCTTCCAATGTTTGGCCTTGAAAGAAGCCTTGTTTGTATTGTAGGCTTTCTGCAAGTGCGAGTTTATGCCTTCGTAGATCTGGTGCCAGCGGGGGGATTCCATGTGCGGCCTGAGGTCAAATAGGGTCTGCAATCATATACAACAAAACGAAAACAGAGTTAGAGATATAATTTATATATTTATTTAAATTTGTTTATTTATTTATATGATATAAATAAATAAGCGAATTTAGATAAATATACACAATTAAATAAATGAACACGATAATGAAATAAACATAAAAGGATAACTGACCCCAATATCTGAAATGAGTGCCGCCTTCTGCTCCTTCGGGACCTTCTCCCAAGAAGGGTAGTAAAACGGCACCTTCCTAACGACCTCCCCGATGTAGTTAGACCAGTGAGCCGCATGGGGGCCGAGAGGGTTTAAGGTTTGTTTGTCACCCACCTCAAAACTGATCGAGACGGGACCTTTTTCTTCTGCGACTGCCTTCAGCGAAAGGTTCCGGGTCTTGTCGCGGGTATTCAGCCTGCCCGCTCCCCTGCCGCCCAAATTGGGCTTTCGTTTACCTTTGCCTGCAAAATCAAGTTCGTGATAAAGTCATAAAATTTATGCTTGTATTACAATAATCCGGAAATTCTTACCTCTGTTAATGAAGCTTGCCCAGCAACCGGTGGGTACGCGGTCTGGAGGGGGACGATCATCCTCGCCACCGTCACCGCCGTGGGACCGTGCAACATCTGTCGACATCTATACAAGTACAATTAGCATAAGATATAGAAATTCATGAACAAAATAATATAAGCATGCACACATCCAAATACATACACATCCAAATAAATATACACATTTAAACAATCCACAACAATCCAAATAAATATACACATCCAAATAAATATGTGTTTAAAGACATATTCGTAGGAGTAAAGGAGAAACACTGTCGAAATCATCTCAAATAGTAAACCAATTATACGCATTCATATCCTAAATGAGACAAAACATTCAAAAAGCAGTCCCAAACGGGGGACTTTCCGAAATTAATTTCTAATAAATTAATTTCGGACGGGTTTTCTATAGGATGATTAATTTTAGACGGGGATTTTCCAAAATTAATCACTAAAATCCTAGAACAACTAATTATTATAAACTATAAACGGCTCATATCAACAAATAATAACTATAAACTAACAAAATAATATAAACGAGCACATTTCAACAAATAATAACTATAAAATATAAACTAACAAAATTATTATAAACGGCTCAAGAGTTGAAAAAAGTGAAATGGTATGTATGTTGCTAAGAGTTTTAACATATATACCATTTCACTTTTTAACATACATACCATTTCACTTTTTTAACATACATACCATTATTTTAACATACATACCATTTCACTTTTTTCAACAAATAATAACTATAAACTAACAAAATTTAAACAACTAATTATTATAATTACAAACGAGCACATTTCAAGGCAATTGAACTAATAATAACTATAAACTAACAAAATTTAAACAATAAACATTCCCCAGCGACATGTCACCCGGGATACCAAAAGGAGAAAAAAAAAATATTATTACATACCTCGGCTCTAGCTCCTCGTCGCCTACAGCCAAAAAAAAAAAAAAAAAAAAAAAAAAAACTTAACTTTTCTAATTAACAACAACTTACAACAATAATAATCTGCAAAAATTATAACATACCTCGGCTCTTGCTCCTCGTCGCCTACTGCCAAAAAAAAAAAAAAAAAAAAAAAACTTAACTTTTCTAATTAACAGCAACTTACAACAATAATAATCTGCAAAAATCATATTATAATTAACTAATTTAGTTGAATAACATTTAAAATTTGTAAAACAAACCGTGTAACGTGTGGTGGTGGTGATGGTGGATGCGGTGGTGGTGATGGTTGATGATTGTTGGTGAATTGGTGATGGTGTTGCAGAAATCGCCACAGGAAGGAGGAGATAAGATTTTTTTTTCGTTTGTGGCAGTGATAAAATTGACCAGATCTACTTTATCATCAAACTTTTCCCCGGCGACAATCCCCGGCAACATGTCGCTGGGGAAAGGTACATTTTTTGTCGTTTAGCGTAATTGGCGCGATAACGAAAATTTTGGTGGGTGGGTATCCCCAGCGACATGTCGCCGGGGAAAAATATTTAATTTTTTTTCGTTAAAAAGGGAAATATTTAATTACATTATGTGGGTATCCCCGGCGACATGTCGCCGGGGAAAACTATTTAATTTTTTTTGGTTAAAATTAATTACATTATGTTGTTAACGACGTCAAAAGAATACGGGCTAGAGGAACAAGAACATATTACATCAAAATTTTGCATGCCATAATTAATTGGATCAAGAAGCCAAACGATGCATAGTTGAATGTGTTTTATAAATCTATGATTCACCGAAGAATAATTATGGTTACACATTATACGTTCAACGAATGAGTCGGTATGTTATGGTTACACATTAGACGTTCAACAGATGAGTCGATATGTTATGGTTACACATTAGACGTTCAATGAATGAGTCGGTATGTTATGGTTACATATTAGACGTTCAACGGATGAGTCGGTATGTTATTGTTACACATTAAACATTCAACGGATGAGTCAGTATGTTATGGTTACACATTAGACGTTCAACGGACGAGTCAGTATGTTATGGTTACACATTAGACGTTCAACGGATGAGTCGATATGTTATGGTTACACATTAGACGTTCAATGAATGAGTCGGTATGTTATGGTTACACATTAGACGTTCAACGGATGAGTCGGTATGTTATTGTTACACATTAAACGTTCAACGGATGAGTCGGTATGTTATGGTTACACATTAGACATTCAACGGATGAGTCAGTATGTTATGGTTACACATTAGAGGTTCAACGGATGAGTCGGTATGTTATGGTTACACATTAGACGTTCAACGGATGAGTCGGTATGTTATGGTTACACATTAGACGTTCAACGGATGAGTCGGTATGTTATGGTTACACATTAGACGTTCAACGGATGAGTCGGTATGTTATGGTTACACATTAGACGTTCAACGGATGAGTCGGTATGTTATGGTTACACATTAGACGTTCAACGGATGAGTCGGTATGTTATGGTTACACATTAGACGTTCAACGGATGAGTCAGTATGTTATGGTTACACATTAGACGTTCAACGGATGAGTTGGTATGTTATGGTTATACATTAGACGTTCAACGGATGAGTCGGTATGTTATGGTTACACATTAGACGTTCAACGGATGAGTCGGTATGTTATGGTTACATCAAAATTTTGCATGCCATAATTAATTGGATCAAGAAGCCAAACGATGCATAGTTGAATGTGTTTTATAAATCTATGATTCACCGAAGAATAATTATGGTTACACATTAGACGTTCAACGAATGAGTCGGTATGTTATGGTTACACATTAGACGTTCAACGGATGAGTCGTAATGTTATGGTTACACATTAGACGTTCAATGAATGAGTCGGTATGTTATGGTTACACATTAGACGTTCAACAGATGAGTCGGTATGTTATTGTTACACATTAAACGTTCAACGGATGAGTCAGTATGTTATGGTTACACATTAGACGTTCAACGGATGAGTCAGTATGTTATGGTTACACATTAGACGTTCAACGGATGAGTCGATATGTTATGGTTACACATTAGACGTTCAACGAATGAGTCGGTATGTTATGGTTACACATAAGACGTTCAACGGATGAGTCGGTATGTTATTGTTACACATTAAACGTTCAACGGATGAGTCGGTATGTTATGGTTACACATTAGACGTTCAACGGATGAGTCAATATGTTATGGTTACACATTAGACGTTCAACGGATGAGTCAGTATGTTATGGTTACACATTAGACGTTCAACGGATGAGTCGGTATGTTATGGTTACACATTAGACGTTCAACGGATGAGTCGGTATGTTATGGTTACACATTAGACGTTCAACGGATGAGTCAGTATGTTATGTTTACACATTAGACGTTCAACGGATGAGTCGGTATGTTATGGTTACACATTAGACGTTCAACGGATGAGTCGGTATGTTATGGTTACACATTAAACGTTCAACGGATGAGTCGGTATGTTATGGTTACACATTAGACGTTCAACGGATGAGTCAGTATGTTTTGGTTACACATTAGACGTTCAACGGATGAGTCGGAATGTTATGGTTACACATTAGACGTTCAACGGATGAGTCGGTATGTTATGGTTACACATTAGACGTTCAACGGATGAGTCGGTATGTTATGGTTACACATTAGACGTTCAACGAATGAGTCGGTATGTTATGGTTACACATTAGACGTTCAACGGATGAGTCGGTATGTTATGGTTACACATTAAACGTTCAACGGATGAGTCGGTATGTTATGGTTACACATTAGACGTTCGACGGATGAGTCAGTATGTTAGGGTTACACATTAGACGTTCAACGGATGAGTCGGTATGTTATGGTTACACATTAGACGTTCAACGGATGAGTCGGTATGTTATGGTTACACATTAGACGTTCAACGGATGAGTCGGTATGTTGTGGTTACACATTAGACGTTCAACGAATGAGTCGGTATGTTATGGTTACACAGTAGACGTTCAACGGATGAGTCGGTATGTTATGGTTACACATTAAACGTTCAACGGATGAGTCGGTATGTTATGGTTACACATTAGACGTTCAACGGATGAGTCAGTATGTTAGGGTTACACATTAGATGTTCAACGGATGAGTCGGTATGTTATGGTTACACATTAGACGTTCAACGGATGAGTCGGTATGTTATGGTTACACATTAGACGTTCAACGGTTACACATTAGACGTTCAACGGATGAGTCGGTATGTTATGGTTACACATTAAACGTTCAACGGATGAGTCGGTATGTTATGGTTACACATTAGACGTTCAACGGATGAGTCGGTATGTTATGGTTACACATTAGACGTTCAACGGATGAGTCGGTATGTTATGGTTACACATTAGATGTTCAACGGATGAGTCGGTATGTTATGGTTACACATTAGACGTTCAACGAATGAGTCGGTATGTTATGGTTACACATTAGACGTTCAACGGATGAGTCGGTATGTTATGGTTACACATTAAACGTTCAACGGATGAGTCGGTATGTTAGGGTTACACATTAGACGTTCAACGGATGAGTCGGTATGTTATGGTTACACATTAGACGTTCAACGGATGAGTCGGTATGTTATGGTTACACATTAGACGTTCAACGGATGAGTCGGTATGTTATGGTTACACATTAGACGTTCAACGGATGAGTCAGTATGTTATGGTTACACATTAGACGTTCAACGGATGAGTTGGTATGTTATGGTTATACATTAGACGTTCAACGGATGAGTCGGTATGTTATGGTTACACATTAGACGTTCAACGGATGAGTCGGTATGTTATGGTTACATCAAAATTTTGCATGCCATAATTAATTGGATCAAGAAGCCAAACGATGCATAGTTGAATGTGTTTTATAAATCTATGATTCACCGAAGAATAATTATGGTTACACATTAGACGTTCAACGAATGAGTCGGTATGTTATGGTTACACATTAGACGTTCAACGGATGAGTCGTAATGTTATGGTTACACATTAGACGTTCAATGAATGAGTCGGTATGTTATGGTTACACATTAGACGTTCAACAGATGAGTCGGTATGTTATTGTTACACATTAAACGTTCAACGGATGAGTCAGTATGTTATGGTTACACATTAGACGTTCAACGGATGAGTCAGTATGTTATGGTTACACATTAGACGTTCAACGGATGAGTCGATATGTTATGGTTACACATTAGACGTTCAACGAATGAGTCGGTATGTTATGGTTACACATAAGACGTTCAACGGATGAGTCGGTATGTTATTGTTACACATTAAACGTTCAACGGATGAGTCGGTATGTTATGGTTACACATTAGACGTTCAACGGATGAGTCAATATGTTATGGTTACACATTAGACGTTCAACGGATGAGTCAGTATGTTATGGTTACACATTAGACGTTCAACGGATGAGTCGGTATGTTATGGTTACACATTAGACGTTCAACGGATGAGTCGGTATGTTATGGTTACACATTAGACGTTCAACGGATGAGTCAGTATGTTATGTTTACACATTAGACGTTCAACGGATGAGTCGGTATGTTATGGTTACACATTAGACGTTCAACGGATGAGTCGGTATGTTATGGTTACACATTAAACGTTCAACGGATGAGTCGGTATGTTATGGTTACACATTAGACGTTCAACGGATGAGTCAGTATGTTTTGGTTACACATTAGACGTTCAACGGATGAGTCGGAATGTTATGGTTACACATTAGACGTTCAACGGATGAGTCGGTATGTTATGGTTACACATTAGACGTTCAACGGATGAGTCGGTATGTTATGGTTACACATTAGACGTTCAACGAATGAGTCGGTATGTTATGGTTACACATTAGACGTTCAACGGATGAGTCGGTATGTTATGGTTACACATTAAACGTTCAACGGATGAGTCGGTATGTTATGGTTACACATTAGACGTTCGACGGATGAGTCAGTATGTTAGGGTTACACATTAGACGTTCAACGGATGAGTCGGTATGTTATGGTTACACATTAGACGTTCAACGGATGAGTCGGTATGTTATGGTTACACATTAGACGTTCAACGGATGAGTCGGTATGTTGTGGTTACACATTAGACGTTCAACGAATGAGTCGGTATGTTATGGTTACACAGTAGACGTTCAACGGATGAGTCGGTATGTTATGGTTACACATTAAACGTTCAACGGATGAGTCGGTATGTTATGGTTACACATTAGACGTTCAACGGATGAGTCAGTATGTTAGGGTTACACATTAGATGTTCAACGGATGAGTCGGTATGTTATGGTTACACATTAGACGTTCAACGGATGAGTCGGTATGTTATGGTTACACATTAGACGTTCAACGGATGAGTCGGTATGTTATGGTTACACATTAAACGTTCAACGGATGAGTCGGTATGTTATGGTTACACATTAGATGTTCAACGGATGAGTCGGTATGTTATGGTTACACATTAGACGTTCAACGGATGAGTCGGTATGTTATGGTTACACATTAGATGTTCAACGGATGAGTCGGTATGTTATGGTTACACATTAGACGTTCAACGAATGAGTCGGTATGTTATGGTTACACATTAGACGTTCAACGGATGAGTCGGTATGTTATGGTTACACATTAAACGTTCAACGGATGAGTCGGTATGTTATGGTTACACATTAGACGTTCAACGGATGAGTCAGTATGTTAGGGTTACACATTAGACGTTCAACGGATGAGTCGGTATGTTATGGTTACACATTAGACGTTCAACGGATGAGTCGGTATGTTATGGTTACACATTAGACGTTCAACGGATGAGTCGGTATGTTATGGTTACACATTAGACGTTCACGGATGAGTCGGTATGTTATGGTTACACATTAGACGTTCAACGGATGAGTCGGTATGTTATGGTTACACATTAAACGTTCAACGGATGAGTTGCTATTTTATGGTTACAACATCAACAACAACAACTACAAGAACAACTACTACTTTGATCAGCAACAACAAGAACAAGAACAACAAGAACAACAAGAACAACAACAACAACAACAACAACAACAAAAAAAACAATAACTACTACTACTACTACTACTACTACTACTACTACTACTACTACATACGAAGATTTTCCATGTCACATAACAGCTCACGAAGTAATGCATCCGACTGACATGCGTGGTCGTCAGGAATCGTTGCCATTTCAAGTTTGGCCTCCAGCAACCTTACTTTTGTCTCTAGCACATGTTTTTGTGTTTCCAGCAACCTTATCCTAAGATCTTTTTCATGGCAGCTCGAGCACTCTGTTGGTTCAGAGATTGTTCTTAAGTACTCGTCAAATACATCCTTCCACATAAAATATCCGCATCCATTATCTTTTCTGGGCTGTTACATAATAAGAAAATTACAAGAGCTTACAACCCAATTATTTGTATATTTACACAAATAAGAAATGTATGATTGTTCACCTTTGACAGAGGACATGAATAATATTGTCGTCCAGATGAATATTCTCTATGTGATGTTCTTAATTTTATATTTCCTGCTCCACAAGAACACATAAAAGGATTAAATTGATCCATCTCAGGTTTTGAAATTTGTGTGAAGATAAGAGGTTGTGAGGTTGAGTGGTTTTGAGGATAAGATCTATTAGATTTTGGTGGGATAAGATCTCAAGGTTGAGTGGTTTTGAGGATAAGATCTGGTAGATTTTTGTGATATATAAAACAGATCTGTTAGCTTTTTGGTGGGAAGTTTTGGCGCCAAGTTTTTGGTGGGAATTCTTGGCGCCATGTTTTTGTTAAAGTCATCGAAGTCAAAGCGAATCCCCGGCGACATGTCGCTGGGGAAACATTAAGTCAACGAAGTCAAACAGAATCCCCGGCGACATGTCGCTGGGGAAACTATTGTCCACGTCACGTTAAGATAGATTAACACTAATTACGAATTTTTAAATAAACAAATGAATCCCGGTGACATGTCGCCGGGGAAAAGTAAGCGGGAACAATTCCCGCCACGTTTTACCATGAAATATTCGGTCAAAATATAACCGTTGAATCCCCGGCGACATGTCGCCGGGGAAAAGTAAGCGATAATTTAGCTGACTTTTCTACGAGACTTCGTGCCACGTAGGATATATTTTTGTCGTTTAGTGAGGATTCCCCAGCGACAATTGTCGCCGGGGAAAACGTCGATGGGGAAACTGGTAAATGTAGTGGCTCTACTTGCAAGACAATGGGTGCATTTTGAATTGCTTCTTGCTAAATAGGCTTTGGTTGTCTCTAACAAGTTACTTTCTGTTTAGGTCCTTGTGCAAATATACTGTATGTTTACAGTTTGGGGCGAGCCTCTCTCCCAAACCGCACAATCATTTATGCCAGAGCTTATATATGGGACTAAACGAGGTCAATCAAAGGTTAGTAATGTTAAAATCAAGTTCCCATGATATATAAAATCTTAACGTTCATTTGAGTTTTGGTCATGTATGTGTTATGAATTGTGTTTGTGATTTTTTTTAAAGTTATTTTGGTTGAACACATGAAGCCAAACAGCATTCTTGGACTTTCCCATGGTTTCCTTCTTGGTCATTTGCAATCAATCGGTCTCGACTTCCCCAAAAACATCAGTGTGGTTGCTGTATGTCCCAAAGGGATGGGCCATCCCAAAGGGATGGGCCCGTCAGTTAGGAGGTTGTACGTTCAAGGGAAAGAGGTCAATGGAGCCGGTATCAATGCAAGTTTTGGAGTACATCAGGTTAGCTATAACTCAAAAGACGTGTTTACTTGGTGTCATCTTTTAGCGGTGTTTGAATTTGCATTTTGAAACTAAATTCTGTTTATTACGAGTTCACGCCCCAATTATCAGTCCTCTATGTTTGGACATCATATTCTACTTATGGATTATTTAGGGGTCATATAATTAGACAAAAGAGGAAAGAAGACTTAAACACTGTATCCAACAGCTTGTTTTGTTACTCCTTATAATATGATTTGCTGCCGGATGTTGATGGCAGAGCCACTCACGTGGCCCTCGGATGGTCAGTTGCTCTTGGTTCACCGTTTACATTTGCAACTACGCTAGAGCAGGAGTACAAGAGTGACATATTTGGGGAACGAGGTAAGCCTAGGCCTTTCACTTTTTTCACTTTACATTTTCCTAAGGTAATCAAATGTCACCAATACCTTTTTCCCCATGGTGAATATCAGGTATTTTACTTGGTGTTGTGCATGGTATTGTGGAGTCGTTATTCAGAAGGTACACAGAATACGGTATGTCTGAAGAGTTGGCTTACAAGAACAGTGTCAAATGCGTAACCGGAGTCCTATCAAAGACCATATCAACTAAGGTTTGTTTACTTTTATGCTTCCTTGTCTGTTTAATGAAGAAGGCAAAGGTTTTACATTTGATTAAATATTATTTTGAATTTTAACAGGGTATGAAGGCCGTTTATGAGTCACTATCAGAAGAAGGTAAAAAGGATTTCTTGACAGCATACAGTGCTTCGTATCATCCCTGTATGGAAATCTTGTATGAGTGCTATGAGGATGTGGCAAGTGGCAGTGAGATTAGGAGTGTTATCTTGGCTGGTCGTTGCTTTTATGTAAGTTTTCTGACCTTAGTTCACATTTTTTATTTGTGTTTGAAATTAATCCGTATCTGATTATAGCGACTGTATCGGAGTAATCACTTTTTTAATGTTTGGCTAAACATATTATGCGTTTGAATATCTTACCATTTACTATTAACGGGATAGTCAGCTCCATACCAGCTGCAAGAAAACTGATTATAAAAGGAAAAAATATTTATCTAATACCCCTTCTTTTAACCAATTTTAAGTAATTGTACCCCCGTCTTATAAGATTTGTATCCTTTAAATGTTTTTTTTTTGGCTATTTAGTATTTAGGTGTCAAGTTTGTTTCTGTATCAGAATACGCCAACTCATACAAGTGATTATTACTACTTTAAACTGCAGAAGCACTTCCAAACACCATCTTTTGTAACCCATATTGCTATAACCTATCCTTTAATTTTAATAATTAAAATCACATATTTATCTTCAATACGCACATCCAAACAACCCCAAGTTCATTTTATGATTAAACTTTGTTTGGCTTGTTGGATGATTTCTAATTGTGATGCAACTTTAAGATATACATTAGCATATGTGGATGCTAATCCTAATATTGAATGGTTTTGAACCACGAAAAAGAGGGTCTTCCTGCCTTTCCAATGGGCAAAATTGATCAAAGCAGAATGTGGAAAGTTGGTGAGCGTGTCCGTGCTAGCCGACCAGCTGGTGATTTAGGTCCATTGTATCCTTTCACAGCCGGTGTCTACGTCGCACTAATGATGGCCCAGGTGAGACTTGAGACTGCTTTTCATAATCCGCTAACTTGTACACATAAAGTTTATAACATGTGATTTTTTTCAAAAATAACACAGATTGAAGTATTGAGGCAGAAAGGACATTCGTACTATGAAATCATCAATGAAAGTTTACAAGAATCCGTAGATTCCTTAAACCCATTCATGCACGCTCGAGGCGTTTCATTCATGGTTGATAACTGTTCAACGACAGCACGACTAGGATAAAGGAAATGGGCTCCACGTTTTGACTACAATCTCACACAACAGGCTTTAGTCGACGTAGACAATGTCGCCCCGATCAACCAAGAATTTGTGAAAAAGTTCTTTGAAGATCCTGTGCATGAGCTGTTAGAGTGTGTGCTGAGTTGAGACCTACTGTTGATATGTCGGTGCCTGCTGATGCTGACTTTGTGAGACCCGAGTTGCGTCAATCTAGCAACTAAAGGCACGAGTGAATTTATTTGCGTATGCTGTAGTTTTATGTTTTCTATGAGTACTTGTCATGGTCGTGATATCGGTGTTTTGCTGGATTTGGTAGTTTTTAAATAATGGAGGTTTTCGCTTATTAATTGTGGTTTTGAATGTAGGCATGGTTGATTAGGCTGGTTAATTATGGGTTAAAACAGTTCATAGTGATGCTGCTCTAATATGGTATCAAATTCTTAACGTAGTTGGGTGTGGGATATGTTTATGTTAAATACAACTGCTAAAATTGTACTCTAAGAGAGTTCAAAGTTCATCACTCAAACTTCAATGAGTTCAATCCCATCATATCTTATTTACATATGTAAATGATATTGAACTTTACTTTTTTACCCAATAAAAATGTGACTTCTCTTTCTTATATCATCGTTTGCCACTACCAAAAACATCAAAACAATCGTCAACAAATAGTCGTCATCGTCACTTTATAAATGTCATTTTGAACATTAACATGGAAGCAAAATTGTAGCATTTTTCTTGCCTATAATTTATGCAAATCAAAAGTTTATGCAGCTATTAAGGCCTTACAGCCAAATCTGATTATAAATGCTGGTGGGTTTAAAGTGTGGTTTTATATTGATTATACTCATAATTTCATTATCGCATGCGAATTTTTTGGGTAGAGGGACGACATTGTTAATGTCTAATTTTTTCTTGGATGACGATAATAATCTTTATATGTTTCGGTATCAATGAAGGTTTCAAGGTACAAAAAGAAACACAACAATGCATACTTGATGGAGTTGTAGGATTTTGATGCTTGCTCAAATTGCAACACAGAAATGGTGGTGATTTTCAATTAATGAACCTAAAAACCAGGATTTCTATTTACAAAAGTGTAGGTTTTATTTTATTTTTATTTTTTTTGGATTTCCAATTAGGAGTCTGTTGATTATGATTATAAGTGGTTAATATGCTAAATCTTTTTACATGGGTGTATTTTATTTGGTGAATGGGGATAATAGAGTAGATGAAATGATTTTGACCTGTTTACTCTGTTATATAGGTAAAGGAAGAGATTTTGACCCATTACGTAGTTATAAAATCAGAAAGCTATAGTTAAGACGGTAGGAAGCACCTACAACACGTTGTTAATTGGGTAAAGTCAACGACCAGCTCTACTTCTACCAGTTGCTGAAAACAAGGTGCCGAGGTTATTAGTTTCATTACTTTTATATATTGCAACATCATATCTATATACATATATATGCTATTTGATTGGGACAAAACATTAATGGATTTGGGTGTTTAGAAGAAATGGCTTTGGAAGCTATCCATTATCAGCGTGGTTCACTTCAACTGCTTGACCAAGTAACTAACTCAATTTTATTTATCTATATTGTTTCTTAGCATATATGCTCAACTAAGATGATTAACTTGACTACCTACATTTTTTGCCATTTTGATGACCCATAATTACCAGTAAGAGGGTCTTATTTTCTAGGCTTTTTTGAATCTAGAAAAGCTAATAAGCTCAAGCTTTTTCCGCCAAATAGGGTTTTTTTCTCTTTATTATTATTATTATTATTTTTTTTTACTTTATTTGGGAGGTATTTCAAATTTATAAGCTCAAGCTTATGAGATTTTCAATGTGAGCTTATGGCTTATTGAAGTTCAAAAGCTCAATTTGATAAGCTCATAAGCCCAAAAATTTGAACTTATGAGCTTTTCAAAAGTTCAATAGGCCCATAAGCCGGCCAAATAAGCTTAAACAAACACCCCTCTAGCGTAGGAACATGTTCTTTTTATTTGCTTAGTTTTCGATAATTATTGTTAAATTTCTGTAGTTGATATGAGCTACCAATATAGTAGTTAACAGGTTAAAAATGTCCTAGAGATACATATATTGAAGTTAATTAGACACATCAAGCTTGAGTTTGTGTTTTGTATGACCTTTTTCCATTACCAATGAAGGAGATGATTGCATTTCGATTGAGACTGGATCAACAAATGTTCAAGCCACTGGTATAACGTGTGGACCTGGTCATGGGATTAGGTATGTCATATGTTCATTTATTCCTTTGAAATATGCAGTGCGCCCATGCTTGAAAAAGAATGTTACTTAAACGTCTGCAACCAGAAGCCTGAGATCAGCAGGTGCGGGTGCTGCAGCAAAGCTACATAATGAGAGCAGCTACTTGCAACAACAACGCGTTCATGAACATGTGGGACCGACTAATGTGGCGGCCCAACGTGAACGTGAGCATGGTTTTTTTTGTATTGTGTTATGTCTACATGCATTTTTATTCATATAACTTTTGAGTGTTTTGTTGTGTGATTGAATTTGGGTTACACAATCTTATGCAGCAGTCCCAGTGTCTTGCAATCTGGGAGGGAATAAAAGATGGTCTGAAAACGAGGTAACACATGATGAAGACCCACTTTTTACGTTTGTTAATGTCGAAGCAATAATATCCACATATTTTGACCTCTTAAAGAAGGTAACTAGCTACATTTCTATTTCACTTCAATCTGTCACATTTTAGCCTTATATCCCTGTGTTATCACACATCCGCAAACTAATATTTGCATTATACAAACTTCACAAGAATATGCTAATTTTCACTAAAAAAAGACATGTTTGAGAAGAATAGTTGTACATCTACCGACTAATTTTCACTTTTTTTTAATAGTGTTATGTGAAGCATGTGTTATTAATTCATCCATGAGGAAAATTATTATTCTACTTTGTTGTTATTTACGACGTTGTGACTTATCTGATGGCATATTAGGTCGCATGTGGAAAACCTCAATGGCCTTGAAACATCTTCACAATCTCGCCACTCAAAATTCAAGGTTTGTGTATATCCATACCGGCTTCATTTAATATTGATAATCGATTATTTGTATTTTGGTGTATGAAATTTTATGGGTATGAATCTTTGTACGTGCTTTAACCTTGATTGTACACCTTGCCAAAATTGGTCACATAACGAATTGAGTAATTCCAAGATAGAAGTTGGTCTCCAAGATAGTAAGTCGTTTAATGGATTATGATAACATCAAATATATATCTTAACCCTTTCATTTAACTTTTAATTAATTTTTAGTATATATTTGTTCCACAAAATCATAAAAATAAAAACCACAAGTCATACCCGTCCATCGGACGGGTTTTGACACTAGTATATATATATATATATATATATATATATATATATATATATATATATATATATATATATATATATATATATAGGTTTGGGTTATTATGAAAAGTTTCTTATAATGAAAAGAATGAGAAGGCATGTGGAGGTGACATGTGTCACCTTTGCCACATCACCATACCCCCCCCCCGCCCCGCCCCCCCCCCCCCCCGAAAAAAATTTTTTCCCGCCAAAAAAAATTTTTTTTTTTGGGCAAAAATTTTTTTTTCCCGCAAAAATTTCCCGCCAAATTTTTTTACTGCATCACAATTATGAATTTAGTGCATCAAGATTATAAATTACTGCATCACAGTTATAAAGTTACTGCATCACAATCATAATTTTAGTGCATTAATGTTATAACCTTGATTTTAGTGCATCATAGTTGATGCACTATCAACTATGATGCAGTAACTTATAAAAAAGATGCACCAAAACTTATTAGTGCATTAAGGTTATAAGTTACTGCATCACAATTATGATTTTAGTGCATTAAGGTTATAAATTACTGCATTACAGTTATAAAGTTACTGCATCACAATCATGATTTTAATGCATTTAAGATTATAACCTTGATTTTAGTGCATCATAGTTGATGCACTGAACTATTAACTATGATGCAGTAACTTACGAATGGAGCATTAGTCCAATGGTTGGAGCACTTGTGCTTGAGTCAATTGACCCAAGTTCAAGTCCCATCCTTGGCATTTGCTTCATATAGGTACCCACCTCCGAAAAACTTGTGGGCACACTGGAGAGACTTTGTGGAATAAGAGTTAGGGGTCCGAGTCTTGGCTCGTGCTCACTTCAGTTGGTGCCCCACTAGGCCAGGAGAGTTTCCGGAGCTATTCCTTGTGGGGTGGACAATGGTTGGTTCCAAAAGGCACCCGGGGTCAGGGTGTTCCCGCCAATCTACACCTTTTGTAGAATGATGCAGTAACTTATAATAAAGATGCACCAAAACTTATTAGTGTATTAAGGTTATAAGTTACTGCATCACGGTTATAAATTTACTGCATCATAATCATGATTTTAGTGCATTAAGGTTATAAATGACTGCATCACAATTATGATTGTGATGCAGTATTTTTATAACTGTGATGCAGTAATAAATTTTGGCGGGAATTTTTTGGCGGGAAAAAAAAAAATTTTTTTGCCCCAAAAAAATTTTTTTTTTGGCAGGAAATTTTTTTTTCTTCTGGGGGGGGGGGGGGCGGGTGGGGGGGGTGGGGTGGGTGGGTGGGTGGGGTGGGGGTGGGGGTGACACATGGCATGGTGATGTGGCAAAGGTGACACATATAAGAAACTTTTCATTTTAACCCTACCCTATATATATATATATATATATATATATATATATATATATATATATATATATATATATATATATATATATATATATATATATATATATATATATATATATATAATATAAGAGGAGGCATGCCACATAAAATGCCACTTGGCATCCCATAATGCCATGTCATATTTCCATGTCATCATTGATTTTATGTGGCATTCCCATAATGCCATGTCATCATTGATTTTATGTGGCATTTTTTTAATGACATGTGGCATTTTTTTTTATAATTATGTTCAATTTTAATTTTTTTAATTTAAAATTTGGTTTTTATTTTTATTTGTAGATTTTAAATTTTAATTATGTTTAATTAAAAAGAAAACATATATTGGATTTGAACTTGGGTCATTCATAAGTTATCTAAACAACTTACCACTACACTAAATTGTTTTTTGATTTATATGTTCCAAATCAATAAAAATAAGGACATGCTAAAAAATTCTGCAGTTTGTATTTTAGGAATGTATATTTTGAAGATAAGAATTTATAAAAAAGTAGATATATATTACCTAACAAGATAATTATACCTTATATATTTTTAACTATTTTTTGTGTATAAATATACCCTTTTATGTTATTCGTAGTTTTGAAGCTATATATTTTTCTTTGTATCCGATTAAATGTAGTTATTATTAATCAGGTTATGCAATTACAGACCTTGCTTTGTGCTAAAATAATGTTGAACGTCTTAGATGCAGAGTTAAAACCAGACTTGGTAAGTTTTTGGCAACTTTGTTCTTGAGTTTAAAACAATACTGATGTTATTTTCTCCTTTTATAAAGTTTTCTTATGATCATAAGAAGTACTTGGTAGAATGTGAGTTGAAGCTTTGAAAGAACATCTCTAAGGTGAAAAAGTCTCGCACCAATGCTATTCTTTTGTTGTCCCAATCAACAAGCTTCCCAGAGGAGTTTAAAGAACAGTATATTCTTGAAAGAAACCTCCAACAGGTAAATATGCATATTCATGTTTGTTTTTCTTACTGCTTACTAAAGCAGACAATAACATGTACTATTTAGTTGTTTATTTAATTTTGAATATAAACCGAAATTCAAAAGCTAAATATAATCCCAAGCAAAACGCTGACGATTAGTATGCATTCTGATTCATCATCAGTTTGTTCTTCCCCTCCACATTGCATACTCACATCAGGTGGGACTTCTTTCTTAGAGAATAATAAGAAGTCAATTAAACCACATCATATTGTCTAAGAAAATTACATTATTAAAGGTTGAGGTGAGTATCACATATATCATTATCATGGGTTTGTATTAAAAGAGAAAAGGCTGTCTTTATTAGCAGGCAATATATAATTTATTCATCAGTTTAATTATGTTGTCAGGGTGGTGTATTGGACTCCTTCACGCTCAACAGTTTGTACGATAAAAGAGCTTACACAACTGCCCATCACCCCGTATATTGGGCATCAGCACCAAACTCTTTTGAAACAAGCGGCCCGTTTGTTGCTGGTCCTTAAACAGGAGTCGTGGTTCCACGCGAGTGTAACCCTTTTGGTCCATTTATATCATATCCTGATCTCATGATGGCTCAACCATTATTTGCATACGTGTTTGCCCTTTATGTTATATCTATTATTTTACAAACCCTAATTTAATGCAACTCTCTAAATATGTTCTTTAGAATAGTTCTTGAAGCCTTTTTAGGTCTTATTGTTCATACCGGATGCCAGTACTTTATGTATTTGTTATTGCTTATCGAAGCTTATTTTTAGTTCAGATCTATTCATGGACTTCTACGTGGTACATCGAATATTAGATTTTTTATTTAACACCACAATGAGCGTGCATCTTAGAGTTTTAACTATACTCATATTTTAGTCTTCAAGATTTTGATTGTGCTTATGAATATATGCATTGTTGACTGATATTGCTATAATGGTGAAAGGGTCAGGAAATGATTATTCTTCTGAATTTGTTAAGTTATTTCAACAGGAATACATGAATTAGCAAGTAGATAGGTCATTGACTATGTTAGATATCATGGGATTCTGTCATGAGGATGAGTCTTGACCTACGAGATCTTCCTCTTCTTCTTGTGGTGAGTGGTACTGTTTCATTTTGTTTTTTCAATGTAATATGCTTCCTTGGGCAATCTATCATCTGATGTATATAAACTTTTGCAAACAACTGCAGTTTGGTTTTGGGGCGTGAACTTATGGGTCTTTGCTCAGTCTAACGTTAATTATTCCAATATTTTTGACCTTGATTAGATGGTATCTTAGCCATAAAGAGATATGGAAGATGAGATGATGCATTTTTTATATACTTAATCACTATCTTTGTTATCAGTTCTGTTGAACTTATTGTTGGTTTTAAAATTAAATGTTATCTCTTTTTTGTCATCAGACTTAAGGTTATCTCTTTATTTCCGCTAAATGATTTATCTTCCTTGTGAAGCAAGAAACGGTGTGTATGCTAACGTGGTAGAAAAAGTGAGAGAGGCCTTTGAAGAGCAAGAAGTATTAAGGCTCGATTTTGCTCATGTGGGTATGAGCGACTGCAAAAGAATCCCTATGAAGTTAAGGGCATGTGATTTCCCGAAAATGATCAAATCTTGTGATACAAGTTTTTGATTCTTCGCATCCCTTGAAGACAAATTTTGATAGTATTGTTGTGTTGTTTAACATGATTTAGTACCTTGTGTTCAAATATTGTATAAAGACTAACAAATCATTATCTGGAGTGGGAAGAAATATAAGGAAGCTGCTTCAGATCCATTTTGAGACTGATAGCACAACAGATAACAAGCTCTCTTAGTGTTTGGACCATCTTCTGTAACTCTGTAAGGTAATTGGTCGATAACTCATAAGGGAGGTTATCCTAGCAACATGTGGGTCCCATGCATGTTTTGATTGGGTGGATAACGGATGTTTAAAAAGGTCATATTTACCAGATTAATATTGGGGTCAACCCCCGTTCTGAATGTGTATCCTCTGTCAACCCTAAGAGCGACACCGTATTTCGTTATTTTGACACTTACTACTTATTAGTCTACTATTGACGTTATTGTTGATGAATGTAGGCTATGATGCTTCCTGCTTCTACAGAAGATCATATTAATAAAAAAAGCAGTATGATGTGTTTAATGGCGATGGTACCCTTGCGGAGCTTAAAGGTTTTGAGATTAAGAGGAGGAGTGAATTAAAGCTCATTAAAGTTTTCCAAGTAATATTCTTATCTGATAAGTATTTTTACTGATAGCTTTCTTATAACTTTTGCTATACATCGGTTTTCAGGTAGAGCTCTTTGACAAATTTCTTCACGGGTCTACGTTAGAGGAATGCCATTTTGTTGTTGCTTCTATCGAAAACCATTAGCTTGACCTTCTCGATGTATGTAAATTAAATGTCTCCTTTGTTATTGTTATGTTTCGTTATTCCTTATAATCAACGGATTAGTAAACATTTCAGAATGAATGAAAGGATATTGCAGACTGTGAATTGCTTGATTACATATCAAAATCGAGCACCATGAGCAAGTCTTTAGCAGAATATGCTAAACAAAAACCATGTGCAGTAACAGATAAAGATCTACGTTGCCAATATGTTATTGCATGTGAACCACGGGTTAGTACCTAACTTGGCTAAAAATTCTTAATACATTTTGATGTGCTTATACTATTGGCATCATATGGCAATCAAAAAACGGTAACGTTACAAGTGCTATTGCTGTCTAGCTTTGTTATCATTCACTACATATACTTCTTTTGCCTATAAAAAACTTAGTATACAGACCGTGAACAGAACGAGTGAGTTGAGAAGACAACTTGCATAGTTGCAGCCAAATAGCAACTGCAAAATACAAAACAAAACCAAAAGACATAAGCAAGAACGACTGTGATTTTCCAAAATAAAAAACTTCATTGGAAAGGAACCAAAATTACCTGTTGCCAAGATTAGTAAGTCCTGTATACCCAGGTCCATAAAGTGGTTCAGCATCCTTTCCACTTTCTTGAATCCGATACCAATCAAAGTTAGTGTTCTGGTCAAGTTCCTTCTCAGTTGTCGTCATTTCTGTCTGAAATTTTTAAAGGTCAGGTATCGACATGTGTATCAATTTTTAAGCCTTATACTTAATATTAAACAATAAGTTACAGCTTCTGATGCAAAAATTAGTTTCGAAATAAAGAGCGAAGAAAATAAGGTTGTAACTTGTAATAAATCAGGCATTTCCTTCCAACAATATCATGTGTCTTAACATTTTAGTTCATAAGAAGCAATTCAAACAACACAAGGAGCAAAAAATAACAAATCTGTACTATACTAATACAACAATGAAAGATGCATTACCTTGTGTAAGGAGGAAAAATCAATACCAAAAAATGCTAGATGATCCGCGAGAAGAGGGTCAGTCACACTTTCATCCTCCGGATAAGAGAAAACATATGAGCTGACAAAATATTTTGGTCATATTAATTACAGCATGTGAGTAGAAAAATATCCTGATAACAAAATGCTTGGCACGTGTGAATGTGTAGATGGAAAGGTATAATGTTGTCTCCTAAGCTTGACTATATATTTTATCTTTAGGTATGCTTCAACCGGCAAACTTACCACCATATCAGATGTCTATAGCTATGGTGTTGTTTTGCTAGAACTCTTAACGGGCCTTGTACCTATTGACACTAAGGGCCCACCCGGAGAACATGTCCTTGTCTCTTGGGTAAGTACAATCATATGTTTCTATGTGTATTTCATATGCAAGCCTATCAGATATGACGATAGATAGTTTTTGTACATTGGATTTTTTCCTTTGCATTTATTTGGCTTATACTGGTTGCTTTTACCTCCATAGGCTCTTCCAAGATTAACAAACATAGTTGCAGTTGCTGAGATGGTCGATCCGAATCTACATGGCCAAATTCCAAGGAAGGATCTAATTCAGGTTAGTCCGGCTTTCATGTAAATATATGTATGTTATTGCACTGGCTCAGTCGATTACACTATTTAACTTGATAGTTTTTTTAAACATTTCTATAGATGGCTTTTGAAAAAGGGAGGCTATTGATTATAATTTAAATGCTTGGAAATTTTCATCGCATATTAATGCAAGGAACCTATAAATGACACTCACTGGGCTTACCGAGTAATGCATTCAACATAGATACATGTTGTTGTTGTTCATGTTCCAAGTCTTTCTGAAATTTTGATACCTACAGTTGATGGTTATTCGTCAACATTTTAGGAAACTTTCAGTTGTTCAACACGTATTTTATTTATAATAAAGTCTACGATTTAAATCTTTTTACCCGACGAAAATAAAATTAGACCCGAACCATCCACCTGATGAATTAACGGGTCAATGTTGCACCTCAAGTGCTGATGAACAAATATTTGTTGGAAAACATTAGATTTGGAAGTAGTTATGAATGGTAATAAGTCATTAGATAGTTAAGGGGTGTTAAGAGAATATTTTTGGAGACGCTAGCGGAAAGACTTATGGATTTTGCATCAGGGAACCCTGCAATTTCTAGGTAACTCATCCAAAATGGAGATGGTAATATAACCAACTCTTTTAAATTAAGTTATTTCATTAGTCCTATAAAAACAAAGAATTGCAGAACATTAATTTGGTTCCAGTTTTTCAAGAAAGAATAAATTATTTTGAAATTGTAATTTAGAGGTTCGGTGATGAAGCAAGAAATCACATCTCTGAGTAGTGCTTATCATGTCACCAAGAGTTGACCCAAGTTTGCATGTTCTTGGTGACACAAACTTCATGTTCTCCTCTGATGTTGCAGCGATTGTGTTCAATAAATCTTTAACAGTCAGCTTCCTGAAACCAAAGGATTAGCAAACATGAATATAATATAGTAACTGAAAATATCACACTTGACTCATGCGTCTTCTAGATGAGTAGAGGTGACAAATAACAGGTCAGGCAGGTTGGGTAATGGGTGGAATCTGATTATTTTGGAAAGGGTGTTGTTCATGGTTTGGCATCTCTAAACCTTCTGAGTAAGCCTGTTATATTGGTTTGATTTTTACGATTTTTCCGCTACTATTCTTGAAAACACTATAGTACATATCTTAAATTTTATCTGGTACCTTCATATTTGTGTTGTGTTTTCATAATAGGTACCAGCAACAAGCACCAAATGCGTTGTGGCAGTTCCTTTTAGCCTTCACCTATATGTAAGTATATTATTTTCCAGATACATTGTGAGTCTATGGTTATTAACATGTGTTTACGCATGTATGTTTCAGTAAATACTCATACGAGGACAGGAACATCAAATTTTAACCTACTTCAGAATCCTAAAAGAGATTGTCACACCGCCTCTGGTGATAATGTATCCGGTCTATCCGTAGCTGGTAAACGTTTGCGTATGCAAAAGGGAAAAAATGTTGAAACATATACTTTTTTCAAAGATAGTTGAAACCACAAAGACTATTTATGTAATTCACATTCTCAAGCAATGTTGTGTAGAGAGCAACAAGATCACATAACCATTACAGTGAACAACGATAAGCTGTTGAACGATGATCCCTACATTACTTTAAGGCAACTGAGGGCAACTGGACGTTTGAGAAGGATGGGTTAAGGCGGTCAGATTCGAGTTTATCAGGAAAGATAAGCGATCCATGCCCAAGAAAGGTAGCAAGTGATTTATGTATTGCCAATAAAAGTAGCCACATCAATGGTGGTTCCATTAGTAGTGTAAAGTTGTCTTTTGAGCGACGTTTTCCGTCTTTTGGAGTAGATGAAAAACATGTAGAGGGGCAGAAGTGATTTCTATTGTTACCCCTGATTGCAGGTAGACATGCTCTGAATAGCAAAGCTCAATCCAGGTGGCGGGATCCAAAACATGTTCAACCAACTTAAATTTCTGCGTCTAATCTAATAATATTATATTTGTATGTGTTGATAGATGTCATGGGTCAACTATGCATGCAAAACTGTCACTACTCCTGTCCAACCACTGGAATAAAAATGACTTAAAAGTTTACACCTATATAGCATGCAAGTCACTAAACCTCAAAATATAAACATGTAAGCTTAGAATGAGCTACTAATACCCTGTTAATTCCATTTCTAATATGTTGCATCCGGCAAATAATGAGCCGGAAATAAGTCTGAGCTTCTAAAGAGTATGCTCGTGGGCCATGTTTCTATCCAGTATATAATGGTTTGTAGGAGCTATTATGAGGTACGGAACCAATAAACAACCTAATTGGGGTTACATGTGACGGGTACACTTCCAACCTGATATTCAAAAAACTCATGCTGGGATTATAAAATGGCTTGACTTCAACTTTGTTTGATTTTAATTATCTGACTAATCATTCCTAGCATATATAAGTACTACCGCTGAAGAAACAATGCATTGAATAAATGTATAGTTACCTTGTCAAGTCACATAGTGACGAAGTCGGCTACTTCTATAACAACATTAACATGTGATTCCTTTTCGCCTTGCAACCAAATAGTACACACTCAAATTGTATTCAACAAATTCAACATTATTTCCGTATTTTTATTTCAACTCTATATGGATAATCAAGAAGAATACCATAATTCTTAGTCAATTGGCGTAATGGTCATTTAAGTTGTGATAATTTTAGCTTATTACATGGTTGATGATATATAAATATTTGCATACTTATCTGTAGAGTACCATAAAGTAAGTTGCGACAATTCCGGTGTTGATGGTGCCTTCAATCTTTGCAACAATGCTTAGAGGTAAATATCAAATGTACAACTTACAAGATTTACAAAGTATTTGCTCATCTGTCCGACCATTTTGTTGTATGAATTCAGGTTTGAACATGAAACAAAATTTAAATATTGGACCTGTGATGAGATAACTATCACGTTTTTGAACAACAAGATGTGAGTTAAGGAGCTTCTTATACAGTCTCTTGCAACCTACATGTATGTTATTGGGATAGAGTACGTGAACTTATTGGCCTAACGGTTTGTTTAAATTATTTTTTTTATTGAAAACTGATCGCCTGGCTGAAATAGAAAACTTGGGATAAACTTATTAATCATATGACGGTTCAAAATTTTGAAACTACCAGAGTATATTTAAAAGTTCAAAGACTAAATGCTTACGTCTTTATTAAATATAAATCATGTTTGATCAACTGAGTCGGGTCAAACAGTTAGTCAACTGAAATGTGCTTGGTACTTTCAAGATATTGCAATAAAGTCGTAATTGGTCAAAGACTAGCAGCTCCATATATAAGAATCGAGTTTCAAAGGGTAGAAGTCACATGGGACCGGTTATTGACATTGTTGTCTTAATCCTTAGATATTGCATAGGATTTTGATAATCGGAAATGTGTTTGATTCAAGTGGCATCTGAAGGTCGATCGAGTATAGTTGATATTGAAGATAATCTGGTAGCCGAAGATAAAGCTTCACGTAGACACAAAGGATGGGAATATGTTACCAATTTTCATTTGAAGAGGCTGGGGCAGGAAAGTCCCATTTGTCTCAAAGGTACTGTAGCGCCATAAATTTTATCTAGGTAATTTTTTCTTTCTTTCTTTTTTTTTCTATAATAACATAAATTTTATCTAGGTAATTTTATCTTTCTTTTTTTTTCTATAATAACTCCGTGTTTTGAAGTTTATTATAGAAAGTCTATTAAATCAAGTATCTTATAATTCTTATGAAATAAATTAGAGTAACTATTAGACCCATTTTAACCACATTGGTGACATAAGGTCAAGATACATATCCTCAAAAGATCTGCTTATAACTAAATGGGTCAACCTCGAATTTTTTTTGTCATTTGTTGTGGTAATTTTTAATGGTTTTTATAGAAAATGCCATATGAACATCAACTGAAGTTGCGGTTGAGATATGGCATTCAAGTAAAAATAAAATGGCGACTGAAATAGTAGTTTATGCGAAACAAAGATTTTAGAAACTTTTGTGATGCTAAGTAATTTATTTGCTTATTTACTTAAAAATTAAAACAATGACATTTATTATTTTTAGCACAGTAAATAGCTGACTTTGTATACTTTCACCATTGTTTTCTTAATTCATCAAATATACTAAACTTTACAGCTGTATAGATAATATAGGTCTTATAGGAACACCATGAGTATGGATATGTCAACTTAACAATTTTATAGATACGTCATCCGAAAAGGTCTTTCTAATAATCCATCAGTTACATAAATGTAAAATTGACCCCATTATATAATTTTGTTTAGTCTCAAAATTGTTGATAAATACATTGCATATGATACTTGCCATCACCAACAATATGTACATACGTTATATGTACGAAGGGTTAAACATATATAAATAGTCATGTTGAATCAACTCTTTCCCTCTGTACAGAAACATTAGCAAGAACCTAAAGGCAAGAATGATAATCCAACAAGGATCAAACTTCAAAGTAGAGTGACTTCACAAGGTAATACAATGTCAACGGACACATCATTCCATTTCGATGTACATTGCTTCTAATATTAATGTTCAAAATTCTATAGATGTGTAACATAACTAAGATGATGTTGGTAAACAACATAATTAAATAAACATAATTAACAAAAACAAAATAATAATAATAAATGTTAATACTATTATCAAATGTAACAGATGTTCATGATTAATATTGTTTAGAACAAAATGTTAGATTGCTTTTTAGTATATATTTGTTTTACTAAATCCTAAAAATAAAAACCACAAATCAAAATACTTACTTGCTTTTAGCCGTCTTATGAACTATGGTAATATCAATTATATATCTTAACCGTTTCATTTCACTTTTAATTACTTTTTAGTATATATTTTTGTTCAACTAAATACTAAAAATGAAAACCAAAAATAAAATAC
This sequence comes from Chrysanthemum seticuspe, assembly GCA_019973895.1. Taxonomy (NCBI): domain Eukaryota; kingdom Viridiplantae; phylum Streptophyta; class Magnoliopsida; order Asterales; family Asteraceae; genus Chrysanthemum; species Chrysanthemum seticuspe. The sequence goes on from BPTQ01000001.1 coordinate 31,785,452, forward strand.
TTAAATGCTTTTAGCCGTCTTATGGAATATGGCAACATCAATTATAGTTCTTAACCGTTTCATTTAACTTTTAATTACTTTTTAGTATATATTTGTTCTACTAAATCCTAAAAATAAAAACCACAAGTCATACCCGTCCATCAGACGGGTTTTGACACTAGTATATATATATATATATATATATATATATATATATATATATATATATATATATATATATATTCAAGAAACGGACTATTACTATAATAATTTAATTTTATGATCATATTTAATCGGCTAATTATCTGCAAGACATCTTTACCGAAAATTACATGTTTGGCCCGTTACTCGACCCACCCATTTTACCAGCTTCAATTCCTTGGAATATAGCACATATTAGTTTATTGAAGTGACTGTGAAAACAACACTGTTTTACAATTTACCATTACACCTCTCTGTTTCTTGCTGTTGCATGTTTAATATCTGTTTTTGCATATTTAAAACTGTAAATTGATTATTATGATGTTGTTTCTTAGCCACGTTATGTATATATACATACATATATATATATATATATATATATATATATATATATATATATATATATATATATATATATATATATATATATATATATATATATATATATACTCCCTTAAATGGAGCAATAAACACAACCTAAAACCGAACCTCACTCCGAACCTAAATTTAAGATTCAGCCATCCGAGCCTCAAATCTATACTCACATGCTTACTCCCTTCCTAAAATCAAGCCAAATCCCGAACCTAAATTGTAACACTCAACCACTCAATATATAAAAACAACAAACACACGTAGACACCACATATTTACTTTTCTTTCTTCTCTCTTCTCTTAACCTAGAAGACACCGGATCTCTCACTTGACAATAACAGTCGCCGCCACCATCTTTACCTCAACGAACCAACCAGCACCGTGGCTCCCACCACCGAGACCCGACACCACTGAAAATCTACTTCTCTGAAGGCTTTTTCAAATTTTGGGGTAACATTTTATTTTTATTTTCTATAAATCTATGTATTTTTGTATAGATCTACTTTTTTTCTTCTTTATAATTGAGTTGTAATAACATTTTTAAAACTTTTTGTAGATCCGCTGTTGGCACCGCCACCGTTGTTGTCGGAATCTTCCGGCGCCGTCGCTTGTGTCTTAGTTTTCGTCACGGAAAACTGCTTCACCACCGTGACCAATCACAGGCTGAACCCACCGTCACAACAGTTTTAATGAAGACCCGAAAGTTATTTTTTGAAGGTTTCTAAACAAGTTTCGAAGGTTTGAGGGTTTTTTGTTTTAGATCTGTATATATTAAACATGTTTTGAAGTTTTTTTATTTTTTTTTTATTTTTTATTTTTTTTTATAAAAAAAATCATATAAGCTCATAAGGCTATATATAAGATTAAGCAAACACCCCTTAAAGATAGAGAATTTATTCTTGATTGTTCGTTGCTTTAATGTGTTTATAACTAGCTCTCACCAAATCATCATTCTGTTATATGTGATAAACTATTCTTTATACCTTTTGATGTAACAAGCTTGCCATTTTGTTGCCAGTGTATGTCATTGACTTCTATTTTTGATGATGCGGTGACATGACCAGTTTATCATTGACTTTTAGAAGGTCACCTTGCATATATTGGGACAAATTTCAAGTTTGTTGCATCTTAAGGTAATAAGATAGTTTGTTGCATATAATGACAATTTGGTAAAAACTGGATGCATGCATATAATGAGTATTTAGTAAAAGCTCAACACGTTTTGATGCGTTAATACAATTAAGAAATGTGATGTTTGTAGATCGGTAATCTTGTGTTACATGTGAGGATTGAGATGAGTTTGAAGTTATGATTGTTTCATTACATGTTTGTCTTGGCTCCATGAGCTGTTTATTATCTGCAAGGTTGTAAAAATCGCTCGGCGGTACCGTGGCGGTTGACCCCCGCCAAGCGCCATAGCCGCCATGGCGGCGCCTAGGCGGTGACCCTAAATTACAAAGGAATTTATTAAAGAAATGAATATTAGCAAGATTAATTATAAAAACTAGCTTAAATTAGAACAAAATCAATAAACTCGGAGTTAATTGCCGTGATTTGGAAAAAAAAAACCAGATCTGAAGTTGACTGGCGTTGACCGGCGTTGACCGCCGTTGACCAAACCGCCGCCAAGGCCGATTTTGACCGCCAAGCTCCGATTTTGACCGATTTCTGACCGATTTTGACCGATTTTGACCAAAACGCCATGTTAGACCGATTTAGGAAATATCGTGGCGGTGGACCACCGATATCCGCCTAGGCGGCCGCCATGGCCGATTTTTACAACACTGATTATCTGTATGGTATTTGATTCTTGTGTGCACAATGATCATGCAATCTTGAGTTTTTGTAGTATTTTGCGGGTTTCAGAACTCATGTTTTTCTTTTCAGATCTGAGTTGCTATATTTTTTTTTGTTTTTTTCAGTCGCCGCCACCATGGACTGCTGCGCTACTGTAGCCGGAAACCACCGCTGCTAATGTCGGTCTGCTTCGCCTCCGTTGCTTACACCGAAATCTGGTTCTATCGCCCTACTAGACTGTTTCTTTTGTATAATAGTTGTTAAATTTGGTTTTAGAAGTTATTGTGTTTTCATTTTGTAAATTTATGTATATTTGTTATAATGTTAAAGTGGTAATGTGATTTTCTTTTTGCAAATTCTCGCAAAGTTGTTGATGTTCACCAAAACAACACATCTATATGTTTTGCAACTTAAAATTTGCAGGAACAACATGAAGACTTGACACGTGTTTCTGCTGTTTTATAATGTCACCACCATCATTTTGGTGAGTTAGGTGGGTCAAATGGGTTTCGACTGTTTTTTTGTGGGGTTGAGCTGTTTTTTATGGTGGTTTTCATTGATTGGTGGTGGTTTAAATACCGAAATCTTGCCGGGCTTTTTGGGTTGTTTGTATCTCAGATTTATAGCCAGGTCTGTTAATTGAAACCATAAGATATTATCGAGTTTTTTATGGTGTTGCTTGTGATTCACATGTGAGATATGCAAAAAGAAATATTGTTGAGTTTTGATCTATGGTTTATACCGATAATAATTTATCTTTTGGTTGTAAGAGGTCGGTTATGTTTGCTTGAAAGAGCTTGAGTCGAGCCCTAATTACTTCGAACTTAAATGCAACCTACTGTTAGGTTTTGTTAGTTAAATTTGGTTCCCTTATGTTTAGATATCAAATGTTTAACCTGGTTTATATACATGACCTTTGCGAGAGTTTGTCATCTTTGACATTTGATGGACTTTTTAATTTTCGCACATTTCAGGTTTAAATCAATCTACCCCAAGAACCAAATGTGTAAAGTTGGCATGAAAACTGCAATGGTCATGGTATTCTATCGATATGAGAAGCAAATGACAAAAACTTTCACAATTTCTTTTTCTTTTTTACTTGAAAAGAGAACTTAATTTTATGACTAAGAAAAAGAGAACCTCGAAAAGTGATACTAGCTTTCCCTATATCAACGCATTGACTAGGAAAAATGGGGTACATAAGAAGTCATGTGAACCTTGGGACACGGATGATGGTGACTGATCAATGTAGGACTTGAGGAAGTCATATGGAGTATGTGATTTGTGCTTTATCCACTCGCTAAAGAAGCCAAGTAATACAATTTGAATCACTGAAAACCGAGAAATAGGAGGTCTTTGTCCAGTAGACACAAGGAGTCAAAAGATATGCAAGCAAAATATAGAGAATCGGCAACATGCTTTTAAAAAGTTAACTTAGCAATTTGAAAAGAATTGACAACATGACAACATGCTTTTAAAAAAATTAAATTAACAATTTAAAAAGAATTGACAACATGCTTTTGAAATTTTGGTTAAAATTCAAAACAAATAGGTATTGACGAACTTTTTTATAACATGTCATTGAAAGTTGAAATTACATGAAAAATAACAAAGTAAAAGTTACATGTGTTAACTCGACAAAGAAAATTTAATTTGCTAAATGAAAGCAAAGGTATTAGGAATAGAAATGACATATTGTAGTTTTACTTCTGACGTTCACTTATTGTCAATGTTTTGAAACCCGGGTCGACCGGCCGGGTTAACCGGATGGACCGGTTCCGGGCAAAAAAAGGGGTCAAAATAACCCGGGTTTCTATAACATTGACCCGCCAAGTTTTGAGTGACCCGAGTCAACCCGGTTCTCGAAACCCGTCCGGGTTTGGTTTTTTTCAATTTTTTTTTTTATAAAAACCGGGTTGACCCGACGGTTGAACCGGTTGACCCTGGTTGACCCGGCGTTCGAGCCGGTTGACCTGTTTTTTTTTTAAATTTTTAATGGAAAACCGGGTTGACCCGGCGATCGAACCGGTTGACCCGGTGACCGGTGACTCGACCGGGTCGATTATAAACCCGGTTTTCAAAACATTGCTTATTGTCATGCGAGAAGCCTCATACATAAAACAGTTATCAATAAAGCACAAACTCAGATAAAGAAACACACACAAATATCGATTGCAACTAGAGTAATATAAGCAGAGTATTAGCGAACGCATAATCATTTTATGGATGAATGTTTATTAATTACGCATGAATATAATGTGTATAGTTTAAATAATATGCAACTTAAAACGACGCTTTAAGAAAAAGAATGCAACCATGCCATCAGAAAACATTTCAACTTATAACAATGCTATCAGAAAATTCCCCTAACGCTACAAATCAATTTGTTGAAAAATATTATTTGCCGTCAAAGATTTGATCGAAACTAGAAACCGCTGCCGCTAGGCGCGGGTACTCGGCTAGTATATATATATATATATATATATATATATATATGTTCTTAAACTAAATAGCCAGTTAAACATATTCTGTAAGTATCATCTATATGGTTCGCTTAAAGGTTTCCTATGAGTCTATTAATATGTCTTAACCACAAGATGTAATATCTTTTTATGTATTTTCATATACACATAGAACTGACTTTCATAATGCACATTATGAATTGCATTATTGGCCACCGATTAATGTCCACGGTTGAAGAAAGGGACATAATAACAACGGATCATAATTTGTTTAGTCTATAAGAGTTGGTCATGAACATTGTTTATCCAAGGGGAATCTAATATGAGGCACACACGTTCACACTGTGGGTTGACTTTTGGCTATTGATCCCTGCTTCATTAGATAAATTAGTACCTTTGCACATGCGATTGCTTGTGATTTTAGTTAAAATGTTCTTCCTTACTCAGTTTCTCAATTACACTGATTCTCAAAATCACTGGTTGTTCAAGTTAAAGCTAATGCTAAAAGCTGCGATCAGTGATGCCATAAAAGATAAAAATGAAGATTGCATTATCTGCCAACAATTAATATATGAAGGTTTAGTCAGTGAAAACTGGATTCAAAATATTTTAGTCTATCAGTACAAATTTATTACGTAATTACATAAACAGGACATATCACCATTACAAGGAATAATTAACATGTCTAAAAAGCGTTGATGAATGGCCTTCGATTAAACCTCGTTTCTTTGATTATACAACTTCTTGAATTCGGTCTCGATGATTCTTGCAACAGGTTATACAAAGTATAACAATACTAAACACTGATTAGAACTTGATTATCACATAAACGATTTGCAGCAAATATACGAAGTGTAACGATGGAACCTGACTTTGAATCGGTATGGATATACACACAGAACTTATACTAATCGAATATGTATTGATTGATTGAATTGTATAATGCACAGAACATTACCCTATTTATACTACATGAATCGGTACCTTTGAACATGAGAAATACCGATTCATATAAAGTAATCGACACAACTAATCTAAATGTTACAACCCTTTCTAAACGGTTATATTGTTATCCTAATGATCCAGCCCATATAACAGTTTCGGTATATACCGAAATTTACACACATACATAATATAAATATACTAAACTACCCTTAACTTTGCTTCTATAACATTAAGGTCCAACATTCACCCCCTAATGTTATAGACTGCAATCGAGTCTTCTTTACTTGACTTTACAACAATGTGGTTCATCGTCAGTTTCATTAATGAGATGTGATTGTTCCTTCTTGTCTTTCTTCTTCCATTTGGTGCATTCGCGTGCAAAATGACCTAAGTCACCACATTCATAGCATCTCATTTTATTCTTGCTTTGTTCTCCTTGCCTTGTATCTCTTTCTCGTCCTTTTCCTACTTTGTTAAAGTTTCTTCCTCTTCCTTGATTGCTTGAACTTGCCATCAAAAGTTTGTCTTGATAATTTTCTTCATGTTCGTCTTGACTTTTGAGGCGTTCGTCAAAAGCAGTTATCTTCCAACGGCTTCTTCAAACAACATTTTATCTAAATCTTGACATTGTTCAATAGACGCCACGATAGGTAGAAATAGGGATGAGCATTTCGAACCGAATCCCGGAACCGAACCGGAACCGTACCGGTGCCGTACCGAAACGGTACCGATTCTTGAAATACGGTACGGTACCGGGACTACGAAATAAGGTAAAAAAAAATCGGGACCACTAATTCGGTACGGGACCGGTACCAAATCGGGAAATTCCCGAAAAAAACGGGAAAAACCCGATTTCCCGGTACCGGTACCGATATCCGAATCCCGTTCGGTACGGTACCGGTACCACTAATTTATGCTCGGGAAAAAAATCGGTACAACTAATTCGGTACGGGATCGGTACGGGGACCGGTACCGTGCTCATCCCTAGGTAGAAACTTCTTTGGAACATAGTTAAGTAGTTTCCTTACTAGCACCTTATCTTCTAAAGTTTCACCATGGCCTTTATACTACTTAACTTTCCTCCATAGTCACTTACTTTTTCGTTTGGTTTCATCCTTAGTGTCTCTAGTTCACTCCTCAAGGTTTGTGGTCGTGCTTTTTGAACAAGATCGACTCCCAAATACTTGACTTTGATTGAGTCCCATAATTCCTTTGCAGTCGAGTATTGTGCAACTTGCATTAAAACATCTTGTGGCAATGTTTGAAAGATCATTGCTGTAAATTGCACTTTTGGTCCCTATGGTTTGGTCAAATTGCATGTTTGGTCCCAATCTTTTTAAAAGTGCATCGAACGTCCCTATTTTAAACTTTAGACTGCAAATACAGTCCTTGATTGATGTGAAATGGCCAAATTACCCCTGATAGAAAAGGAAGAAGAAAAAGGTAATTTGGTCATTTCACATCGATCGAAGGACTGTATTTGCAATACAAAGTTCAAAGTAGGGTTTGTTGCACTTTCAAAAAGATGGGGACTAAACATGCAATTTCGCAGAACCACAAGGACCAAAAATGCAATTTACTCCATTGATGTATTTTCCTTCTTCTCATTTGTTGCTTCTCCTTCTTTTGCAAGTATCAATCCCCAAATACCATATGCTTTTAATATTGTCTCCATCATAACTGCCCATGTTGTGTAGTTTGTTTCGGTCAGTTTTGGACATTGAAGTGCTATGTTTTGGTTACGTGTAGTTGTAGATGGTTCCCCAGTTGTCATCCTTCTTGCTTTCTTACTTGCTTCCTTTCTTTCTTACTTGTGATCGTATGATCGGTTCGTACTTGCTTTGAAACACAAAGGTTTCTCTTACTTTGATCAAGATTGGTCTTTCTTACTTGCTATGAAACACTAAAGTGTCTCTTTGACCAAAAATTTATCTTTTTACTTACTTTGAAACACTAGCGTTTTTTCTTACTTACTTACTTTGAAAGCACTCTCTGATACCACTATTGATGAATGGCCTTCGATTAAACCTTGTTTCTTCGATTTATAACTTCTTGAATTCGGTCCGGATGAACAAGAGTGTTTGGGACAGATTCTTGCAACAGTTTATACAAAGTATAAAAATACTAAACACTGATTAGAACTTGATTATCACATAGACGATTTGCCTCAAATATACAAAGTGTAACGATAGAACCTGACTTTGAATCGGTATGGATATACACACAGAACTTATATTAATCGAATATGTATTGATTGATTGAATTGTATAACTGATTATTGTTTACAGAACATTACCCTATTTATACTACATGAATCGGTACCTTTGAACATGAGGAATACCGATTCATATAAAGTAATCGACACAACTAATCTACGTTACAAAAAGGGTTAGAGCGACGTGATAAATGCTTCAACTAAAACATTTTTATTATAGTTAGTAATCACGGCATCTAGTATTTGTTGGTACACATCGATGGCTGACTTTAGGCATCATTTATGTACATATAGGCAGATGCGCACACGCACAATCATTTCAACGCAATATTAGTTTACTACTAGATTTGATTATTCGAACCAACCGTTACGTCTGTAAAATAAACCAAAAATCGATTTGCTATTCAGAAGGTAAAGTGACACATATGAGGTTTGAATGACCGAGTTTAAATAGTTCAATACCTTAGTAACATTATATATATGCTAATTAAAACTATTGTAATAGCAAAAAAAATTTATTCTAATTTTACCATGGTATTCAGTTATTACAAGGAATTACATGTCTAAAATAAACTAAATTCACAAGAGAACCACCAATAGATTATTTAGGCTATAATAGCTGGAATAGCCTTTTTATTTTATTTTATTTATTTATTTATTATTTTTTTTTTTTTGCAATTTATTATCATGCCGTCTAGACGTCTAGTATATGCTGACACACAATGATGGTTGACTTTGGGCACTATGTCCCAACCTAATAAGGTTAATTAGTATTTCTCTTCATGTTCTTCACATGCGATTGATGGTAATACTGGGATTACTGCTATGTTTTTATTTTGCAAGGCCCTGAATTTAGCCCCCAGAGGTTCTTTTACTGATGACATGAACATTACTAATTGCAGCAAAACAAACATAGATGAAGCAGCAGGCTATGAATATTTGAACTTTTTTTTTCCATTTCTGAATACAAACACTATGGGTGCGTTTAGTTGGAGAAAAAATTTCCATGTTTTCTATCTCTAGTTTTGTAAAAATTTGGATGGGAAATTTATCTCCACAAAACACTTGAAAATATAGAAAATGCGTTTAGTTGATATTTGTATTTTCTATTTTGAAGAAGGGGAGGGAAGGTTGGGAGTTACAAAAGAAAACAAGGAAAACAACTAAAATTTGTTTTCTAATTTTCCTTGTTAGATTAGAAATAGGGGATTTTGTGTTTTGCAAAACATTTTGTTAGAAAATGATAATTTGAGCTCGATCTCTATTTTTCTTGTTTTATACAAAACATTTTGTGGAAAACAAGGGTGTTTTCCCCCAACTAAACGCACCCTATGTAACCCGATGTCCCATTTCTTTTTCACTTAACATTTTAGTTAGCAGTAGTTAAACCCCAAACCAGAAGAAACAAATCAACCAGATATCAATATATCATTTCGCAGATCACCTTGAATCATCATGCAATTTTGTAACAGATGGTTAGTTTGGTAATATTATTCAACTTCGTCACATACTCACGTACAATTGCTTTGAATAACGGTAAAAGCAGAATAGTAGCTGGAATGACCAATTTTTTCATTCTTTTTTTTTTTTTTAAATCAAGTGACATACATAAACCGGGTTGACTTGGCAAATGATTCCCACTACCAGAAATGTTCAGATGTACAACACCTTCTATGCATCTGGGTTAGTGCAGCAAGTTTACTAATTAGTTTAATCATATTTCATATATTTTTATTTCCTAAAAATTGATAAATTAAGGTTAGTGGTGTCATTAGTGTCATGAAATTTAATGTGCATGTTAGCCTATATAAAGCCTTTCCTTTCATTGAACTAATCACAGCAAATAAATCTCTCTGCAAGTGTTTCCTTATTCTACATTTTTAAACATCTCATTATTATTTGATCAACAACAAATAATGGCGTCTTCAATGAATGAGTTTGAACATCTTGTAATTCAACTCGAAGAGATCAAATCAGCCACCAATAACTTTAATGAAGAAAATGTTATTGGACGTGGTGGTTTTGGTAAAGTCTATAAGGGGGAATTGTCTCACTCTCAGGGGAAAAGCATGGTTGCTTTAAAGCTTCTCGATCGTAGACATGGTCAAGGAGATAATGAGTTTCACAAAGAAGTGAGAATGCTTTCATGTTACAGACATGAAAATATTATATCTCTCCTGGGTTTCAGCAGCAGACGGGACGAGATGATACTTGTGTATGAGTATGCATCTCGTGGAAGTCTCGACGGCCATTTAAAAGACGTCACTCTCACTTGGCCACAGCGCATCAAGGTATGCCTTGATGCTGCGAAGGGACTATGCTACCTCCATGATCCCAAAGATCAATATCAAAGACTAATCCATTGTGACATTAAAAGTGCCAATATCCTACTTGATGAGAATTTCAAGGCTAAAGTTTCTGACTTTGGGTTGTCAAAAATAGGCCCCGCTAATCAGCAGAATTCAATGCTTGTCACCAGTGCCTTGGGTACCCCTGGATACTGTGATCCTGTGTTTATAGACACGTACACCCTCACAAAAGAGTCGGACGTATACTCTTTTGGAGTGGTGTTATTTGAGGTCTTGTGTGGGAAACTATGCGTTGAATATAGCAAGGGCCAGATAAAGGTAATTCACGTGCCTATGTGGAAACAAAGCTACAAAGAGAAGAAATTAGACACGATTGTCTTTCAAGGGCTGATGCAACAAATGGATCTGGATTCTTTGGAGAGATTTGCAGACATTGCATATGAATGTTTGAAGAGATCCCGTGAAGAACGGCCAGCGATGTCTCTTGTCGTTGAAAAACTTCAGGAATCACTTGCATTGCAAGAGCTTCACGATCTTGAACTGCTAAAGGAGTATGAAGAGATAGTTAACGCTGCAGTACCTCCTTTGAATTATAAATCCTCAGATGAACTGAAAGTGCTTCTCACCAAAGGGTTCCACGTTGAAAGGGCAAAATGGTAATTAGCGACATCTCTTTGATTAATTTTGATATATTTTGACAAATAGCTATTTATAGCTAGAGAAACATTACTATGTGGAATTTCACATTACAAATATATAGAAATAGGCTGTGCGAAAATGGCTTTTTTCTTTATAAGGTGAAAAGAATAGGTTCTTCCTCATTTAATGACTACGCAAAAGTAGTTTCTTTACAAAAACGTTTTCACAATTCAACTTTCATATCATACTAGCAGGGTACCCGGGCGTTGCAGCGACGGGGTACCATACAATTAAAATATTCAGCGAAAATTTTTTTAGTTATATATTTTACAATACAATAGATATACGGATGACGAAAAATTTAGTTTTGAACAATTTGATGCAATAACAAAATTTTTCAAATAAAAACTGTAGATTATCCACGTGATGTTGTGACAATACTGAGTTGGTAGCAGTTATATTGTAAAGGTACGATGTAAAAGTAGTTGACAATGACCCGTAGTCGTAAGTTATCATTAAATAATAACAGCATAACGAATTTTAAAAAACACTTACATTATACTAAGAAAATTTAGTTCTCAAAAACAATGTTTGTTAAATTTGTCCCACATAGATGGATGATACAAGTAAAAGATTACTTATAAAGATAAAGAAAAAATAAATATTCAAGAATCATGTGGGTTAATATACTAATATATATATAATTAGCACTTAGCACTTAATCGTCAGATTCTTATAAAACAAAGTTTTTAGTTTTTACGGTAAGTTTTATTAAAAAACTTCTAAAAGGCATATATGTTGATTCTCGAAGCACTCTTGCGATTTAATAATATTTTTTGAACATTTTAATTTAGTATGCATTTTTAAACTCTATTGATTTAATAATATCATTTTCGGACGACTTTTATGGGCTAGCCAAACCGGTGGTGACTCCGGTTCCCGGTTGAACCCGTTGGTCCGATCCATTTTTTTAAAACATATGTACCATCAACTTGTTTACATATAAATTGTATGAAGATTCGTGTGTTTTATTAGTTTGTACAATATGTACAAGAACAAGTATTTTTCATATTAGGGGTGTTTTAAAAATAACATTTATTAGGTATTTAATGTTATAGACGTTTTTTTTCCTTATATTAAATTACTTTGTATTTTTTTTAAAACATGTCTACAAAAAGTGGTTTAAAGTGTTGTAACAAATGCTATTATAGATGTACTTATTAAAATTTGCCATTATAAGTAAGTGTTGAATCTTAATTTTTAAGCCTTCCTTTTTAGGAATGTCCCAAATGCTTTATAATATAGTATAGATTTGGCTAGATTCAAGTATTCCATACCTTTTTGTCTTCATTTAATACTTATATTCAACACCCATAGTAACAATGTATCTCACAAATGCTGTCAAGTATTCCATACTTTTTTGACTTGCCCGACCACCAATCTAAAGTTTGTGGGTTCAAGCCTTGCTCAAAGCATTTGTGAGATACATTGTTAGATAGGTGGAATAGGTGTCAAAAGCAACCATTGCGGACGCTGCACCTTGCTAATCTAAAAAAAATAAAAAAATAAAATAAAAAATAAAAAATAAAAAATACTCATATTCAATGTATTAGTATAATTTTTTAACTAAAATTTATGCATCGATTTACAACTACCTCACACAATTGTCTCATACGGACATAAACTCACACTCATTTGGCTAGGCTACCGCTATGACCTATGTGTAAATTTCTATGATTTCATGAATTTTTTTTATTAAATAAACATTTTCACCCAAGTTTGAATACCCTACTAACACTTTTCATGTACCATATACGTCTCTCAATTTACAATATTAATTTAGCAAAAGAATACCCTTTATTATTAGTGTTCCCCCGTATCTTCGCTTTAGAGACAAATAAAGATTCTACAGTGGAGGCTAAGCTAAGAATTTTTTCTGTTGAAGCCTCCTTTCGTAGGCCGATTCGTGATGGTGCTGAGCGACAGCAATGGGATGAGTTATGTGCGATTTTAGATCATGTCATTTTATCTCCCTCCAAAGATAGGTGGATTTGTGATCTTTCTGGCGATGGGGCTTTCCGTGTCAAAGAGGTTCGTTCTTTTTTAGACAACATCTTGCTTCCTTCTTCCGATGTTTCTACTAGATGGGTGAATTTTATTCCGATTAAGATTAACATCTTTGCTTGGCGGGCTCGTCTCGATCGCCTCCCGACTAGAAGTAATCTTGTGCGTAGAGGAGTTGTTATGGATTCTGATCTTTGTCCGGTGTGTGGTTTGGTTACCGAAGATATTACTCACGTTTTATTCAGGTGTGATCTGGCCGGGCTCATTTTTCGTAAGATATGTTGTTGGTGGGAGCTAGATTGCCAAGTCTTGATGTCCTTTGAAGATTGGAATGATTGGTTTTCGGCTATCCGGCTTTCGTCTAAGGTCAAATTGATGTTGGAAGGAGTTTGTTACGTTGCTTGGTGGCATATTTGGGCGTTTAGGAATCATCTCATCTTTGACGTGACTCCACCGAGACGGTCCATGACTTTTGACGACATTGTTTCTCGTTCTTATTATTGGTGTGTCAATAGATGTAATGTTTCTTTTTCTTGGGAGACTTGGTTGAAAAACCCTAACTTGATCTCCTTGTAATGTCTTTTCTAGCATCTTGCTAGTTCAATAAAGTTGCCGTTAAAAAAAAAAAGTCAGTAAAAATGAGCAATCTAATTGTCCAAATGTTGACCAATTAAACTCTCTAATTGAGATTTATGCAAAATAAAATTCGTAGAGCAACCATAATACAACACATTTTATTACTATTTTATAAATTAATAGACCTTAAAATCAAAATCACATGTATGCATAGGGATATAAACTAGTAATTATATTTTAAAAAACAAAAAGTTAAAATCTCTCAAAAGCTTTAACAACCTTTGTGCCATGTTAAATAAAATACTTTGTCAACATATACTTTTGTTAACAAATATACATAATAAGAATGAATTTTAAAGTTGAGCAGCAAAGTTAATAACATACCCTGTTATCAAATATAATATACACGTTATTAATTACACTTTTCTTTTTCTAACAACACATTCATATTTTCATCTTTATAACATTCATTAGTGTTATCCGTTTAAAATTATTGGCGAGGTGTTTAGAATTTTTGTACTAAGTTGGATGTATTAAACTAATGGTCGTACTAACTATTAAAAAAAATTACATTAATACATCCATATAGTGTACCCGTAGTAAAAATGTCAAAATTTATAAAAATTATGAATTGTCTTGTAATATACTCTGTAGTAATGATGGGATAGTTTTTAACATTGTGTCTACATTTGAGCATTACGATTCTTCCATTTCATTTCATACGCTTGTTTTTTTTTTTTTTTTTGAACGGCAAATTTATTAGAAGACTAGCAAGATGCTAGAGAATTACAAAGAAATGAAACTAGGACATTTGATCCAAGAGATCCAATCAAAGTTACTTTTACATCTACTAGAACACCAAGTACAAGACAACAAGACAATCTCGTCAAATAGTAAATCATACGCTTGTTACATATGATGTATTATGGTAGTACTTAAAATATAATAATTACAAGCTATGCCATTATAGTTGGTGCATAAAACTTTTGTAAAAATAGTTTTTATAAATTTGAGTTTTTATACGTTTTTTTTAATGCACATAAAATGAATTTTGATGCGCAAAAAAATATTGATGCACAAAATTTTCAACTTGTTTTAATTAGATGCGCAATGTTATTTTGATGAAAAAATTCAAAAGAAGTTGGGTGCAAAAACCATTTTTTGATGCACAAAAAAAAAACGATTTAATGCACAAACGTATTTTTTCATAATTTTTTTCGGAAAAAGTATCCACTTTTAGAAAAAAATTCCTTCACAACTTTTTCATGCACCATCATACCCGATATTGTGGAATTTTTTTAGAATTTTTCGAGAATTTTTTTGAAAAAAAAATATTTTTATCTTTTTTACGGATATTTGACTTTTTATTTTATCTTTATTCCTATATATATATATATATATATATATATATATATATATATATATATATATATATATATATATATATATATATATATATATATATATATATATATATATATATATATATATATATATGATAATTATAAAATAAAAAGTCAAATATCCGTAAAAAAGATAAAAATATTTTTTTTTCAAAAAAGTTCTCGAAAAATTCTAAACTTTATGTATTTGACTTTTTATAGATATATATATATATACATACTAGCAGGGTACCGCGCAATGCGGCTGCGGGTACTCTGTGACTAAATTTTATGACTAACAAATTTTTTTCATTTATATGTTTTTTTAACAATAACTTTATGTATTTTAATTTCCGGTGAGCTACATATTTTAAATTATTATACTCAGCCTAATTGCTGATGTTTTATATGTGTGTGAGAAAGATATGAAATGGTTTATGTGTATTTATATATTAGAGGTTATATGTTTTTAATAAACATTATTGATAATAATGATTTTTAGCGGTTACACATTTTTAATAATGGGCTTTGAAAACTCTATTTAATTTAATGGGATGTATTAAATTATAAGCATTCCTTTTATAGTAAGTGTGTAGGATTATTATTTTTATGAAAAATATGGTGAGAAGGTGAGAACTAATCCTAGCCACTCATTTTATCCCCTTTAACTTTAATCTAATGGCTAATATTAGTTAACCAACTTTTAGAAAAATATTTTTTTTCCGAATTTTTTTTTCGTCACATGTGAAAAAAATCTCTAATACTATGACGAATTTCGTCATATGTGAAATTTTTCGAAAATAGAATCTAAAATTTTTCCTCTCATTTGAAATTTTTTTAACAGGTGAAAAAAATTTCAAAACTCTAATACTATGACGAATTTCGTCACATGTGAAATTTTTCGAAAACAGAATTTTCATATGTGACAAAAAAAAACTCTAATAGTATGACGAATTTAGTAACATGTAAATTTTTTCGCAAATAGAATCTTCACATGTGATAAAAAAAGTTTCGAAAACAAAAAATTTCGGAAAACTATTTTTGAAAAAAAAAATCGAAAAAATGTTCACATGTGACAAAAAAACTTTAATACTATGACGAATTTCGTCACATGTGAAATTTTTAGTAAATAGAAACTTCACTTGTGACGAAAAAAATTTCGAATTTTTTTTCAAAACTTCTTTCAAAAAAATTTTTTTTTAATATTTTTTCGAAAAAAGTTTTTAGAAATTTTTTTTCGAAAAAAAATTCAAAAAAAAGTTTTTTAAAAAAAAATTAAAAAAAGAACTTTTTTTCGAAAAAAATTTTCAAATTTTTTTTAAAAATGTTTCAATTTTTTTTTTTTAATTTTACAATATTGTTTCAAACTAAGATTAGCCATTAGATCAAAGTTAAAGAATGATAAAATGAGTGGCTAGGATTGCTTTTCGTGTTCTCACCAAAATAAGATTTCTTATTTGAACGCTTCACTATATCTATACTATTTTATAATAGATTTAGGACTTGCTAAAATAAGTAGCCTAAAAATGTAAGACCAAAAACATTTCCTTATTAAGAAATAATAAGCTATTATTCAATATAAAAAATGAAATACTCTCTCCGTCCCATAATAATTGTCCACTTTGACTTTTTTGAGTCTTTCTTATTCAGCTTTAACCATTAATATTTTTATTTGTGTTATATAATACTTGATGAAAATTATAACAAATGAAAATACATTTAAAACCCAATCTATTCATATATTTTTTATCAAGTATTATATAACACGAATACAAATATGTATGGTCAAAGTTGAATGAAAAAGACCTAAAAAGGTCAACATGGACAATTATTACAGGATGAAGGTAGTAACAAATAGTCAATACATTAAAAGCCATATAATAAAGAAAGACTTTATGACCAAAAATTAAACATTGAACATTTATATAAATGCTAGAATTTTAAAAACAAAACTGCTATCTATTTACTATATCATTATTAAAATAAACGTTTTGCAAAAAAAAATCTTAACTCCGAACCTAATATTAGAACACTACACACGTATGTTTGCACCATATAAAAGCCGATTTTTTCACACATATAAAAAAACACACACCAAACAAAGAAACAAAAACTCACAAAAAATACGTTCTTTACAACCTAAATCAAAATTCTCACCGGAAAATATAATGACACGGGTACCCGCCGCCACAATGCGCTGGTACCAGGCTAGTGTGTGTATATATATATATATATATATATATATATATATATATATATATATATATATATATATATATATATATATATATAGTGTTGTATTCTATATAGTACCAATATTAGATACAGTACTTTACAGTACCATCTCTGACCAATCAGAATTTAAAAAATTAATTTCCATTTATTTAATTCATGTTATTGTCCAGGGGTATCAATGGTATTTACTAATTATATTATATTTTCTTGAAATTCCTCATATTTTTTGGAAACTGATTGAAATCAGTTATCTCCTCACGTATTTTCATCTACTTCTTCTTCACTCCAAACCTAGCCGCACCTTCTCAATCTCTCCCTTCAATCTGTATTACTTTTGATAGATATGGGGGAAAACTTATATATATGGAAGTTTGGTGTCCCTAATTAATTTTCACATATCACACTACACACAAACTACACGTCTTTTTTCTTAACATCAATCGCCAAAACATTGAAAGTGTTTTGTTCTCTGTGATCTTTAACCGAAATAAAACACATTAAAATTCAGATTCTTTCCTTGTTTTCTATAAACCGTATATCAGATAGTTTCTAAATCTTGTTTAAAAGAGGTTTCAGATAATATTATGTTTGTGGGTTTCGAATCAAGCTTGATTTATCTTTTAAAGTTTTGACAAAGATCTTAAGATGGTGTCTGGTAAGTTTTTGCTTTTTCATATCGATTATGGGTTTTTCTAGATCTTTAAAGATCTTTTCTTCAAATATAAAACACGAGATCTTGAGCTCGAATCTTGGTTAAAGTTGGTTTTCTTGTTGTAGCTATTTAGGATTTGGACAAATTGTTAATGTTGCAATAGTTTTATATCAACTAATTTATTGTGTTTTATATCAATTTGTATCATATGTGTTTATAGCTTCAGGGGTATATCCCTCCATGGCCGACTCTAAGTGCAAATGGTGCGGTCGCGGAGGACATTGGTTTAGTAGGGCCTTTTTTTTTGTATGTCCAGTGTATATTATGCATATCAACGTATGAAATATTAAGGCCTATATTTATGTCTGTTATCATCTATAAACTTGCTTGTTTCTATGAGGCCCAAATGCTTTAATCAGATTTTATCATATTTGAAAATTAAATCTTGTATCCACATGAATATCGACAATGGTTGCGAAAGGCCCAGCTGTGTTAACTAGATTTAATTATGCATATATGTTAGTGTTAGATTTAATTGTGTGTGCATATATGTTTTTTTAAGTTTAGAATCAGAGTTAAGTTGCGTGATGAACCATTCTAAGTAAGTGTTAGATTTAGATTTAATTGTGTGTGCATATATGTTAGTGTTAGTTTTAATTGTGTGTGCATATACCTGGTGTAGACCGTCTACTAGCTTACTTGTTTACTTTATATGATACAATACCTGATATGATATAAAACCTGATATTCGTCAATTTACATATGATTTTGAAAAAGTTTAAAGTTTACGAAACATTCTACCAATCACCTAGGGTTGTTACATTTCAGATATGATAGAAGCTATATCTTGTGGATATTGTGTATATGTGTTATGGGTGTGCATATCTGTTTAATGATTAATGGTGCATATATGTTTAATGATTGATATAAGATCAATATGATATACCAATCACCTATGGCTGTTAAATTTCTCTTTTTATATGAATGAGTTTATATTCCCTGTCTATTATTTGATTTTAATTTTTGAGGTTTGGGCTTCAAAATGGAACGAGGGATCATACTTAAGTACACAAAAAGGTGAAACTAGACCATAACTTCCTATGCATGCATGTTCAGTCCAAGAATTAATAAATGATGATTATGCATTTGTTATTCATACTACTAGTCCGTCATCAGGAGATTCGTCAGAAATATATGTTGAGGTAATCTAGTTTTCCTTCTTTACATGCTGATTTAAGTTAATTACTTGTTTGCCATATTCTTACATGTTAAGAGATTATGTTAATTTATGAATATTATATAATGGGAAGAAGCCTAAAGGATAGGATAATTTTTTTTAACTAAAAGGATTGGGCCTACAATATCAGTTAGGTCAGGGTTTTCAAGATTTGTTGGAGTGTACATAGAGTTGTTAAGTTGGTCCGCGGTGTAAGCATTTGTTCAGGTCCTAATCGCTTTGAAAACTGAATATTTGACCTTTAAGGGGTGTTTGGGATTGCGTTTTCATGTAGCACACAATTAGTTTAGAGCGTTTGATTATAAGATTATCTTAGAGGATAACATTGAAACATACCTGCACTTAGCACTGAACCATAGATTCTTTTTGACGTACATGGACTTAGCACCAAAACATACTTGCACTTAGCAATGAAACATACCTACACTTGGCATGTCTTCCTTAATGAGTGGTAATTATTTGATCAACAGTTGTAGATGATAAGCGGAAAAGTATACATAGAAGCCTATTAAGAGGATTGACTAAACTTTAGATTTCTATTAAAAGTTTAAAACTCATAAATGTAACATTTGTGCACTAATATATATAACCAATAAACTGTTTAACTTATGCATAAATACTTTGAGATGAAATGTCACTGCCACATGAGGTCAACTTGAAGCATGTTGTAAGTAAATATGATTATGAACATAAGAATGCGCATACATGTTATACAATAAGATAATTTGCATATGAGTTTGGGATGAATGTGCATATATGTTATGCTAGCTTTACTCAATTTTTGCAGTCTAATTATATTTGAGCATGTTTGTACTAGGAGGATTTATGAAGATGATGACATTCAAGACCTATGAGATGACAAGAATGATGTTGAACGAGTAGAAACGAATGCACACACGTATACAAGAGGACACGTATACAAGAGGATAACTTGCGGAAGAAAGATTATTACTTATGTGCTTTTTTAGTACGAATGCATAAATGAATTTCTATATATCAAGAAACACAATTATTGCATATATGTTTTTTTTTACTTGTAATCAAATGAAATGTAACATAAAGCATATGATTTTTGAATTATTATAAAGGTTTTATTCTTTGATTTTTGTTTAAAACTTCAAAAGGTATAAATTTAATCTCTACTAATTGAATATTACAAATTATAGTAAAATGATTAAGAAATTCTAGAATAAAACACATATTATATAAGAAAACATATATGCATCAAAGTTATTCAAAACATGTGTGCTGGAAGAAAAAAAAAAGTAAAGCTAAAATTTCTAATATCCAGAATCTAAGAAAACGTTTTTTTCAATAATAAAATTTAAAAAAAAAAAATATTATGTATTACCAAATACCATTTCTACCCTTCCTACCAGATTTCCAGCAAAAAAATTTTAAAATTATTTACATAAATGCCATCATACATTATTAACCATTGATCAAATAATCCAAAGGTCTAGATTGGTCTAAATAGTACTGTAAAGTACTGTATCTAATATTGGTACTACATAGAACGCACCCCATATATATATATATATATATATATATATATATATATATATATATATATATATATATATATATATATATATATATATATATATATATAGGGTAGGGTTAAAATGAAAAGTTTCTTATAATGAAAAGAATGAGATGGCATGTGGAGGTGACATGTGTCACCTTTGCCACATCACCATGCCATGTGTCACCCCCCCACCCCGCCCCCCCCCCCCGCCCCCCCCCCCCCCCCCCGCGCAAAAAAAATTTTTTTTCCCGCCAAAAAAATTCCTGCCAAAATTTATTACTGCATCACAGTTATAAAAATACTGCATCACAATCATAATTGTGATGCAGTAATTTATAACTTTAATGCACTAAAATCATAATTATGATGCAGTAAATTTATAACCGTGATGCAGTAACTTATAACCTTAATGCACTAATAAGTTTTGGTGCATCTTTATTATAAGTTACTGCATCATTCCACAAAAGGTGTAGATTGGCGGGAACACCTTGACCCCGGGTGCCTTTTGGCACCAGCCATTGTCCACCCCACAATGAATAGCTCCGACAACTCTCCTTGCCTAGTGGGGCACCAACTGGAGTGAGCACGAGCCAAGACTCGGACCCCTAAGCTCTTATTCCACAAAGTCTCTCCAGTGTGTCCACAGGTTTTGCGGAGGTGGGTACCTATATGAAACAAATACCAAGGATGGGACTTGATCTTAGGTCAATTGACTCAAGCACAAGTGCTCCAACCATTGGACTAATGCTCCATTGGTAAGTTACTGCATCATAGTTAATAGTTCAGTGCATCAACTATGATGCACTAAAATCAAGGTTATAACCTTAAATGCACTAAAATCATGATTGTGATGCAGTAACTTTATAACTGTAATGCAGTAAGTTATAACCTTAATGCACTAAAATCATAATTGTGACGCAGTAACTTATAACCTTAATGCACTAATAAGTCTTGGTGCATCTTTATTATAAGTTACTGCATCATAGTTAATAGTTAAGTGCATCAACTATGATGCACTAAAATCAATGTTATAACATTAATGCACTAAAATCATGATTGTGATGCAGTAACTTTATAACTGTGATGCAGTAACTTTATAATTGTGATGCAGTAATTTATAACTTTAATGCACTAAAATTATGATTTGTGATGCAGTAACTTTATAACTGTGATGCAGTAAAAAATTTTGGCGGGAAAAAAAAAAAAAATTGCCTCCAAAAAAAATTTTTTTTTTTGGCGGGAAAAAAAAAAATTTTTCGGGGGGGGGGGGGGGGTGGGTGGGTGGGGGTGGGGTATGGTGATATGGCATGATGATGTGGCAAAGGTGACACATGTCACCTCCACATGCCTTCTCATTCTTTTCATTCTAAGAAACTTTTCATAATAACCCAAACCTATATATATATATATATATATATATATATATATATATATATATATATATATATATATATATATGGGAATATATTAGCTACAATTTATTGTAGCCAATTGGCTACAATATTGTGCTATAAATGTGGGTCCCTGATTATTTTTTGTGGGTCCCTGATTCATTGCTAGTATATTTTTTATGAAGGATTGTACCCAATTGGCTACAAAATTTATAGCCAGGATATCCCCTATATATATATATATATGTATATATATATATATATATATATATAAATATAATTGACCAATAAACACATCACATAGTTTATTAGAACTTAATATATATATATACATATATATATATATATATATATATATATATATATATATATATATATATATATATATATATATATATATATATATATATATATATATATATATATATATAGTTAGGACAAATAAGAAGATTACTTAAAATAAGAAGGAATAAGAAGAACTATAACCGCAAATCCGAGATGCGCCGACCTAAATTAGATGCATCCCTATAATCTTAGATGCATTATAACGCACCATAGTGTGTTTTCTAGCTTTTAATCAGATGCATATACGTATATTATATGCATTTCATGATTTCTCTTGTTTTTTGTTCCTCTGCACATGGGGCAAATCATGAAAATCAATTTGCACCATTTATACATCAAATTATCTTTCGAAACTCAAGATGTTGCATCTATATGAATAGAAATGCATCTAATACAAGTCGTTGCATCTCGAATGCGTGGTTTTGGTCACTTCTCACCACTTCTTATTTTAATTTACTTCTCACTGGATCCCTACTATATATATATATATATATATATATATATATATATATATATATGTATATATATATAGATTTGCGTTCTTGTGGTGTACAAGCTTAAAATAGATAAAATAGGTACACTTATGGTCCGTTGGATCATGGTTGATAAATGAGATCAAAATAAATAATAAAAATTAATTATGAGATCAAAATAAATAATAAAAATTAATTATAAATTTACTATAAGGGTATTATAGTAATATTTCTTTTGTGTATTATCTTACACCTTCCTGCTAAATCCCCTGATTCTCTCCTAACTTAATATTCACATACGTTACTTACAATACAGAATCATAAACACCCGCCCTTTACCTCAAGATGAAAACTATTAAACCACATCAAACATCTTCCACTGACAAACATCAATTTCGAATTTGCCCAATATGTCTAATTCATTTGAGGATGATTCTATGCAAGGTATGTCTAATCATTATAATTTTTTCTTTTTTTTTATTAAGAATAATATAGAAATTGATAAGTAATTCGAATTTGCACAGTAATTCGGATTTGCCCACTATGCACAAAAAAATAGATATTGAAATATAGAAATTGTTGTAATGCTTAGAAATTGCCCAGTATGTTTTTAGGAATATAGAAATTGTGGTAATGGTTAAATTGTGGTAATGGTTACATTGGGGGTTTAATTGTTGTAATGGTTTTTATTCCTGTTTTAGAAATTGTGGTAATGTAAGATGCATTAAAAGTTTTATGTGTGTCATTAGGGAATTATATGACGATTTTAGACGTTATATTTTATGTGTGTCGGTATGTTATTAGGAATTAGACATTGAAATATAATGACATTGCTATTGATTTAAGTTGAACAACTCATGAATTTAACTTACTGATTATCCGATTCATATTAATACATAATGTTTATTTGTTATAAGGTGAACCTTCAACTCCACGATCAACTAATATTGTGCAAGAGAATGATGTTGATGCTGAAAGTGTTACACAAGCTGGGAGTTACCAACCAACCCCGCCAGGTAGTAAGTTTTGGATTCCCGAAGCTAAGAATAAACCCGTGGAGGGAACTCAGTTTGATACAATTGAACAAGCTTTAAAGTTTTATAAGGAGTATGCGAGGGAAGGTGGTTTTGAAGTTAGGAGGGGTGGGCAGTCTAATAGGAAAAAAAAACAAAACCCAGATTTGAAATACTTTTGTTGTTCTAGGGAAGGGACGAAACCATCGCCGAAGAGTGATATTTCAAAGAAAGATAAGTCAAAGACGGATACCCCATCATCTGATATTGCAGAAGTAGTAAAGGTGATTAAAAGAAGGAAACGAGCATCCCAACGTTGTGGATGCAAAGCTCTACTTCGTCTTAGGCAGACCCCTGAAAATAAGTATGTTGTGTACATCTTTCTTGAGAAACATAACCACAGTTTGGTTCATGAAAATGATTACAAGTACCTTCGGGCTGCGAGGAAACTTACTTTTTCTAAACAGCATTTGTTGCGTCAGCTTTCCAATGCTAATATTGGTCCAACAAAAGCCTGGAAAGTGATGATTCAAATGTATGGCGGCTTTGAAAACATCGGGGTTACAGATGTTGAGTGCAGGAACTATAGGCGGGGTTTGGATAATTTCATTGGTAATCGGGATGCGCAGATGGTTGTCGAGAAGCTGTTGAGTAGACAGGAATTTTTCTCTGACTTTTCTGTTGAATAGAAGCAACACAAGGAGGATAAAACCTTGATAGGGTTGTTTTGGGCAGATTCACAAGCAAAGCTTAACTATGCTGCTTTTGGTGATGTGGTCTCATTTGACGCAACCTTTAGGTCAAACAGGTAAACTGTTACATCTACACATACTATGTATTCTACAATGTTAATTTAGTTAATGATTTCCTTTTGTCCTAAATCTTAGCGTATATTTCTACTAGAAGTGATAGTATAGTGTACTTTATCTGTATTGTGTACTAGTTCAAAGGGGGAAATGGGGAAATGTATGATTGGAATCCATTTCTGCATACACAATACTAGTATTGTGTACTAGTTCAAAGGGGAATTGGGAAAATGTATGCTTGGGATCCATTTCTGCATACACAGTACTAGTTTTGTGTACTAGTATTGACGGCTAGTTCAAAGGGGTAACGTATGTTTGGAATCCAATTGGCAAATCAGGTTCAGTAGGGTCTTGACAAAACATAAGCTAACATTTCTTTAAAAGGGTCTTAGCATTTTCTCCACTATAACAAACTTGTTCAATACACAGTCTTGGCAAGGGCAGTAATGGGTATAGTCTCCAATGCAAAACTTAAAATTTTATCGCGCGTAAAGTGGCTGCAGATCAAATGCATGATGGGTCTCGAAGTCGAGTGGCGTCTGAGTGTCATTATGTGATAAAGTTACAAACTTGGTATGGTTTAAGCAAATTTATTGGATGTTTATGTTGGTAGTACTAAAAGTGGACTTACATGAGCCTATAATGTATGAAAATGTGCATATGATTAGTATGAAAAAGAGTGTGATTATTGGTGATTAGTATAAAAAGTGGTCTTATATGAGCCATTATTGAACTTATGTGAACACAGACATCTGATATACATTTCCCCATTTCCCCTTTGAACTGATGTGAACTGATGTGATTATTGGTGATGTGAACTGATGTGATTATTGGTGATTAGTATAAAAAGTGGTGATTAGTATAAAATAGTTACAGCCTATTTTATATGTACAAGCTTAGACCCATTATGGGCCATGCTTTTTCTAACAATCAGGTGTGATGTATTGCATCAGTATATAAAATGTGTCTGCACAGGTTTTATATGTATGTTACAATATATAAATGTGTCTGCACAGGTTTTATGATAGATTCATTTACATGTAAAACAATTTTTTTCCCCTTTGTGTACTAGTTCATCTTTCAACTGACTTTACCTGATTTGAACATAACTTATCTGAACATCAGGTTTTATGCACCGTCAACTGACTTTTCCCCTTTGTGTACTAGTTCATCCTTCAACTGACTTTACCCTTTGTGTATATGTTTATATTAGTTACAGCCTATTTTAGGCCACAACAGGTTCCTTAAAGAAATTATAGTGATGGGTTCGTTCGATAGTGTATCAGTAGCCCGCTGCATTTATCTTTGTATCACACACTTTACTGACTTTTGTGGGCATATAGGTACAAAATGGTGTTGGTTCCTTTTACGGGCATAGATAATCATAATCGATGCATTCTCTTTGGTGCTGCATTACTAGCAAGCGAAGCAGCCAAGCGGTATACTTGGCTATTGAAAAGATTTAAGAAGATATTTGGTAGTGCGCCAAAGGTAGTCGTAACCGACCAAGACCCCTCCATGAAGATTGCCATAGAAAAAATATTTCCTGATTCAAGGCATCGCCTATGTATGTGGCACATAATGCAAAAACTTAGTGGAAAGGTATTATTTTTGCTTCAATATCTAATTATATATCAGTTAACGTATTTTCTGATAAACATCATATGACTTATTTTACTTTCATTTGTTGTAGGTCGGCCTAGCTTTATGTAGCAACACTGATTTCAAACGGCGCTTATGTGATATAGTTTGGACAGACAAAATCGACTCCGATACGTTTGAGACTGAATGTGTATCTATCATGAACGACTTCAATTTAAATGACAACAAATGGTTGAACGATATGTTTGCAATGCGGACTAAATGGATCCCCGCATACTTCCGTCATGAACCCATGTCTGGCCTTATGCGCACGACATCTAGGTCCGAGAGTGAAAACCACTTTCTTGGGCAAATTACTAACCCGCACTTGAGTTTGATTGAATTTCTTAGCCATTATGATACTGCAATTGATTCACAAAGGTTCATATATGGGAAGAATACACATGATTCAAACTACAAGACCCCTGATTTTAAGACTCATTTGCAAATTGAAAGGGAAGCTGCGAAATTCTACACACATACAGTTTTTTATGATGTTCAGGATGAGATTTTCTCATCGTTGATGCATTGTTGTTCACTTAGTGTACAAGAGTCTGATTCATGTTCTACGTTTGTGATTCGTGACACAGAAGCCGACTACAGAATCAATGATTCATTCGTGGAAGCCAAGTATGAGGTAACAATCCATATTCTTCACTTTACGCACACATGAATAACTGCATATTGATATAATTGTGAAAATGTCGTTTTAATCCTTTATCCAGGTTACGTATGTACCTGATCAATGCTCTGCTCAGTGCACTTGTTTAAGGTACGAATGTTATGGATTATTGTGTCGTCACATATTTTACGTGCTCCGTATGTCCAAGGTCTTCCACTTCCCAAAACAATACATGGATAAGAGGTGGTCAAATCACGCTATCAGTCACACATCTGTTGGGGCTAATAGAGCCTATCCAGCAACAAGTAATTCAGATTCTGTGGTTGATGCTACACTAAGAGATATTTACAGCAATGTTGAAGAATCTATCAATCATTTGGTTGGTGACATTCAAAAGCTTCACATATATAAGGACGACCAGTTGGCATTGATGGAAAAAGCCAAACTTGATGTTCCTAACCCTCCTAAGCTAAACACGAATGAAGCTTACGCAAGAGCCCTTGGCGTAACTGAACCTGCAGAATTGACTATTTTTACCCCTACAGATATTAATAATAAGGGTCAAGTCCTTCGTACAAGGCGCAAATCAAAGGTTGAAATTGCAACGGAACTAGCCGACAAGCCAAAGAGAAAGTGCAAAAGTTGTGGCAAGATGGTTAGGCATGATTCTAGGAATTGTCCCAAGAAGAAGAAGGGCCTTCAAGACGAGGACGTGGACCAGTTCATGGATGATAGTGATTAGTTTCTTTATTCGTTGCTACCCATTTCCACTACGTTTGAACTATTTTCAGTAATTATTGTTATGTTAGACTTATCAGTACTTACTTATTTCTTTTACGCTTGTCTGGGTTGTCAAAAACTTCGTTTGTTTAATAACACATGCTTATTGAAAGCTAGAATAACAGCTTCTGGTATGCAAAGTTGATTCTGTGTATTTCCTATATAGTATGTATTCACTTTTAAGTAGTTTCTTTCAAAGTCACAATAGCAGATGTATTAAGTTCAAAGGTACCACATGGCCATGCTAGTTGAAAGGCACCATATGCAAATCATATACATCAGTTGAAATATCAGATGCCATCAGTTGAAATATCATATGATTTGGGTTGACGGACACCATGTGTATTACTTTCTTTTATTCCTTTTTAATATTATATGCAAATCCTTTATAATTAAACCACATTATTCAGTATTATCTTCTTTTATGTTTGTATCATTCTTTTTAAAACTTCCTTGATTTTTCAAATCAAATCCCACTATAATAACTACTATCCTTATATAACCAAAAAAAATACACACTACAAATACCATCTATCACAATATAATCACCACACACTTTTCAAGAAACCCACAAAAATGAATTCACACCCAAACATTCACCCTCGTAATATCAAACTGATTACCGCCCGTAATGATTGGGTCCAAGGTAAACTCTTTGTTTTTTATGTGTATCGTGTGCAATAACGATGAATTTCGTTCTATTCTCATTCTTTTTAACATTTACTTCTTTTTTTTTTGTCTATGTTTGTGTTTCCCAGCTACAGAAACTGAAACTCTCCCTGTTAAAGTTCCTAACTCAAACACCATGATTGCTTCTGAACTAGCAGACACTAAAAAACGCAAATGTCGTTACTGTGGCAATTACGTGTATCATGATGCTAGGCATTGCCCATTCAAGAACAAATAGCATATAACTAACTCTGAGAGTAGAATGTTTCACTGCTTTATGGCAGTATGTTTCAACATCCTTTGGATTCATGTTTCATAATGGTTGCCTTTATATTATTGAATAACACTTTGATCCTAACTCTCGTATGAGAGATATCATTGGTTTTCTTTAATACAATGTTCTGACTATACCAGATGCGCTGCCATAACTCTTTATCATTTAATACCATACTTGATGTGTTGACATACTTCTTATTTTATTTGCATCTTACCAAATACCCTGTCTGTTATCGGACTATTGCACAATCAATTTATGCAAACAACTCATACCCGAACCGCATTCCATGTTTTCAAATAAATCTGGAAACACACACCCATAATATAATTCCATTCTTAGTGCTATCTATTATATGCTGCACATCCTAATTAAAGAAATATCTGAAAACATGAACTGTTATGAGCCGAATGCACACTTCCATTTAACCAAATACCCAAACCGGGCTAATCATAATGGAGAATTCCATGTTTTAAAATTAAACACACCAGAATCACATTCAAGGTTACTCGGTAATCATGCCCGAGATAGTTTTTCGACAATAAACTGAAAACACACAAACATAATAAAATTTGCATCCTTATTGCTACTTATTAAATTCAAACTACAGAAAAACGCTTCACTTCACTTCAAACTTGGTCGCGACACGCAACTTGATGGTTTCAAATGCAGCCTTCTGAAACCGCTTCTTTTCTTCCACCGGCAAATTCCTGAACCCATGCACTTCCTTCTCGAATTCACTCTTCACCAAATTGCAATCTGACAGAAGTATCTTACCAGCATACTTAATACGCAGTTCCCTCAGTTCTCTCAATTGTTTCTTCCCTTCTTTGCTTAAGCAACACAGGTCAGCGCAATCACCTTTGTAGGTTTCCATGTGGCGCATTGTAAATACACCACAGTCTACAAAGTTGCCGGTTGTCATGCATCCCAACGGCAGCA
This sequence comes from Chrysanthemum seticuspe, assembly GCA_019973895.1. Taxonomy (NCBI): domain Eukaryota; kingdom Viridiplantae; phylum Streptophyta; class Magnoliopsida; order Asterales; family Asteraceae; genus Chrysanthemum; species Chrysanthemum seticuspe. Next base: position 31,815,001 of record BPTQ01000001.1, read on the forward strand.
CCTTTCTCGTCGCACGCGTCATTCTTTCATAATTCGGATTATTCTTGTGCAGCAGATAATCCTCAAACACAGATATCTGATATACAGAAAAAAGGGACGTTACAAACGAAGATTTTCACATGTTTATTTTAATCTAGCATAACTGATTCTGATATGCAAAGTTGCTTTTGTCTATTTTCAGTATACAATGTATTATGTCTTAAGTAGTTTGTTTCAAATACACAAGAGGATATGTATTTAGTTTGTTTCAATTACGCATCAGTTTATCACCTTCGCAACCGTAACACAAAAAACATACCTTTACCAAACACGCAGATTGCATAAGGATGTATACTACAAATCGATTTTCATCATTCCAAGCCCAAACACACGTACCAAACACATAAGTTGCACAATTTTGGAAACCGCAACACATAAACTATCTTTACCAAATACACAAACTACATAACGTTGTCTACTACATATCGATTTGCAGACTACCAAACCTCATTTTGCATAAATACCAAACCGACAATATGCAGCAAACACATACGTTGTAGCCTACGAAACATACACCTTGCAATCTACCAAACACAACCTACTTGCAGCCTACCAAACCGTTAATTGTGGCAAACTATTTCAGATGACCATGACACACGATATCACTCATTAGTATACTAACAGAGTTGATGATTAAACATGACGTACCAGATTCATGATAAACCAATTGAATCTTTCATCATCAGTTGTGTCCGGCATAATGAGGTTATCCAGAATCTGCACTTCACCATCTTTCATGTTCATGCATACTACAAAGAAATGACGTCCTTGAATAACCGGGAAAAAGACCTGCCACACATTTAAACAAAAAACTGTGAATACCTGAGATCTTTAGAAATCAGTGTTTTTTTAGGATATGAATTTTGATACATACCAATTGAACACCATCAAGGCTTTTATACTCGCTTCTATTCACTACATTATCCATGTTTTCGACAAACTTGTCCAATACCTTTTCGTACTCCCAACCTACCATGTCACTAGTCTGCATTCACATGAAATTGTGCTCGTAAGATTTACCCCTAAAACTTATCAACCACATTTATTAAACTGATATGTATTCGATAGTCTTCCGAACTTACCAACATAGCTGTGTGGCAAAAAATCCTTGTCACAGTCATCTTGCTTCTGTGCTTCTCTGCATTGTTAAGTACATGCGTGAACAGGTCAATCGCTCCACTAGCTATATCTATGCCCGGAAACAGACTTTCCAACACGACCCGTTCTCCATCGACATATCGTGTCTTGAACACAATATCCCTGTCATATACACAATAGTTAAACACTAAATAATATAAATGCAATTAGCTAGTATTACATGTTTTATGATACATTGTGACTTACGTTTCTTGTAATCTAGCACTGAATAAGCACTCAGCCACTTTTTGTTCATGTTTTGAGATGACATGTAACAATGACACCTCCCTAGTCATATAAGGTGACCTTAGCACTTCAGGTAAGAGTCTTTCACGTTTCGCCCTATCAAGTTCAAACATCGGTGCCACCACATTCAAAGGCACTGGATCTACACATACAGGTAAGATCTCCTTGCCTTTATTCGCCATGCTCTCTCTACCGAACCTTGATAACCTGTTTGATGAATTGCTTTGATGCGCACACACTGGAATGGGATGATCAGGCGTCGTAAAACCACCACCATCTGCTGGTTCCTGTGATACATAATCTATCAGGCCATCTACAACGACTTTTCCTTGCGTTGCTGGTGGCTGTGTCACATTCAGATCGAACTCTGCATCATCTTCAAAATCAAGACGCGTGGGAATTTGTCCATGGTTTCTCTCCCATTCTCTGCACACTTCATCTGACAGGGCAATTATTTCGGTAGGTGTCCCATATACCTGTGTAAATGGGAATACATACTCATCTGGTGCGCCACTGTCCTTTTTATTCACACCCGTTTCGGGTGTAAAACATTTCTCATAGGCTTCCTCAGTATCCTGTTCGTTGTCTTCTGGTTTATTAGAGTATTTACCCGTGCCAAACAACTGATCCCTAAGTTCTTTCAACTCCAAAAATCCATAATCGGCTGGGTTAGCCTCAATTCCTTTATATATAACTTCGTCTGCCATATTAACCAGTTTTCCAGCCCTTTTAAGATATGATGCCACCTCCTTTTTCATCCCCTACCAGAACAAAAAAAAAATTGTATTATACTCTTTTTTAACAACACAAAATTATGAAACAAACAATCTAACATTATTCTAATTCACTAAAATGTACCTCCGCATCTTCTGGTACACCCTCATTGCCATCGTCTTCAAACACATCATCTTCCCATCCCATATCTTTATCAATGCCTGCATACACATACAACTATAATTTCCAACTAACATACACGTTACCAGACTACTATAGTTAATATTATTTGAATCAAATTTATGAACGATTACCCTCATCATGTATTTCTTCATCGCCACCTCCATCATCACTGTCTGCATCACCAACAGATGCCTTTTGGAACATGCTGGCTTCTAACTTATGCAACAATTCTGAAGACCAGTGCTTGATAGGTGTATCTAACGCGGCATACACAACCTGTGCTTCAAATTAAAATTTACTAATTAATTATCACAATATAATTTTTTTTTTATTTATTAACAAACAAGATACACGCTTAATACATAACAAGTTTCATACCAGTAGTAATATTACGGGACCATTGAAATGTGCATTCCGATTCCATGCTCTTTTTGTTCTGACCAAACACTCTATTATATACGTGCACCAGTCCATCTTTGGTATATCATCTTCGTTGTTGATACACGGTAGGAACCGCAGATTGACGGTGTTGCTCAGATTCAATTCACCGATTGTTGAAAACAACAATACCAGGAAATTTAACTTAAACAACCAGCCACCTCGCTTTATTTTCAAGATTTCATCAGCCACACGAGTATTATAAAACTTTTTAACTTCCTTCCCAAACTGTCCCTTCCATTGCTTTGTTAGCGGGTTCCTAAAATCTGAATTATCACGAGCCTTTATGTGTACAGGCCCCATTGGTACACCTAACATATTTTTTACTAAGTCTGGTGTAATGCTTACTATCCTACCATTTACATCCAATTGGCATGTGTCTGCATCAAACCTGTCTAGCAGCCAGTAAGCTAGTCGGGTAGGTATATCCTTTATCTTAAACTCAAGCAATTCACCAAAACCCATACTTCTTACATCCTCTTTTTGTTTATCTGATAGCTGTGTTATCACACGAAATAAATTCCCAGGCGGATTTCTAGAATGTACTCTACTCACAATTCTACCGACACCAGCTCCCTCCTTATTTTTTTGTTTTTTATTTTCTGATCCTACTTTACGTTTCTGTTCAAACCTTTTCCTAGTAAATGTTCTTTTCGTACTCACATTAACTTTAAGTATCTTTGTTTTCCGTTGAGAAACAAAATCATCGTCCGTGGATTGGCCACGGTCAGCTGCAACATCCTTATCTACTAACACACCAAACAAAATACCACACTTAGATAACTATATACAAACACATGCATACTTATCAGTTGTTGCATTCAATACAACAATAATACAAACTCCAATTACCTGTGCAATCCACACTTTCACCATTATCAAATATTTTTTTCCTTTTTCCTCCAGATTCCATTTTACGTTTACCCGTTGCAAGTTTCCCTGTTGAGACACCTCAATAATAAATAAAATACGTCACACATAGATAATATCTCCTAACTGAAAATTACCTTTGGCATCTCCTTCTCTATCATGCTCCATTTTTTTCGTTCCTTTGTCCCTCTTCGCCTCATTTTTCTTATGTCCCTCACCTTTCTTCAAGCTAGCACCTTGTTCCATTTCTTTATCTTTTCTTTTTGCTTCCATTCCTTCTTTTGATACGGGATTCTCCACACCATTATCCACATTTTCTCCTTCAAGTTGCACACCATCATCTGATTGATAACATACAACAATACAAACTTTACACTTATATACAGTATGGACTAAACGATCTAATACACATAAGCTATCAACTCATACACATTCGTTGTTTAAGACGATTTTATGAGTACTCCAATGTCAACTAATACACACAGTTGGCAATTGACACACACGTATCCTATGCACCTAATACACATTGATGCACATGCGTCACCTCCATCTAATACATATTAGACACCCCTTTTAACCAGTACACACTATATTGGTTCAACTAATACACATACACAGCATACATCTTTTCCCACAGCACACTCAACTCATACACATGACCAACAGATACATGTTAGACACCCCTTATAACCACCTTAGACACATGAATCACTACACACACATGAATCATCTCCATCTAATACATATTAGACACCCCTTATAACCATTTCACACATAAACAACATACATCTTATTCGACAGAACACTCAACTCATACACATGACCAACAAATACGTTCTTCCATAAACATCGCCATTCT
>BPTQ01000001.1:31819586-31982694 GCA_019973895.1 Chrysanthemum seticuspe
ATATACTTGAAAGTATATTGATGCGTAGCATGACTAATTTCAGATGATATTCAATGAATTGAGTATAGGACTTATCCCACCCACATGATGATACTTTATGGATCTTTGTCATTAAGTATATCATGGATATTTATCCTCTGACTTGAGATACCAGAGATATGTCATGGATGTAGTGCATTTTTGTGAAGCAATCTAACGCTATACATAACTGGTAGTTATAAGGGTTGTTTTCAGAAGTGTTGCGAAATTTATGATTTCTGCTTGTAGTCAAAATGGGATTTGTTTCCTTCAAATTTATTTTGAAGTATAATACTACTGGGCCCCTCGTAGGGTTGTTAAGATGTTTGCATGGCCATGCCCAAGGTCTTCTGGAATATGTTCAGAAGAATTGGTAATCTTAATCAATAACATAAAGCGAGAAACAGAATAGTTAATTAAGAAATGAGTGAGATCCATATTCTTATTAACATGGTATTAGAAACAAAAGGATGAATATGATGATGAATCATCAAACTTGGTTTTTCTCCAGAAAACCATACACGAGTTGTACCGGGGGCATTGGCGTGTTTCTAGACGCTAACCAATGTTATTTCACGTTTTGTAAACATATCCGAGTGGGAGATGTTGGAAATGTATATATTTACAAACACGCAAATGTCCGGATTCGAACTCGTGACCACGGGATTGCACACATTAGCGAATGAGAATTAAAGTTAATAATTAATGTTTATGTTTACGATTAATTATTGCACATTAAGTCCGGTTAACGATCGTTAAGTATTTAACGGAAAAATGACTAACGACCGTTAAATGAAAAGAGAAGGGACTAGTAATGGAAAGACTTGAAAAAGTTATGGGTTTCTCTTGGGCTTGTCCTATGGCCGGCCAAGGGAATGGGTTTTCAACCCAAGCCCTAACTTGTTCCCAAAGTTTTCATCTACTATATAAACAAGGCTAGGTTCTAGGGTTTTTCATCACTTGTGCATTGAATTAACCTAGATCTCTCCTCTCCTCTCTCTTGTCCCTATTTCGGCCGAACACCCCTTATGCTGTAGAAAAGAATCCAAATGTTGTTGTAGCACTTCATGTAAGTTTGTATTATTAAGTTTTATCTTTTCACTTGTTTAGCTAGTTCTAACTGTGAACTTGTATCATTTTTTTAATAGAGCTTGGTGAAGATAGAGGGTTGGGAAAAGATTGTGACGATAATTTCATGTGACGACATGCTATGCTGGGATGCTTCTGGACAAGCCGACGTTTTGGTATGAAGTTCAGAGTAAACTAGTTGCATAAGTTTTATCAACAATTTGGTTACATAGATTTTTTTTTTTTTTTTTTTTTTTTTTTTTTTTTTAAATATAGATCTATGAATTACTTGGTTCTTTTGGTGACAATCTGTTCTTACCCGAGTGTCATGATGGAGCTCAACGCTTTTTAAAGCCATATGGGATCTTAATTCCGTCATCGTATGTACATTATGTTGAATTGTTGATTTAATCGGTTGATTTTTTTTCTTAGTGCTTATACAGTTACTTAACTCATACCCAATTGGTGTTATAATAAATCTTAAATAAACTTGGCAATGTTTTTATCAGTTACTTCTTTTCTTGGTGGCTTTGTCCCGTTTTCTTACATTTCCATACGTTTTTGTCCCCCTTTTTACATTATCGCCCATTTTCTTTCTTTTTCATACGTTTTTGTATCTTTTCATACGTTTTTGTAAGAAAACGCGCGAACACGTAAAAAAATGGAAAATAACGTATGAAAATGAAAGAAAACGTGCGAAAACGTAAATAAAGGACAAAAACGTAAGAAAATGAAAGAAAACGACCGAAAACGTAAAAAAAAATGGATAAAACGTAAGAAAACAGTCGAAAACTTAAAAAAAAAACATATAAAATTGTAAGAAAACGGCCGAAAACGTAAAAAAAACGTATGAAGATGAAAGAAAACGGGCGAAAACGTAAAAAAGGGATAAAAACGTATGAAAATGAAAGAAAACGGGCGAAAACGTAAAAAACGGACAAAATCGTATGAGAATGTAAGAAACGGGAGAAAACATAAAAAAAAGGGACAAAACATATCAAAATGTTTGAAAACGGGCGAAAACGTATAAAACGTAAGAAAAACGGACGAAAATGTATAAAAATTGACGAAACGGATAAAAACATATGAAAACTTTAAATTATAAACAGCCGTTATTATTAAGGATAGACGATGCAACGATCTTTAACCAAAGGGGCTAACGTGTAAATTATAACGAACTTACTTAACGCCCGTTAAACCAAAGGATCGGTGGTGTTATTTGTTTACCAACTTAGGGACTACCAGTGCAACTTCAAACTTTTAGAGACGAAAGTTGTTACTTTTGACATACCACATGGACCATCCATGTAATTTACTCTTTTTTTATTTAATCTAAACGTAGTATTATACTTAGAAAATCTAAACGTGGTTGAGTTATGCTTATTATAAATGTAACTTATATTTGCTTGCTTTGTGTCAGGTATACAAGTTTCATACAAACCATGACTACAACAAAGTTGTATAATGATGTAAGTTGTTTCTATTTAAGATTTTACATTTTCATAATCCTTTTAGAAGTATACATCATTTATTTGTTCAATTGTAGATAAAATCGTATGAAGATCTTGCATCCTTCGAAAGTGCCCATGTTGTAAGGATGCACCGTTTTGCTCAACTTTCACCATCTCAAACTGTGAGTTGATTAATAATAGCTATTTGACTTGACACAAAACTGCATATATTTAGTACACTACATGATGTCTCTGATTTGTTATTTTTGTTTAGGTCTTTACCTTTAATCATCCAAACTACTCGCCTAATAAAAGTAATCAACGGTACAAGAAGCTTCGATTCGATATCCCTGTTGAGACTGGACCAACTACTGTTCATGGTATGCCAAAGATGTAATCGCTATTGTATTCGAAGGACCAATCCTGAATTCCTGACTAAAAAATATTTGAGAGAATCATTTTATTCAAAATGGTCAAAGCAGTCATCTTCTTCATCCTGACCCGATATTTGACCCGGTCACCAGTTTGCAGAAATCTATATTCCATTTTAACAACTCCCATTAATTGACTTTAAACTAATTAATGCAAACTTCCCTCCATTAGTGGCAGAAAACGAGTCTTGATTGCCAAATAAAAACTTCAAACTTAAAATTTACTTATAACATTCAATGAAAACAAACTAACTGATGGGTTTACATGTACTTGATTCTTGCAGATACCCCCATCATCACTACAATAAGAGAATTTATATGGGTCTAAGCTCAATCCCATGTATGATAAGCCCATTAAGATCCTTCTTCACTGGATGCTCTAACTTAAGATGCATTGAAACTGTTTCAGGAGTCTTCTTGTTTCGAAATTCCCATACTTTTACTTCCATCCAACCATCACTCCTCTGTTTTGGAAGAGCACTTAGTTTGTGTCTGTTTAGTGGGTTGTATCTGTGTTCATCAACCTTTGTTCCAATGACTGGGGTGTTCGGAGGGCTTACTAAATAGCTGTATATATGCTTAAAATGGTATCCACCACTTTTATAGAACACTTCGAGAGGAATCTCAAATTTGGATTGGTCTGATGGTAATTTGTAGACAAAGTAACCTGCATATGTTGTATCAGCTGATAGCACTTCGGGTTTTATTTCATTCACAAGTTCAAATTCGTCCCCCGCAGTTATTACAAGCACTTCTCCAAATCTGCAGAAACAAAAAACTCATCTAATATGTAATTGATTCAGAAAATTTTTAAGACATCCAAGTAGTCAAAGCCAACTAATGTGTTAAGTTGTTTATTGTTTATTATTTAACGGGTGGACTTGCTATATTTTCTATGAGATGAAAGGCTCTTTAAGGGCTTTCTTATTGACTATGGGTAAATTGAACGACATGCCAGCATCAAACAGTGATAACATTTAAAGTGAGCGGAATTGGTCAATGAAAATTTTCCATGCCATCCCACACCAAAGAAAAGTCCGGCAATGCTTTGGCATATTGTCAGGGTAAAAAATCCAACGTTTAGGGCTCTCTTTAAATGTTATCATTTTTTATGGATTTTCAGAATTGATTGCTTATGTATATTGCAGTGTAATAAAGTGTCTTTTTTAACTATTACCCGTTTTGACCCATTTATGTAATATAATGGTGTCACACAATGGTGTTTAGGATGTTAAACACAAAAATTTAGACAATTGGGAATGAAAGAACTTGTTTGAGGTGAGTGGAGTCTCATATTGTCCATAAATTAGGAACGGGCAATCTAATTCAATGTGGCTAGTATGCGGCTATAATCAAAGATGGAGGATGAAAGTGGCTTCTGGAGTGGCATACTATATATCCTCAAGTTACAAGCATCTCAGAGCCTATACTAATCCTTTGTGAAAAGATGTAGTGGTATGGATAAACATGTACGGTAAGCCATTAGAACTCGGACTCCAAAAGGGCTATGAATGGGGATATGTGCGGTAACGGTATGCCCATTATATTATTAATAACTGTGAAGCACATTCTCATCTCTTTGCACAGAATATACAGGTCAAGATGCAAACAGTGACTGGTCTTAATCTGTTGGCTAATGATTGGCTAGAAATTATTCAGGATTTTGCTCCTTGATCATGTGAAAACAGCATATGGAGCAGCCTTAGAAGACTCGAACTTGCTGCTGCTGTATAATTCATATGGCAGGAAAGAGATTACAGAATTTCAGAGATGAAAAAAGGCTACTGAGTTTGTATGTGAAGCCAACTGAGGTGGTCCTCCATGTAGCAAAGGTGTGGAATGTGGGAATGAATATTCAGAAGTCTGATAGAGGAAACAAGGATCAATAGTACGTGCAGTCTTATTTGAAGCCAGTGAGAATTTTTATCATTACAGTGTAGTGATGGTTTGAATCGTGAAGATGGATGTGTAGAATGGATCTAAATATGTAGATTTCATTATCAGTCTAATCATATATGGTTTACCATGGGAGTAATCCTTGTCGCTCACTTAAGGTAATAAGCACTACCAAACAAGAATTTACATATTTTTGCCCGAGTTTGTAGGTAGTTGCAAAATGATGCACACATATGAATAACATATAAACTATTACAGGAAAACTCGTAAGAAATGATAGAGAAAGAACCTTGATTCGTGGGAAGACTTGCAAGCTGAGTTTTTATCATCTATTACCCAAGTCGCACTTGCAGATAGCATTGGACATTTCTTCCCATGCTTATCAACAGTGAACCACTAAGAATCCATATAGATATGTAAGTGATGTAGGAATATTACATTAAAAATAGGTTTGAAATAATGACAGTGGTCATATAGTTCCTATTAAGTATACCTGTTGACCATTGTTGATCAGGAACCCGCTTCTGAGAATTGAGTAGAGTTCCTTCTTTGATGTCCACATCAGACTTTCTTTTGACAAATTGAGTACTTCTTCATAATCATCCAAAAGCTTTTGTGCTGGATCAGATTCTGGATGATCTTCCACCTATTTTTACAAAGTAATTGGTTTGCCAGTTTCAGTTTTACATTTAGCTATAAAAAAATTGATTCATAACTTTTCTAAATTTTGTATCAATATCCTTTGACTATTTATCAGTTTTAAGGAAATCTAAGATTCCATTCATGGTTCATTTTTCAACCCGTATGTCCGACTCAGAAAAAAAATGGCCCGTTTTGACCAAACCAATTTCGACCTATTATCAGACCCAATCTTTTTGCCACTGTTAATTCAAATGATTATAGTAGTTGTTTACCTGTTTGTAAGAATAATAAAATGATGATTAAAAATGACTATGATAATTAAACCAGTATTTGTAATCTTACTATTTCCAGGGGTTGAAACAAGATGCCTTCTACTTGTAGATTGGATCCATGGTTGTCAAAAGTAATTTCAAGATCAACAATACTCCCATCGCTAGTGAATTGATACAATTCAGCCATATAACACGGATCATCATATCTCTTATTCGCAAGGTACACAACAGAAGTAGTTGCCTCCCCTCTTAATCTGTACTTGAGGTCTATGTACAGTTGTTTACCACTTGAGTAACTGTTGAATACAAGGTTCATGGTATATGTGATTGATGGAGACAATAATTGGGTCTTCACATGTGTTTTGAATCCCTTATTGTTTGTTTGATAAAGGCCTGCTGGAAATCTGCATAAAGAAGAAGAAGCAAAGAATGATGCATCAATTTATATATACTTATGAAACAATAGGGATAAGTCTGAGTATGACAAGTCACCTTGACATGAAATGAGACTCATATCGAGGAGTGAAATCTTCATTTTGAATCAAACAGTCTTTCATGGATATCATGTGGCAGTATTCTCCTTTCTCATTAATTGAAAACCACTGTATAATTAGTAAGCTGGGAATTAGTTGTGCTCGTATTATTTTTATTAAGTAGACATAGCCAATTAAATACCTTTTTATATCTGTTAAGGTAGACTCCTTGGGCAAGAATCTGTTTAAGTTCGTCAAGGGATGTGTAAAACAGAGATTGTGATGCAACCTCGACTATGTTTTGATACTCTTGAAGTTCCACCTATATATGACATATCCAAGGAGCCATACATTCGGGTTAAGTGCCATTTTTTCAATACATCTTTAAATAAGATAACCATTGACAATAAACTACTTACTTTTTCTTCAGATGGTTGGAACTCGATGCCAGCGACTAGTAGACGGCCACTACGGTGTTTAAACGCAAATTGAAGATCTGCAGTTGTGTGTTGGCTTGTAAAGTGATACAATGGAACAATGAACCATCCATCTTCTCTCATATATGTTGGGTAAATTACAAAAAATTTTGTCTCATCGTCCCCATCTATTTTGTATCTTAGGAGGTTATACCCATAACAATTGGATCGCCTTCTATATCTAAAAACAAGATTGACGTTGTATGAGATATGGGGTGACAAGTATTCAGCTCTGACACGTGCTTCGAATTCATTATGATATACGTAACATCGCCTCCCTGGAAATCTGCATGAAGAAGAAGAAAGCATCAATTGAAGAATGAAAAAAATTAAAAACCATATAATAAAGATAAACAAATTCAGAATTAGTTACGCACCTTGAATCAACACACTCATCTCGATGTTCTACTCTGCGAGCTATGTCGGGGTCCAAACAGGCTTCGATGAAAATTCTTTCGATATGTTGTCCCTTGTCATTCAAACAAAACAGCTGTACATGCATTCAATAAGTTGTAATTAGCTTTTTCAGTTCCTCAAACAATTGGTCCAACTCTGTCTTAAACCAATTGGGCCCAAATTTTTACTAGTAACTCTTTATCGTTGATGACCAAGTTTTATTATATTAGTATTATTAATATATCTAATTTAGTATTCTATGTGTCAAATTACTTTTATGTGTAAAAGATTTAATCAAAAGTTTTATTATATTAGTATTATTAATATATCTAAGTTGGGCCGGGCCTCTTTAGCTTTAGGTCGAGGAAGTTCAGTCCAACTCTAGTAGGTGTCTCTTTAAATTGACAAAAGTTAAGTTCTAAATATAAGTTATCCAAAGTATTGTTAGAAAAAAATAATTACATGCATAAGAAATATTTATATCTATAAAAATAGTCAAAGTGAAAAAGTGATTAACATTTTCATATCCGTATCTATATCTATAAAAAATTGTCAAAGTGAAAAATCAAGAAAATAAAATGTTGAAAAAATTAAAAATATAAAATAATAAATCAATTAATTATGAGCAATTTCAACTATGATGAGATATGTCCGAATACAACATTTACGGACCAATATCTAATTTTATTGTTTCCTTCCAAATAATAAAATAGTTCTAATTTTATGATCACACATGATTAAATCTTATACACTTGAGAAATTGATGTGATACAAAATGAAAGGAAACTGGTTCACATGGTACAAATTAAAAGTCAAATTCAACGACAACTATCTTCCGCTAGGGATGACAATTCGGGTCAGGTTCGAATTAACAGTTTGGTGGGTCAGAAAACCCCAAGCCGAACCTGACCCACTCAATTATCGGGTCAGCTATGTCAACCCTAACCTGTTTACGCATAACCCTGACCTGACCCATTTAATTCGTTTGTATATTTGGGTTAGAGGGTTAAATATGTTACACGGGTTGAATAGGTTAAACGGGTTTCAGATTGACCCATTTAATCCGTTTTAATCCGTAAAATAAAATATAAATAGTTATTTAAGTAAAAACTCTTAAACGGGTTGACGGGTCGACCCGCTTAATTTATTTGCAACCTAAACATGACCTGTTTAATAAATAGGTTAGTTGGATGTACCCAAACCCGATCCGAAGTCTATTGTAGACTCAACCCGAACCTGTTAATTTGCGCGTCGATTTAAGGTCGGGTTTTGTGTCAGGGTCCGAAATTGTCACCCATGTCTGCAGCTATAAAATCCCGTTGCTATGCACGGGCGCTCTTCTACTTTCATAATATATGAAAATCTCAAGCAACCGCTAGCTAATTAATTACCTTTTTGCCCCCGGTAAGTTTGATCCCTTTAGTGAGATACAGTTTTAGTTCCTCTCTAGATCTGTAATACAAAGGAGTTTCCGCAGCCTTAAGTATCTCTTCATACTCTACCAATGGATGTTCCACCTAAGAAGAATTCGTATATGAGACATATGTTAATTGACCATGTAGAAAAATATTAGCTACTACCCAGAGTTAGTAACTCAGCCATCCATAATGAATAATTAAAACAACATAGATGAATAAAACACTATTTGTCAGCTTACCCTTCCCAAGGGTTGGAACTCGATGCCTTCTATGTAAAAGTAACCTGAGAGCCCAGAATCTTCAAATATAATTTCAAGATCAAGGATACTCTTGTCGCCCTCAGTGGTAAAATGATACAATTTAGCCACCAACCATCCATCTTCCCTCATATCTGCAACGTTCACCATCGAAATTTTTGTCTCCCCTAGTAATTTGTACATAACAGGAAAAGACTCTTGTTTCATCCCCTCTATATTGCTATACTGGAAGATAAGGTTTACTCCGTATGTCACGTGTGGTGACAAGAATAATGGAGTTGTGACACGTATTTTAAACTTCTTCATACGTGTTTTGTAGCAGCCAGCTACAAATCTGCATGAAGTAACAACAAAATTAATTACGTTAGTGCATATCATACTTATTTTGAAATAGATTAGATAATTAGATTCAAAAAGGGGTTAGTTGGAGGATGTTAAGTATCACCTTGAATCTTTCTCTGACGAATATTCATCACTGTAATCTCTGTTCAGATCATCACGAATCAAACAGTCTTCAATGGATAACATTAAACAATGTTCTTCTTTGTCATTAATAGAAAACCACTGCATATCCATTAATTTAATAAGTTACCGAAATTAGCTCTGCAAATAAATACGTATGCATGTAGATATATACTATGATGATATGAGCCTCATTGTGTTCATACAAATTAGTTTCATCATTTTGGGGCTATTCGAAAAAAATTACATCATTGTAGGTATAATCAATGTTTTGAAACCCGGGTCGACCCGGCCGGGTTAACCGGTTGGACCGGTTCCGGACAAAAAAACGGGTAAAAAAAACCCGGGTTTTAAAAAACGGGTCAACCGTTTAGACCCGGCGGGTTTTAAGTGACCCGGGTCAACCCGGGTTTTGAAACCCGGCCGGGTTTGGTTTTTATCATTTTTTTTTTTTTTTTTTTTTTTTTTTTTTTTTTTTTTTTTTATACAAAACCTCAAAAAATAAACTTGTAAATCTCGTAGGATGCATGTCTTTAGAAGTATGAAACTTGTAATCTCGTAGGATTTATGCCTTTTAAAGTATGAAACATGTAATCCCGTAGCATTTATGGTTGTTTAGAAAATTATGCAGGTATGCAGGTTTATATCCTTGTCCACCTTTGATTTGTTGTTTAGAGCATGAAAAATGGTTCTTTGTTTTTTTTTTTCACCAAAACTAATGTTTGGACATTATGTTTGGACAATTAGAAATGGATGTTTGGACATATGCATAAAACCGGGTCTAACCGGGTTGACCCGGCGGTTGAACCGGTTGACCCGGTGACCCGGTGTCTTGGCCGGGTCGATCACAAACCCGGGTTTCAAAACATTGGGTATAAGTATCTACCCATCCAACGTTATTTATTTTTAATCATATGAAATTTTAAAGTGAAGAATACAAAATATTGCATTTAATGCTATACAGATTTTAACCATGTAATCAAACGTCTCTTTTTACATTGTGATTTGTAGAAAACAATATTCGAATCTTTAGATTTGATTTAGATAAATATAGGAATCCTCTAAGGTTTTGCAACTAAAACCTACGATACTCCTCATAGTTCCAGCTCACACCTTAAACTAATCTTTTCGAATGCAAAGTGTCGAAGATATCACAATTAAGGAACTTAAATACAAAAAAATTGTTTAGCTGACAATGTGTTGAGGTTGATGGTGTTGCTTAAATTTAGCCACGGATCATGTTATAGACATTATGGATGTTTAAGAGTACACAATGACAATTAGGGAACTTAAATACAAAAAAATTGTTATTTATGGATATACTTATTAAAACTTTAAAGAGGAATTACATAAGTCGTTGTTATATGTAAACCTTTTATATTTATTTTTATATCACAATAACATATGTTTCAGTATAATTAGTAGGGTACCCGCGCAATGCGACGGCGAGTACCCCGTGACTAAATTTTATGGCGGCGGGTACACTCGGCCTTATTGTTGATGTTTTAGATGTGTGTGAGAGAGATATAAGATAGTTTGTGTGTCCTTATATAGTGGATGTGATTATATGTTTTAAATAATTATTACTGATAATAATGATTTTTAGCGGTTACACGTTTTTAATTATGGGGTGTAAATGATTTGAAAATTGTATTGAATTTAGTGGAAATGTCTGCATAATTTTGAATAATGGGATGTATTGAATTTTAAGCCTTTCTCTTATAGTAAGTGTGTATGCTTATTTTTATAAGATTTTCTTTTTAGGGATGTCCTAAATGCATTATAATGTAGTTAAGATATTTATATTCCCGTTAATAACGATGTAAGCTGTATTTAATATTCAAGCTCGTGTAGGCACGGATTAAGCAAATTATGGAGATTGATGTGAGTCGTTATATACAATATCGAGGATTTACATGTATCACAGTAACTCGTTCTTTCATTTTGATGTTTATAATCCCGTATATACACATTGATTTAATCTGTAATGATAATAATATCTGATCTGTCACTCTATCTTTGTTAGTGCCTTATATTAATAACCGATGAATCAAAAACAAACTGTCAATTGGTATTTTTTATTATCCTCGTATCTCGTATCTGGTATAACTTTTTTAAAACTTAACAACTAAAATTTTCTTAGTTACCTCATATTTTTTTTAGTTTTTTGTTTTCGTAAATTTGACACATTTATTTTTATGTTTTTTTTTCGCTACCAAATTTATCCACCAAAATAATCAAAGTTTTTCAAAAAAAATTCAGTTTTGTCTTTTAATTGGTCAATAAAAATGCACAATTTATGTTTGTGTGACAAAAAATCAAGCTCTTCCATTGATTCAAAAACTTTTCAAAGATTTAATTATCATTTTGTATATTCTCTTATTATATAAGAAATATTGTATTAGACAAAATAAACTAATACGTTGATTATTTTAAAGATAACAACAAAAAGAAAAATAAGGATCAAAATGATAACTTAAAAAGTATATTACACGGATGGTCCCTGTGTTATGCGTTGACTTGCACCTACTAGTCTTTTGATTTTCTATCGCACTCGCAGTCCTTAACTCTGAAACTAATAACACCTATAGGCTTTACATATAATGGACGTTAAAATAGACCATTAAATCCAATTATGTGCAAGACACATGAGGGTATGACTATCAATTTGTTTATCCTAGTATTTCTTAAACTGTTATTTGTTGTCTTAAAGTCAAAACTTGTTAAATGAGGATGAAAAAGATTGTTTGTGGTTCTGAATCTAGAATTTTGTTTCAAATGGGTTAGGTTTGATGATAATTAACAAATATATTAATATTCTAATTAAACTTGGACGACGCCATCACTGTATTTGTAGAAGCATATCTTCAATATTATATTCTTAAACGTATTTGTAGCAATGTTCATGCTAAACATGTTACGAATCACATTAATAAACTAAATAACTAACATATGAGTCGAATTTGATTTTCTTTGGTGTTTTGACTTTAAAGATATTCAAGTTAAAGAAGATGATTAAAAAGAAGTGGTATAAAAAGGTAAAAAGAAGTGGGTATAATAAATTAGAAAAAAATTGAGGGGTAAATACAATTTTACCCTTATGTGCAAGGCACATGAAGGATTTATTAGAAGTTAAAGTGAATGAATTTGAGTGTTATTCTTTGCAACGTTAAGAACTGTCAATGAAAAATGAAACTATCAGAGAGAAAGTAGATGCTATTTTGGACAAACCATAAGTACGATCCATGTAATTTGTAGCTTGATATGTAACTTGAATGAGTTTAAATGGATAATTGCTACTAATAAACATGATATACAAAGGGTGTAATATGTCATGTTTGGAAAAAATTTCTATTTAATAACATTAAGTTCTAATAAACTAATATAGGTTCCGCGCTAAACATATCTTTATCAGTCATGTAAACTATGTGATGTGTTTATTGGTCAATTATATATATATATATATATATATATATATATATATATATATATATATATATATATATATATATATATATATATATATAAGTCAATGCAATTAGTTCTGAAAATACTGTTTAGGGTGCATCTATAATTTTAATTTGTAAATAAATATAAATTTGAATCTATAAAATTGTTAACGACATACACAAAAACTTCTGCCGTTGGTATTACATACATGTAAAAGTGACTAGAGTCTCACATGATGATTATTGAGGGCAAATGTTTAAGTCTTGGTCTTGAAAATTATAGAATAAAAAAGGGTAAACTAAATAATAAAAATGATCTTGAAAAATATTGAGGGTGAATGGTTAATATAGAAATATATATCAAGTACTTACCGTTCTTCCTTTGTTAAGGAAAACCCCTTGGGAGAGAAGTACCTCCGATACTTCTGTGAATCCATAGAATAGAGGAGGTACCGCAACCCTAACTATCTCCTCGTTCGTTACTACCACCGGATGTTCCACCTATGAAGCAGACATATATTAGACAATATCACTCCAACATGGAAGAATAATCCTAGGTATTGAGTAACAAAGCCCTATATATGGGCCCAGTCTCTTGCATTCGAGGTAATATTTTGGCTGATCTGCATATGTTATTAAAAAGTACTAGAACCATCTATAATAACTTTAAAAAAATGACACAGATAGATAAATCGGTATTTGTTAGCTTACCCTTTCCAAGGGTTGGAATTCGATGCCTTCTATGTAAAAGTCACCCAAGAGCCCACAGTCTTCCAACAAAATTTCAAGATCTTGGATACCCTCCTCATTGCTGGTAAACTGATATAATTCTGCCACCAACCTTTTATCTTCTTTCTTATCTGCAAAGCGCACAATTGAAATTTTTGTCTCCCCGTGTAATTGATACCTGACACCTACTCGTTGTTGTTTCATCTTCTCTCTTCCACTATAGTGGAATACAAGGTTTAGCCCATATGTGACGTCTGGTGACAGGAATAATGGAGTTCTGACATGTAGTTTGAATTCCATGAGATGTGTCTTGTAGCAGCCAACTTCAAATCTTCATGTAACAAAAGCGGCAAAGAATGATTACATTAATGAAAATCTGACAAGTGTTTCGAAATAGATTAGAAACAAAAGGGATTACTAGAAGGATGCCAAGTAACCTTGAATTTTTCTCGGAAGAATAATGATCACTGAAATCTGTACTTGGATCATCTTGAATCAAACAGTCTTGTATTGATATCATTCCATAGTGTTCTCCCTTCTCACTTATTGAAAACCACTGAAAGTCCATAAATTAAATAAGTTACTAATATGATTTCTGAGAATAAAGATCAATGAAGAGATTTTAAGAGCCAATAATCATGTGTACGTATTTTGGTCTGTAAACTCATGATTGTTGTTCTGAACACACACACACACACACACACACACACACACACACACACACACATATATATATATATATATATATATATATATATATATATATATATATAAACTGTAAACAATTTTAACAATGTTTTTTGTTGAAAAAGCTATTCAATATTGCTAAGATTGAAAAGTCATTGGCCAGGTTACTATAATGGCATAGCTTGTAATTATTATATTTTAAGTACTACTGTAATACATCAAATGAAACAAGCGTATGAAATGAAATGGAAGTTGTAATGTTCAAATGTAGTTAAAAAAAATTCACATCTTTACTACGGAGAATATTACAAGACAATTCACAATTTTAAAAATTATCACATCTTTACTACAGGTACACCATATGGATGTATTAATGAAATTTTGATTATAGATAGTACGACCATTAGTTTAATACATCTAACTTAGTACATAAATTCTAAACACCTCGCGAATAAATTTTTAAACGGATAACACTAATGAATGTTATAAAAATGAATATACATGTGTAGTTAGAAAAAGTAATTAACAAAGTGTATATTATATTTAATAAACTTTTCTCCTAAACCTTAAATTTACTCTATATATAAATGTGTTAACAAAAGTATGTTGACAAAGCATTTTATTTAATATGGCACAAAGGTTAATAAAGCTTTTGAGATTTTAACCTTTTGTTTTTTAAAATATAATTACTAGTTTATATCCCTATGCATACATGTGATTTTGATATTAAGGTCTATTTAATTTATAAAATAATAATAAAATGTGTTGTATTATTATAAACGATTGCTTATTTTGCATAAATCTCAATTAGAGAGCTTAATTGGTCAATCTCTAGACAATTAAACTACTCAATTTTACTGACTTGACAAAAACTAATTATAATAAAGGGTATTCTTTTATATAAAAAAAATTATAAATTGAGGGAGGTATATAAAAACACGAAAAGTGTTAGTAGTTGTATTCCAACTTGGGTGAAAATGTTTATTCAATCCACAAAAGTCATAGAATTTACACACATATATATGGGTTCATAGTTGCCGCCTAATGGTATAACTGGAATACTCCCTAGCCAAATGATTATGAGTTTACATCCCGTATGAGACAATTGTGTGAGGTAGTTGTAAATCGATTCATAAATTTTAGTTAAATATCAAACGAATTACACTAATACGCTGAATATGAGTATTAAATGAAGAATAAAAAGTATAGAGTACTTGAATCTAGCCAAATATGATATGAAAGTTGAATTATGAAAACTTTTTTCTAAATATCTTTAGCTAACAAAAAGCCACTTTTGCATATTCATTAAATGAGGAAGAACCTACTCTTTCCACATTATAAAGAAAAAAGCCATTTTCACATAGCCTATTTCTATATATTTGTAATGTGAAATTCCACGTACTAAAATTTCTCTAGCTATAAATAACTACTACGTATTTGTCAAAATATATTAAAGTAAAATCAAAAGAGATGCCGCTAATTACCGTTTTGCCCTCATTAACGTGGAACCCTTCGGTGAGAAGCACTTTCAGTTCATCTAAGGATCTATAATTCAAAGGAGGTACTGCAGCGTTAACTATCTCTTCATACTCCTTTGGCAGTTTGAGATCGTGAAGCTCTTGCAAGGCAAGTGATTCCTGAAGTTTTTCAACGACAAGAGACATCGTTGGCCGTTCTTCACGGGATCTCCTCAAACATTTATATGCAATGTCTGCAAATGTCTCCAAAGAATCCAGATTCATTTGTCCCATCAGACCTTGAAACACGATCCCGCTTAATTGCTTCTGTTCGTAGCATTGTTTCCACATAGGCACTAAAATCTTTAACTGACCATTGCTAAATTCAAAGCAAAGGTTCCCAGACAGGACTTCGAGTAAGACAACTCCAAAAGAGTACACGTCAGACTCTTTTGTGAGGGAGTATGTCTCCATAAAAAGAGGATCACAGTATCCAAAGGTACCCAAGGCACCAGTGACAAGAATTGAATTTTTCTGATTAGCGGGGCCTATTTTTGACAGCCCAAAGTCAGAAACTTTAGCCTTGAAATTCTCATCGAGTAGGATGTTAGCACTTTTAATATCACAATGGATAAGTCTCTGGTAAGTCTCTCTAGGATCATGGAGGTAGCTTAGACCCTTGGCAGCATCGAGGCATATCTTCAATCGTTGTGTCCATGTGAGATTGACATCTTTTAAGTAACCATCAAGACTTCCACGAGATGCATACTCATACACAAGTATCATCTCATCCCGTCCGTGGCTGAACCCCAGGAGGGAGATGATGTTTTCATGTCTGTAACATGAAAGCATTCTGACTTCTTTATAAAACTCAGCATCTCCTTGACCATGTCTACGATCGAGACGCTTTAAAGCAACCATACTTTTCCCCTTGGAGTGAGAGTGAGACAATTCCCCCTTATAGACCTTACCAAAACCACCACGTCCAATAACATTATCTTCATTAAAGTTATTGGTGGCTGATTTGATCTCTTCGAGTTGGATTACAAGATGTTCAAACTCATTCATTGAAGACGCCATTATTTGTTGTTGATCAAATAATAATGGGAAAGATTTAATTGTTGAAAAAGATGCACCGAAATCGGTGTTTGTAATCTTTAGTGAACGAAACCTCACACAACTCTCGAGTTATTGAAAGATGTTTAGAAATGTAGAATAAGGAAACACTTGCAGAGAGATTTATTTGTTGTGATTAGTTCAATAAAAGGAATGGCTTTATATAGGCTAACATGCATATTAAATTTCATGACACTAATGACACCACTAACCTTAATTTATCAATTTTTAGGAAATAAAAATATATGAAATATGAATAAACTAATTAGTTAACTTGCTGCACTAACCCAGACGCATAGAAGGTGTTGTACCTCTGAACATGTCTGGTAGTGGGAATGATTTGCCAAGTCAACCCGGTTTATGTATGTCCCTTGATTTAAAAATAAAATAAAATAAAAAATGGTCATTCCATCTACTATTCTGCTTTTACCGTTATTCAAAGCAATAGTATGTGACGAAGTTGAATAAAATTACCAAACTAACCATCTGTTACAAAATTGCATGATGATTTAATTCAAGGTGATCTGCGAAATGATATATTGAAATCTGGTTGATTTGTTTCTTCTGGTTTGGGGTTTAACTACTGCTAACTAAATGTTAAGTGAAAAAGAAATGGGACCTCGGGTTACATAGTGTTTGTAATCAGATGTGGAAAAAAAAGTTCAAATATTCAGAGCCCGCTGCTTCATCTTTGTTTGTTTTGCTGCAATTAGTAATGTTCATGTCATCAGTGAAAGAACCTCTGGGGGCTAAATTCAGGGCCTTGCAAATGAAAACATAGCCAGTATTACCATCAATCGCATGTGCAGAACATGAAGAGAAATACTAATTTACCTTATTAGTTTGGGACATAGTGCCCAAAGTCAACCATCATTGTGTGTCAGCATATACTAGACGTCCAGCCGCCATGATAATTAATTGCAAAAAAAAAAATAATAATAAATAAAAAAAAAAGCCAATTCCAGCTATTATATCCTAAATAATCTTTAGGTGGTACTTCTCTTGTGAATTTAGTTTATTTTAGACATGTAATTCCTTGTAATAACTAAATACCATGGAAAAATTAGAATAAAAAAAATTTGCTATTACAATAGTTTTATTTAGCATATATATAATGTTACTTAGTTATTGAACTATTTAAACTCGGTCATTCAAACCTCCTATGTGTCACTTTACCTTCTGAATAGCAAATCATTGTTTGGTTTATTTTACAGACGTAACGGTTGGTTAGAATAAGCAAAAGGAACGAACTTGTAGCCATTTTCTTCATATTTGGACATATATTTTTTTTTCTTCTTCTCCACAGCGTTATGTAAGGCTACCCCTGGAGCCCATAAATTTGCATCAATGCCCCCAAAGGGAGAGATCCCAGTGACATCCAAACATGTGTCCTTACCTTGGAACCAGTTGAATAAGAGCAAGTCGGCCGGACGTAGCTCTTTCCCATCCCTTGAAAGAAACCCCAGTGGGGCTTCCTTTTTCACCAAAATCCCAACCTTGGAGCATATGTCGACAAGAACATCGCGCACCAGGTTATGTCTAAATTTCACCCCCACTTGACTGGAACAATGAACTGCGTGGTCTCCCCATTGGTCCATGCGATGTTTGCAGCTCGGACAAAGACTACCTTCAGAAAACATCGGTATGGTGAGCCTATAACACAATACCGAACGGAATTGGTGATGATTCATCCTTTGGCCTAACCCATCAATAGGTAAAATGAATAGGAAATCTTGTGCATGTGGAGTCCGGGTGCAACTGAGGATAGCCACTTGCTTTGGACTTAACGAATATTATTATTATTATTATTATTATTATCCAAAGCTTAACCTTTTTATTAAAAACTCATAGGATTACAAAAAATTAGTGGGAAGCCGAGAAACCAACTGGGCCCCCACACCTCTAGCAATGGCAAAACCAATCCTATTAAAAATATGAACTGTTGCACGCGCTCCAATGTCTTGAGTCATAGAGAATTGTCGAATACGCTTAAGTAAAGTAACTGCATCCTTCTCAAGTTCTCCAAAAGAAGAAAAAGAAAAGGGGAGAAACCCATATCCAATATCCGCACATTTCGCATCGTACTTGACACGTTTACGGTGTGCAACATCAATGATCGCACGCCCTGGCATAAAATCAGTCATCCCAGATTGCGTCAGGGGCGACGATCCCGTAAGATCAACATATACATCACGCCCATTATCCCACGAGTAAAGTAATATATCAGCCGGTCGCAAGGATCTGTCCCCATCTCCAGAAAGCCCAATATCCACCTCCTTACGTGCAGAAATTCCGGACCGGGAGCATATATCAACAAGAACATCACGCACAAGGTTATGCCGATGTTTAATGCCAACAATACGCGCACACGAAACAACATGATCCCCATAAATATCTCCAGAAAATACCTTAGAACAAGCTGAACACGGTACCTGAACAGTGAAAAGAGGAACACCCAACCGATAGCATAGCATACAACGATAAGCCCTGGCATTCATAGTTTGTCCCAGTCCAGATATCGGAGCCACTCTAAGCCAATCCGAAGTATGATCCTCCTTTAGAGAACTCCATAACGCCATCTGTCGGGGAGAAAGATGGAATGTAGACTCAACAGTTTGGGTAACCCGATCGAAATATATATCTGCCAATTTCTTCATAAGTTTGGGGGCAGCGACCACGCTAGGGTTACTCAAAAGGTCAATATTCATATTCACATTAAAAGTACATAGAGCATCATCAAAAGAGAGACCAGCAGTTACAATACCAGAGCTAAGGAGAAGCTTACACTGTAAGCTAGCAGATTGAAGTCTAGAAGCAAGGAATATTATTATTATTATTATTATTATTATTATTATTATCATTATTATTATTATTATTATTATTATTATTTTATTTTTTATTTATTTTTTTTTTATAACAACTCTTTTATTGAAGTCTAGAAGCAAGGAATATTATTATTATTATTATTATTATTATTATTATTATTATTATTATTATTATTATTATTATTATTATTATTATTCACTCATATTTTAGTTTCTAACGTTTTTATTCGTTTTTGCCCGTTTTCATCCGTTTTTGTCTGTTTTTTACATTTTTGTCCGTTTTTCTTACATTTTGTCTGTTTTCTTACGTTTTTGTTTGTTTTGTACAATTTTAAATTTTAAAAAAAACATCAAAAAAAAAATTAAAAATTCCAGAAAAAAATTTTGAATTTTTTCGCAAATTTGAAAAAAAAATTTCAAAAAAATTTTGAAAAAAAAATTGGTAAAAAAAACTTCGGAAAAAAATTTTGAAAAAAGAATTATTATTACATACGAAAAAAAACTATTATTACATCTGAAAAAAAAATTTATTTCCTAAAAAAATTATTATTTCCTAAAAATAATAATAATTTATTTTTTCAAATTTTTTTCCAATTTTTTTTTTTTAAATTTTTTTGAAATTTTTTTTTCAAATTTGCAAAAAAATTCCATTTTTTTTTTAAAAAGTTTTTTCAAAATTAAAATTTTTTTTTTTAAAATTTTGAAATAGTACAAAAACAAACAAAAACGTAAGAAAAACAGACAAAATGTTAGAGAAACGGATAAAAATGTAAAAAAACAGACAAAAATGGATTAAAACGGGCAAAAACGAATAAAAATAGAAAAAACGAATGAAAGCGTTAGAAAATAAAATATGAGTGAATAATAATAATAATAATAATAATAATAATAATAATAATAATAATAATAATAATAATAATAATAATAATAATAATAATAATAATAATAATAATAATAATAATAATAATAATAATAATAATAATAATAATAATAATAATAATAATAATAATAATAATAATAATAATAATAATAATAATTAAGAAAAGTAAAGTATAAAAGTAAATTGCAAAATACATCCCTCTTATATTAAAAGAGTAAACTGCAAAGTACATCCCTTATATGAGTAAAAAGACCAAAACAGCCCTCCTTTATACTCCCGTTAGCAGTTATCGAACAGAGTTAGTGACCAAGGATGTAGAATGGCTAACGTTTGGCTAACGAAGGACGTAACTAGCCAATAGTTTCTGACAGGATGTAAGGTCTTAGAAACTGTAAACCACAGGGATGTGTTTTGCAGTTTACTCAATATTTTATTTGTGCTGTCAATATAGGGTGTTAGGCCTGAAATGGGAATCAGATCCATTAATCATGTTAGAAACTAATTCTAATCAAGGGACGTATCAGGAAATTCATAAATTGTTAAAGTAACTTAGATAGTAGTTTGGACAAGATGTCGGAAGGAAATTATCTATACTACATTATAAAGCATTTGGGACTTTCTATTAAAGGAAGTCTTAAAATTTTAAGACCAAAAACATTACTCTAAAAGGAAAAGTAGAAAATGAATGTAAAATCTAAAAATTTAAGTCTCATTAAAACCATACGTAACCGCCCTCCAATAATGATACATTTTAATGGAATTGTTTATAAGAAAAGCTCACTATAGTTAAACCACCAATTTAATGCTAAAATTTGAAAAATAAAAATGTTTACCATTTACACTATTCATAATTTAGACTATCTACTTTTGAAAAACATTTATCTACTACTTTATAATAAGAAAGTTTAAAATAAAAAACATTTGCTCGCCACAAAAATAGTTATCGGGTACCCACCGCCGTATTGCGCGGGTACCCTTCTATATAGCTTAAACGAGTCTATTTAGTTCGCTTTTTTTGGGATTTTATATCTATCTAACCAAGTAACGCAACGAGTACGCAGCGAAATTGGATCTAGTTTATGCAATTAGGTTAACCCATAAATAATAAAAAATTATAAATAAAAGGGATACAGAAAACTAACCCTCGTAGTCAATTGCACGCTATAAAATGAACAAGAAACCAAGTGTCTAAAATAAACACCTCTACGAGTCCACACACAAACACTTTAACACAAGTAAGCTTGAATAAGCTAGTCGAGAACGTTTAACCAATCAACCCCTTGAATACTTGAATACCACGAACAAAGAAAACCCAAGAACACTTTCTTCTACTTCGGTCCGAGAACCACCACACTACCCGAGAACCTTTTCTGTGTGTTACCCCGATATCGGACAAACGTGTCCGATATATTAGTCCCTTTACTGTCCGATAAAACCAACAGAAATCAACCAATTCTTGCTTCATGATCACAAGGAATAAGCAAGATCAATTCACTTCGGAACCTAAAATCAACTTGGATCAATTAACTTGCAATTTTAGGGTTCGAACTAAAACCAATCAAGAACCCTAATCGGTTTATTGGAAAAACGATCCGGTTAGATGAACTAGGATGTTGGATCGATTGGTTTGAGTAAGGGATAGCGTAATCGTTAGTTTTGATGCAAGTATGTGTTTGTATTTATAGGTTTATAACCCTAGGTTTACATGGACTCAAAACTTGAGTTCCAAGCACACAATCCAAGCACCCACCAATCGTCTATATGGACTTGGCCCAAGGCTTCCACAAACCGACCCATATTGAGGAGAAAAACAACCCATGGGTCGTATAAACAAATCACGTATCATGCAAACTAAACGGGTCAAGTAATATTCAAGTATAAACGTTTATATACGTACTCTTGTGTTTAACGCGTGTGCCCCCATAGGCTCACACACTTCTAGTCGTTTCGCTTGTTTTAACTCCCATAAACCAACAGCTCCCACTTGGGAGTTGGAGTAGCAAATAGCACACAAAACCGACGATGTAAACGCCTAGCAACGCTCTCACTCGCTTTTTAACAACAAGTGTCTGAGATATAGTTTTATAAAATCTTCTCAGTGGCATGGTCATTAATATCTTGCTTTAATCATCCTTTGTTATAGATACCGTTAAACTATGGATATGGATCCTAACTCATTCCATATAGTTTAACCATTTAGAATCTCGTTATAGAATTTAATTAGATATACCAAATGTAATCAAGTATCATCTTGCATTACCCTTTGGGTTCGGCCGAACAATTATCTTATTAATTCTGGAGATGCGCCATGGTATCTTTCTGCACATATCAAGTGGAGTAACAAATCCTTTATTGACTACAAGTGTTGTGGATGCTGCTTCACATCACCGCGAAATATAGCTTTTATAACTACCTTATTCAGGATAGCGTTTGGCTTATACTTACGAAAGTGATATCCACACATAGCAGAACTTGCTTGTATCTCATGTCAAAGGACGGCTTTAACAAACTATTTTCAATATTTTACATATGACAAGGATCCAAAAGTAAATATTTGAAAGTTGGTGTATCCAATATGCATCCCTTGTGAATACATATGAGTTAGGCAGGAACAATCCACATTCTCATTAGAATATAACCAACACTCATATTTGCCTTACACAACAATATTCCCACATTGTTAACCGACAATGGACATAGTTAGAACAATAAAATCATTCAAGGATTAAACATGCAAATACAGGATAACAATTATTATATAAATGAATAACAAATACCAAGTATCTTTATTCATCATAAAGTAAACATTGTCTTTCAATCCCAATTATCCAAATACAAAAAAATATATGCATGAAACTAATTAGTAAGGGTGCGTTTGGTTCACAAACTTGAAATACATGATTTTAAAATTCTGGAGTATTTTAAATCTGGAAGGGTTTCAAACACTGATATTCAAACTTCTGCAACATGTTTGGTTGACTAAAATATGTAAAAAGAATTTCAATGTTAATAATGAGAAATGACAAAAGTATCCTTATGTTATCATGTTTGTTTCAAAAATCAAAAACCTGTATTCTTCAATGGTGGAGTCATTTTCATCATGAAGTGACAAAAACACAAAACCAACAAATTAAAACATGAAGTACAACATACTTGCTTAAACTATATGGAATTCACTTGAATTGTATGAATATACAAAACTAAACAGAATAACAAACAAGGGCTTTCATTCAAAAAAAGATACCAAACATTTTTTCTATATTTATTAAAATTAAACACGATCGGATTATAAATAATATCATATACAAGATTGAAACAAGCAAAAATCCTTTGCATAAAAAACACCATAGTAACTAATTAAGAAATCTACAACATTAGATATAAAATCGAAACAACTCAAAACCAAAATTGTAGAAATACAATCGAACTTATATGAATACCCATATCTGTTTTCATAAACCCACTTGTTCATCGAAGATAAAAAAATCAAGAAAAAGAAAAAAAATAAAAAAAACAAAAAACAAAAACACATACCAACATATTAAAACTAAGAAACAGACATGGAGATTTAAAAATTAAAACGAAATTGATGATGAATAATAGAAGATTTGAGTGATGGAGTTTAGAGAAGGGTAAGGTTTTATTTTGACTCATGTATGAGATGTGAAGAAGGTGAAAATGATAGGGGGTAATACTGTCCACTTGAAACACTTTAAAGTCCAACATTTAAATCTAGTCCCCATCAGGTGAATTATAAAAACCCCTTTTTTGATGTATTTCAAATTTAAAACCTCCATATTTTTTTGAACCAAACATATTAAAGGAGTGTATTTAAAATCCAAAACCACCCAAAACCTTCAAATATTTGTCAACCAAACAGCCCCTAAGTTGAATTCTAATGTTTTCAACATTCTCAACCTTTCTTTATTAGAAAAACAAAATAGTTATCTGAGTAAACTTTCCAAATAAATTTCACATATAGCGAGGGATTTGAAATATAAGATGAGTGTCTTATCTCATATGCTCATACTATTGCAAGAGTTATAGTATGGAGATGTCGCCCGACCTTGCATGAGGTATTAGAAGTCAACGACATACTGACAGTCATCTTTACAGTTTCTTAAAATATAAAGTATTCTTATTCCTTAATGTGTAATGCAACAATGCTCTACGTTGAGCATATCTACTTAGCAGATTTATCATAAATGATAAAATCCTACTTTAACTAGTCTTAATTATCCTCTAGCATCATTTGTACTTATACAACCCTATGCTTTATAACTCGTAAACATATGTATTAACAATAATCTAAAAACTCTCAATTAAATATTGTTGTTGTCAGCTCATCTTACTCTTGTACGAAAGTAACAACTAGTCTTATATATAATATAATATATACATGATAAATTCTTAGTTAAAAAAACATAAGGTTTCCTTCCATATAATAAATTATTCCAAGTGAAATATACTATTTAAGACTTGCTTGAATGATATATTGCATTTGTGTTGGACTTAATTTTCCGCATTTGTTTATTCTAGATATTTATTTTAAGGTTGTTTGTTTTATTCCCTAAATTTCAAGTGAAGTTTCATTCCAAGCTTAAGGATTCATATCTAGCTTAAATGGAATGATATTTTCAACATCTAAATTTTAAGGAAAAATACAATGCTCTTACTTAATTTCAGATGTACTAAAGATTTATCTTAATTTAATCAAAATCATATTGTAACTAAATTCAAGATCTCAGCCCCTAGATGCATGATCCAATCCAAACTTGGATCGCTTAAATTTTGTATGCTACATAAAGATTATATTGATTCATAACCCTTTTGATTACACACCGTCCTCGCAAAAGGTAATCATAAAAAATGAGTTATAAAATCTAATTGCCATATTCCACATATAAGCAAACATGTATGACAATTAATTATCTTTATATAATTAATGCATGTATAAATAAGAAATCTAATCATAGTCAATTGCTTAAGTATGATTAAAAACTTCATATTAAATGTCATGCATTAATATGTATACAATTTTGTCCTTGTGAGCTTTTCTTCAAAAGAAACTCATTCCAACCTCATAGGTTAACTGTTAAGGCGAAATAACAATCAAATACAAAACATTGATTTACCTTTTTAAGGAATGCATCTTATCATTCATAGTTATAAGACGTTTATCAGATTCAAGATGTGATAATGTGTTTTAGTAGTTAGCTGATTTACAACAATCTTCTAACTTATATCCATCAACATTGATATTAAAGTATCACTCAAGTGATGAGGCATCCTTGCAGATTTATAAATGAGAATAACATTATACTTTGGTCAACATTTACATGTTTAACCTTAGTATGACATTAATAAGTGAATTTTAGAATGTTAAGCATTTTGTTCTCAAATAACTTCGAGATTTGTATATGCTCCAACTTACTTTTGAAAGTAGAGACAATTCTCTAAATACTAAGTATTTAAGCAGCAGTAAATTGTTCTTTATTGGGAACCACAAAATACATTTTAAGTTCTCATCTCTAGATTTGTTAATAAAATGCTTCATAAGATTTTAACAAATTCTAAACTTAAATCAAGACATAATGGAATTCCTTCCAACAAATCTAATTAGGATTTGTAGAAAAACTAATTTTGTATTACTCTTTAACCAAAAATCTAAGCAACAGTTTTATGTTTCACCAAGCTAGGAGGAACATCAAAACTACAATCTTCAAGCTAGGAAGTGTAGAAAAATCAAAAATCCAAAAGGATTTAGGATTCGATTGGTTTGAGTGGAAAAACCTAAAAATCCCTAAGGGATTAGGGGTTTCAGTTATGAGCTGTCTTGAATACCTTCTCGGTTTGAACTACATTGAGTGTATCCATGACACATGTAATTTTCTAACTTTGATATATTTTGGAGGAAGAGCAATTAAACCTATCATGAATCAAACAATATGAATAAGGTTTGTTTCAACACTATAGACACACCATGATAAAGTGGTATTCTATGAGTATTAGAATTGTAAGACTATATCAGAATTCCATAGATAACTTAATTATGTTTGGACCAAATACTTGTCAATTGGGTCGAGCCAAATTGCATATTAAGTATTTACTAACCAAGTGCATGCTATATTGAATAATACAAGAACGTTATGTTCACGTGTTCACAAGAAGACATAACTGTTCAAGAATTATATGTTAATGAGTTTACAAGAAAACAGAACATGTCAATAATACATTATAAGTCTTTGAATAATTCAAATGCCTAATGTCTATTTGTTAACTAGAAGACATAACAATTTACTATATATACTTTATGTTATAAGTCATTGATTAATTCAAGGAATTTATAATTATGTCTTAAAATGTAAGCATAATTATACTAACAAATGTAATCATGAACCCAAAACTCTTGAGTTCTGTAGTAATTTCAAGTTAATTTTATACTTCAGAATTATGATTATATTTATTTAACCATATTTATGTTGACTAAAATATGTAGTCAAAATGTTGAAGAATCTTTTCACTATATCATGACATTTGTATGTAGTAGGGCAACAAACATCTTGCGTGTTCAAGTCCTAGTAGAATCATTATTAGAATGTAGTAGGGCAACAAACATCTCGCGTGTTTAAGTCCTAGTAGAATTCTTATTAACATGTTGTAGGGCAATAAACATCTCACGTGTTTAAGTCCTATTAGAATTATTAGTTTCCTTACCTTGCGGTCAAGATATACCAATAATATTGTTGTTTCTTGCACACACTTTAAGATTTCTCCCACTTGTGTAAGGCACAACATCATATTATGAAAGCAACTCACATATTACAAGTAGTCTTAGAACCATAACCTCTAATAAGGAAATGTGGATTATTATTCTATAGATAACGCTTCAGAGAGCAACAGCAGAAAGACAACGTGTTATCTTATAAAATAAAACGCAATTTTCCTTTAAGCGATGGTCGTTCATATTCGGAAAGTGATGAATTATTTCAAAGCAAGTTTGAAATGATATGGGTGACTAACAAGGAAATAAATCCCGTAGCTCCCATTGAAATTGACAACATTACAGGAATGCTATTTCAGTAATAAAATGCAATGCTCCCGCTAGCTTTGTCAATATTGTAAGTGTTACATTGCCAGTAGAAAGCATATAGCAATTTTATATACTTTCCTATTCTCTTCAAATGCCTACGAGTAGCAATGTACTTAGGTATTGAACAGAGTATATGAAGTCCTACTTATGTAGATGAAGGACTAGCCACTCATGCTATCATTTAACTTGAATATTTAGCATGCAATTCCTCCTTTATCGTCTACATAGCCCTAAGAGTATTTAGCACTTTAGGAATAATAAGAGTCCAAAAAAATTACCTAGCGAATATTCTAGTAATTTCTTTACTCTTTGCGGCTTAAACTCATACATCGTGACAAGTGCAAGATGTCATTTATTTTGGTAGCTATAAACAAAATGTTTTCTAGTTACATAAAATATTTTATCTTTCAATTATTTCAAGACCTTAAAAGGGTAATGAAAGATCATAAACGAGTTTAAAAATTTGTAATCCTATCTTAGTTTGTCAACTAAGGAGAAAAGATAAGAATCAGTCTCACTCTTTTTACCAGGAAAAGAGCCTAAGTTTGTCTTTTTAAGCAAAAAACAACTTTTTTTACGAATTATGTTGCAACAACATAATTTAATCAGAACATAAAAAGTTCAATTATAGTATTTTCGATAATTATATTCTTAAAAGAATTAACTACCCAATTAACTACTAATAAGACTAAGATCCATCTTGCACTCCCACTTATTTACCAGAGGTCTGACCAGTGAGTAACTAAGTAGGATAAGAGATAAGCGACGAGCGTTAATTGCATAATGCAACTCTTAGATTTATGAGACTGATCAAGACATTAGTGGACAAGTAATAATGTCATGAGCATGTTTAGTCTCATCTTATGCCTCGGGTCCAAGGTCTGACCAAGCATACTCGAAATAAGTTGACCAAGTAAGAACTTGCAAAAATAACCAAAAGTCTGACCAATGAGTAATAATCACCATGGGTTGGAATGTCCCTAAGGTCTGACCAAAGAGATCAAGCCAAATGCACGTGTTCTTAGTTGGGTGACATAGACTTAAAATTTTACACATAGGGTATTCACATTAATAAATGTGATAAAATCGTGTAAGAAAAAGCATGCAAAATAACTTTGAAAAACTTATTTTAAAAACTTTTGGTAATAACACTATAGTGATCATCATGGTTCACGGTAGCTCCAATCGAACTCGCAGGGAGGCGGAGGACCAGGTCAGTGCTAGGAAAAAACCGGAAAATGTTTAGGTTTGACTGTGCGCACCTCCTTAAACCCCCTTTATAGTTTGTTCTAGTGGGTGAGCCGTACGTCCCAAGTGTCCATAGCTTCTAGTTTTTAAATTCATGAAAAACTTGTTTCAATAGTTTAGGTCACTTTATTTAACAAATACAATTTTCAACGAAAGAAATAGCAGGTCACAGTGAACATGGTATTTAGGCGTGTAAATAAAGATCGTTGTTAATATTATGATTACGATATGTATTATTTCATATTGCATACAATTAAGTGTCAAATACAAGTAACAATTATGCACAGAAGGAATCACAAACATATAAACATAAAACATTAATGTGAACATATTGTTCTGAGTTCTCTCGTGAGTCTTCCTCAAAAGGAGAACTAAAAGACCGTCACTAGGTACGAAACCTAGATCGCCCATACATCACAAAAAGCAATTGAGTGGGTCTTATAGCCAGAAAAACATATACAATATCATGACAAACTTAATTAACAATTAATTATGCTATTTTTGTATTTAATAACAATATGATTCTAATTATTAATATAATTCTAATTATCAATATAATTCTAATTAACAAATTAATTCTAATTATCACTTTAATTCTAATTAACAAATTAATTCTAATTGACAATTTAATATAATTAGTTTGTGTCTAGGTATTTTTTATATTATTAATTGACAAGTATTGCATTATAGTTGTCTAAACAAAAATAAAACGAATAGCTAATTAGATTTCTTCACCCTTTTAACATGTTTATTAAAGAGTGTAACCCATAATCACAAAAACGAGATGGTTCATGATGCCACTGTTGGGATTTTAGATCTAGTTAACCAAGTAACGCAACGAGTATGCAGCGGAATTGGATCTAGTTTACGCAACTAGGTTAACACATAAATAATAAACAATTATAAATAAAAGGGATAAAGAAAACTAACCCTCGTAGTCAACTGCACGCTATAAAACGAACAAGAAACCAAGTTTCTAAAATAAACACATCTACGAGTCCACACACAAACACTTTAAAACAAGTACGTTCGAATAAGTTGCTCGAGAACGTTTAACCAATCAACCCCTTGAATACTTGAATACCACGAACAAAGAAAACCCAAGAACATTTTCTTCTAATTCTGTCCGAGAACCACCACACTGCCCAAGAACCTTTTCTATACGTTACCCGATATCGGACAAACGTGTGTGATATATTAGTCCCTTTTATGTCCAATAAAACCAAACAGAAATCAACCAATTCTTGCTTCACGATCACAGGGAATAAGGAAGATCAATTCACTTCGAAACCTAAAATCAACTTGGATCAATTAACTTGCAAGTTTAGGGTTCGAACTAAAACCAATCAAGAACCCTAATCGGTTTATTGGAAAACCAATCGGGTTAGATGAACTAGGATGTTGGATCGATTGGTTTGAGTAGTGTAATCTTTAGTTTGGATGCAAGTATGTGTTTGTATTTATAGGTTTATAACCCTAGGTTTACATGGACTCTATTGGTTTTTGGGAGTTAAAAACCACACGTAAACGACTAGAAGTGTGTGAGCCTATGGGGGCACACACGTTAAACACGAGAGTACGCGATGAACGTTTTATACTTGAATATATAACGAACCGTTTCTTGCATGCATGCATACTCGATTCTATAAATGACCCATTGGACTTGTTAAAGTTTCAAAGTGGGTCGGATGGTGAGCCTTGGGCCTAGACCACCATAAACGATCGGGTGGTGTTGGGTTTGTAGCTTGGTGCGCAAGGTTTGAGCCCAAGAGTATAGTCAGTTAATGAGACTATATAAACAAACACAACATTGCATTAAAAGGGACGACTAAAAAAACTATCCCTAACCGAATACTTAATAATCGGTTCCTGTCCCACTCACATGCATAAGAAAGAAAAGGATTGGCTTGTTTTTATGACCTGCGAATATCAAAGAAAACCACATGTTGCATGCTAATGATGATGTACATGCATTATGAGTATGTATGATATTCCATGCATAGAATTCTATGCACATTCCCTTTTATTAGTGTACTGCGATAGCATATATATATATTCAATAAAAGGGTTTGTTTCGTTTGACGCATGCGCACGAAGGAAAGGATAAAAGTAAAGTTGTTCATTTTGGTAGTGGTATTCAAGTAATCAAGGGGTTGATTGTTTAAACGTTCTCGACTAGCGTCTAATCGAACCTACTTGGTTTAAGTGTTTGTGTGTGATACTTGTAGAGGTATCTAATTTAGATGCTTAGTTTCTTTGGTTCCTTGTTCGTTACTAAAGTCCAATTGCCAAGCAAGGTTAGGTTTTCTTTTATCCCTTTTATTAATTAATTGTTATATTAATTAATTGTTTATTAATTGCGTGTTTAACCTAATTGCTATTACTAGATCCTTATCCGATGCGTACTCGTAGAGGTTAATTGGTTAACTTGTTCTAAAATCCCAACAGACTCGAAACTTGAGCTCCAAGCAAACAATCCAAACACCCACCGATCGTCTATATGGACTAGGCCTAAGGCTTCCACAAACCAACCCATATCGAGGAGAAAAACAACCCATGGGTCATATAAACAAATCGGGTATCATGCAAACTAAACGGGTCAAGTAATATTCAAGTATAAACGTTTATATACGTACTCTCGTGTTTAACGTGTGTGCCCTCATAGGCTCACACACTTCTAGTCGTTTCGCGTGTTTTAACTCCCACAAACCAACAACTTTAGATAATTAGATACTAGATGTAGACAAACCATATACGCAATTCCTTTTGTTTGGCATAATCAGTTATGGCTTGAAACAATAGCTTTCTTTTGCTCTACTTGGGTCAGTTTGCATAATTTGTGTCACTGTGTGTGTCACTCTTCATGCCAGATGACTAAATAAATGACCGATTGCAGCTATTATAGCATAAAAAATTAGTGAGTGGTGTATTATATAAAGCAATCACAGCCAAAGTCAACCCTCGTGTGTATCATCCTAGATGATGTGATCCCATTATTGCATAGAGATGCTTAATAGCTGGATGTTATTAACCCTTTAATCCGTTTAGACATACATTTTATCCCAAGTTGATCCATGATTCAAAGTAAATCAGAATATATCATAGGCAGACATTATTATCATACGCATCACTGAGCAATAATTTATGAAGTCTCTTCGTGCCGGATCACTGAATAAATGATTGATTACAGCTGTTGTACCGTAAAAAATTAGCGAGTGGCGTAGTATATCAAGCAATCGCATGTGCAAAGTTGAGGCCAGATGCCAAAGTCAACCATCGTGTGTGTCATCCTAGATGATGTGATCACATTGCATAAAGATGCTTAATAGCTGGATGTTATTAACCATTTAATCCGTTTAGACATATATTTTATCCCAAGTTGATCTATGATTCAAAGTAAATGGGAATCTATCATATTAATTATTGTAACAATCTTCACATGGGCCATGGCAGACATTATTATATCTAATGTTTACAGCAATTTTGAACTATATAATTTGGACTTTCACACATGAGACAGATCATACGCATCTCTAAGCAATAGTATATGTTGGATCTATATGAAGTCTCTCGTTAGGAAATGATATTATATCCGATGAAGTTCGGACCCAATGCCCAATGTCAACCTGTTAGATGTAATGCCTCACTGACATTTTGTTCTTTTGCTACTCGAGTTTAACCGTGTTATAAATAGTATTCAACTATATACTTTTTTTGCAATACCTCACACGATGTGCGTTTGTTGGATTTTCTCAACTCAAACGCAAGACAAATATAATATCCTGATTGATGATACACACATGTAAATGGAAAAGTATGTGATATAAAACATAGGATTACTTCAGAATATTCTCCGAGAGCTATTCAGAAACACTCCAAGTAAGCACAAAAAATAAGTCAGATAAAAACTTTCATGTTATAAAATTGCTCAATCAAGGACTCATGTTTCAAATTTTAATATGAAGCTGGCTTTGATATTGATATTCTTGACTTAGAATTACTGACTGTTCTTTACATGATTTGTATAAAGATTTGATAGATACCACATTCATTTTACTGAATTTTAGTTAGCAAAAGATCACGACCTTTTTTTTTTTTTTTTTTTTTTTTTGTTTTTTGTTTTTGTGTGTAAATAAGCCAACAGCTGTTGACGTTTTCCCAGAACTTTCACCAGACCTCCTTCAACAATGTGAAAATGTCTCCCTTGATGCACAAAGTATTTACATTTGTTATTTTTAATTTAGTAAAAACGAAATGGAAGTCAAAATGTGGATAAAACAGGAGACGAGATACAAAGCAAAGAGAAAGATGTCTCACAAATTCACAATGCCGTCTCTGGAATTAATTTGATGAGCAGGTACGTTTCCAAAAATAATCTCAAACAATGATCTGAACAAGTGATCTCGAGGATTAATTATCTTACACAATTAATGCTGGCACACAGTGCAATTGCGAGTCCTTGTGAGTTGTGACATTCCCTATAACTTGAAGTAGTAGATTGTAAGTTCAAATCTCATTGTATATGAAAAAGGATGTCCATTTTAACTTGAAGTAGTAGATTGTAAGTTCAAATCTCATGTGCAGCACTTCAGTGGACATCCTAGGATACATGATCAAGATGTAAAGATGCTCAAAGTCAACCCATAATTTGTGTATGGTGTCTGTGCCGTCCTCATTACGTGATTGCATAAAAAATTATTTGTGTCAAACTGTCAAGGACAATACAAATAGTGATAAGTTGTTATCACGCAACCGTAAACAAAAGTTGCAGGCCAATTTTCGAAATTAGGTCTTTGCGTGTTAGATGAGGTGTCTGGATAACGTAATTTTATAAAATGATAATAATAATGTATATATTCCCAGTCTTTATAGAGTAAATAAATCGGGGATGGTTAGGATGTCCTTTTGCTTGACATTAGGAATTTGTAATATAATAGTCAACATGATGTATATTCAACGCTAAGGGTACAATCAACCATATGCAAGTACCCACTTCACCTATGAAGCATCAGGGCATTTGTGGGGGGAAAAAAGGATTGTATATGCAAGCATACAGCGAGACAAAGTCATGTTTACCTTGATGAAGTTTTTTGTTAAAATATAAAGCTCACAAAACGGTTCACTTCTTAACATAACATTATAACTGTCACTATTTAAACAACATTGAAAATGTTCAACATACACATCTTGAACCAGTAACTTTTATTATGATAATCGCTGAGAAAGGTGGACACTTTAATTGATATCACAAGCAATTTCCTATGCAGAACTTGAAAGGAGATGCTAATTTGTCTAATGAAGCTAGGATCACTTGCTCAAAGTCAACCCAAAATGTGTATGCGTTTGCGCCAAACTAGATGCCCCTTGGATAAACGATGTTTATGAACAGCTCTTAGGGTATGTTTGGCAAAAATAGATTGTGCTGATATTGGTGCTGTTGCTGCTGATGCTGATGCTGATGCTGATGCTGATGCTGATGCTGATGCTGATGCTGATGCTGATGCTGATGTTGATGCTGATGCTGATGCTGGTGCTTAAAAAAATTATAAAAAGAGATTATTTTTATAAGCTACTTGAAGTAACCTTTTATTTTCAGAGATTATGGAAGATTATTTTTTTATAATCTCTTATAAGTTATGTCTGCCAAACAAATATTATTTTTTAAGTAGCTTATTTTAAAAAAAAATAAGCATAATCTCTCCATAATCCTGTGTGCCAAACATAGCCTTAATGATTAAAATAATAGTGATAAGTTGTTATCATGTCCCTTTCATCAACCTTGGACATTAATTGGTGGCCAGTATTGTAATTCATTGTAATGGGCATTATGAAAGTCAGCTCTTTTTGTGCACATGGTTTTACATAAAAAAAATTATATCAGGTTGTTAACACATCGTATAACAACATTCGCAGAGCATACATACAGATTGTTTCTAAAAGGTGGTAAATAACATATGCACATGAGAATTTATGTATCAGTCTTCTTTAATGAACGCTACACATAATAGTTATTACTAATTGAACAACATTGAAATAAATCAATTTACAGTTTTGAAAATGTCTAAGACAAAGATCAAATAGGACCACCAAGAAAACAGTGAGTTTAGGGAGAAAAAAAGTGAAATTGTGTTGTTTATCAATATGAATTCAATAAGGTAATATGTGCTATAATGTAAGGAGATGAATTTGGTAAAATGGGTGGGTCGGGCAATGGGTCAAAATAGGTACTTTTCTGGTACGGGTTTCGCTTGACCCATAACAATTTATTTTCTAATAAATAATTAGCATGTTTAACATGATTATATAAAGAGTTAATTTCATAAATGGACCCTGTGGTCTGTCGGGTTTAACGGAAATAGTCCCTAAACCTTTTTTAACGGATCCTCTCCCTATGGTTGCGACCCATATAGGGTTTGGTCCCTTGACCAATATTTTCGTTAGTTTGTGATGCTGGATTTCAGAATAGGTTTAATAATAATAATAATAACTCGTCTACCTATGGTATACCTTATGCGCTAACGGGCGAAGAACCTAGTCGTATGCAGTGTAGTAATCGGTAAATCCGAAGTTGTCCCAATAGCTATGTATGCGAATTTATTCTAAGTTCTAATGTCACTAATTATAAAGGGGGTTTTGATTTGATTAATTATTAAACTGTGAAATGAAATAAAATACGAATTTAATTAAGATGAAAGACAATCAGTAGGGAGAAATGTGCTAGCCTAGTTACTAGTCTTGTTATGCCTTAATCCGGTTTTCTCATTAAGGCCTTCTAAAACTTTAAGTGGGGGTAAATGCCACTAGACAGCATTTGGTCAATTCGTCTAGTCTATAACTCTAAGATTCCTATCCCACCAAAGTTATTCGATGGAGGTCTTGGGAAACCTAACCTTAGTCATTAAGTACCACTACAATCTAGACCTATTCTTAGTGCATGAAGCACTAAACCCGGCATTGTCCGCTCTGAGGTTCCCTAAGTTCTTAAGTACCTCCACATTGTAGGTGATCCTATTGTCAATTCGCATACAAGGAGATGGTAGTCCTATGGCAATTCTTACCATTCCTCGCAACCTACTTGACTAGGTCGTATGGTCGATTCAAGCTAGCCTTATAGATACTACCATGCTTTAATACTACCAAAACAAGGGTGTCCACTAATAGGCAAAGAAAGTATACACTAAAAGCGATAGTAAAGCAAGAAACATGAATCAAAGCAATACTAATTTCATAACTATGCTAACACTCGAGGTGTTTAGCCACTCATATTAAACAATGCAGTAAATTCAATGAAAATGATTGTAATTGAAGACATTAAATGAATTACAAAGATTTGATACAACATAACTAAAAACTTGTTAATAATGATGCGAATTCTCCCTTGGAAGATGGTCTAATGCTGCTGGAAATCATCCTCCTGGAAGCCCTAAACGTCTCCTGGTATTTTTGTGTTGAGAAGTTCTGTTTTGAATGCGGAATTGGGGCTTGTATTTATAGCCCCGTCTAAGTTACGGTGTAACTTACGGTTACGCCGTAACTAGCGCATCTCGGACGATCTTATATTTAATAAATATCTTACGGCGTAACCTAGAGAATGGGTTACGACCGTAAAGTGCTCGTAGTGAAAAT
This sequence comes from Chrysanthemum seticuspe, assembly GCA_019973895.1. Taxonomy (NCBI): domain Eukaryota; kingdom Viridiplantae; phylum Streptophyta; class Magnoliopsida; order Asterales; family Asteraceae; genus Chrysanthemum; species Chrysanthemum seticuspe. The sequence goes on from BPTQ01000001.1 coordinate 31,855,957, forward strand.
CTTCATTTCTACGTCGTAACCTTGTAAGTGATTTACGATGTAACCTTCATAAACACTGGATTATTCTAAGTCATTAGAAATCTACAGCTTAACCAAATCGATGGAGTTATGCTGTAACCTTGAGCTTCGTTGATTTTGGTCTTCATGTGTCAATCATTGTTACGGTGTAAGTTGAGAGTGGAGCCTACGCCGTAACTTACTCTTGGACAGCATACTTTTGTATAACTTTTCTAGTTTTCTTCCAAATCCGCGTCTCTTTGTTCCTATGCTCATTTATGCCCTGAAAATGAAATATTAAGAAATAAGAGCATACATCCATCTAAAACAAACACTAAAATATTAGGACTATTTGATGTTGTCAAATATCCCCCCACTTAAACTCTACTTGCCTCAAGTAGACTTTATTAGAATCATTCTTAAAAAGATATATCTCAAATTACTTGGAAGATATGAGACTAAAAACTTCCTATGCTAGAATTTATCAAAGCCGAACACCTATGAAATGGGGAACAAAACATTCATACTCTCCCTAATCTAAGTGTCCATTTTGGGGTGACCACTCATTGTACAGTCATAGCATGTATTTTATCATAGGCTTTGTGGTTAGACAAATCTCCACTACTAGAGCTAAGCTCAAAACTATCCTTAAAGGGAATATAGGGTTAACATATTATATAAGCTAGGGTGAATTGACATTACTAACGTGCCACGGCGAGGACGACAAAGACCATTGATACATGACCAAATCCATAGCCAAGACACCAATTCCTGCACACTCCCTCACCTAGACACGATTCATTACTAAAGGGTAGGATAAGATATGGGATGCACATAAAAGGTGTAAAATAAAATAACAAACAAATAGTCTAAGCTTACAACCAAGTCATCACCTCCCACTGTCTATCCAAAATCCAAGCTTCAAGACACGGAAACCAGATCATCATGTAACAAGTTAGTATGCCATAAGTAGATGTCATGTAATAAAGTGCACACTAACTTGGTCTTCAAAAAGCTAGTTGGTGTAGATGTCACTAACTCGTACTGTCAAATGAATGTGACCCATGTAATCTCCCCGATGCTAATCCAATAAGCTCCATAATGACTAAGGATTAGTGCTTATAATGTTTGCACTGACCTTTTCAATAAACAATAAACAAACTAACACTACTATTTTATTTTATTTTTGCATACAAGAAAATAAATATGTCACCCCCCACTTGAGATGAATCATATGTGAAGAATATGGGGGTCTTCAATGATCTTCAAGAATATGTCTTCAACATAGGTATGACTCCCAAATCTCTCTACCCAGGCCTCAAACTTAGGCAAATGGAAACTTCCCAATCATAAAGCAAAACTACATTTTAGGCTAAGGCGAAAAGGTGTAACGAAACAATATGTGATATGGGTTAAGAAACAAAAAGATTGGCTAAGAAGGGTGTAACTAGGGATATCTTGCACAAAAGATGAGTGAAACAAAAGGATTTATCACGATGTCGAAAAGTCAAGGTGACTATTCGATAAACGCATACAATATTACACATATGGGTTGTTTGGGTGTAAATCTTAAAATATTGCCTTCTCGAACTATCCCTCCCAAATGCATCAATCGAACTCAACACGCTACTCTTCTATAGTCTCGAAATGATGTAAAGGCTAAGTTCTAAAGTTTACAATAGTACCGGCACACTCAATATTTGGTGGATTTATGTCATATGAGAAAATGGATACGCTAATCCTCACCAATGGAATCAAGGGTTGTTGTGTGCACGACTAAGGTCTATTCTAGTTAGGTTAAGAAAAACATGTCAAAATTTTCTAAAATGACATAATTTTTCAAAATAAATTAGAAAAACGAGGGCAAATAAAGTTCAAGTTATTATTCTACTCCCGTCCCCCACTTGAAATGTACAATGTCCCTATTTTATGCAAATATAGAGTTTAAAAGGGGAAAATATTAATTGGAACGAGAACTCCCCTAAAATTTGCTCTAAAAATGATAAAAGGATCACATTGAAAAGACGTGCCTTGACTTCGCCTCCATAAGCAAACTTCCAATCCCTGAAATTACGTCACTACCAACAAGCATAAATCTAAAAACAAAAAGAAAACAAATAAAAACCTAACTCACTTTCGTAGGAATCACGGTTGCATTTAACGTATATAACAAGCCTTTTAAACCATTCAGAGTCCCAAATGAATGAGTGAAGTCTTGTGAGGGTTTACAGGGAACATACCCACAAAGTTCATTTAGTTACTATTACAAAGTTATGGAATGTATGTTATTTGAAAAATAGTTTTTGCTATAGGGGAGAAGTTACGGAGTAACTTAATCTTTACAGTGTAGACTCAAGGATTAAGTTACGCCATAGGTAATTAGACCTGAAAATTTTGCTGGTGTCTAGGGATTGTTACAGCGTAACCATAACACAGGGTTACGCCGTAGAAACTCTCTGTAAATGATTTCCATGAATGAGTAACTCCAGAGTGAGTTCCAAGCCATCCTATTTCCTCCAATACTTCTAAAAAGTAATAACAAAACATACCAAACCAATATAACTAATAAAAGGAGGGGGAAGAGATAATTCAGGTTGTCTCCCGAAAAGCACTTTTGTTTATTAACGAGTCCTTAAGTTGGATTCAAAGCAACGGTCAAAAGTGGTTATTTGTCATTTCGTGGAAGCTAACATGTCCACGATGTATCCAATCAACAACTTTTTCGTCCTTTTTATATTCATCTCCAAGCTTCAAGCATCCCTTGTAGAATTTTTTTTATAGTTGTCATTTCGTGGAAGCTAACATGTCCATGGTGTATCCAATCAACAACCTTTTCTTCCTTTTTATATTCATCTCCAAGCTTCAAGCATCCCTTGTAGAATTCTTTTTATCTTTTGATAGGGATGTTTGTGGCCGTTGGTTTTATCTTCTTCACTGATTTCTAGGAGTGGTCCGGCCATGCTTAATTGTTTCTTCGTCCAATGTTTGAACTTGGCTACTAACCTTGGCATTCTGAAAATTGTTCTGTCATTCCCATTTTTTAGCCAAACTAAACCCTCAATAGCATTCTCCTCCAATCCGGATATTGTTTTGAAAGGGTTTCCTAGAATCACCCCTAGTAAGTCATCCTCCACAAACTCACTTGTGTCATCAAATACCACAAAATCTACTAGAAATGTGTAGATTCCAACAAATACATGAATATTGCTAACCACTTCAAGGAAGTTATTTCCCTTATATTCTAACTCTTTCTTTATAATTTTATTGTAACAGTTCTTAGACATAATATTCATCGGAGAGCTTGTGTTAATGAAAGCATGAAAATCCACGAACTCGATTTTACAAGTAAGTTGTAGGTTGTAGGGGTTGCGATGGTGAATCCTCGTGCATGCCTCAAGGAATCGAGGTTAAGTTGGGTGTATGATTCTGTTTTCATTATTCTCCTGCCAGGGAACCATATCCATATAATTCAGCTCAGTGTCTAAATCTTCTATCCCAATTCCCGCTCTTTCCTCATTTTCTTCGAAGTCTATGAAGACGACGAAGTCTTTACCCGATGAGAGATTGTCAGATTCCACTAAATCTTCTTGACCCTCATCGTCATTCATAAGTAATTCTTCCAATTCTTGTACCTGATTAATCACACAAAAATTTCCATTCTAGGGGATGGATACAATTTCGCTAGCTTTAAAAGTAATTTCCTCCCCTCCTACCTATAAGGTCATTCGCTTTCCGCAAACATCTGCTTTAGCATGGGCTGTGGCAAGAATTTGTCTTCCTAGTATGATTGGGATTTTCTCATCCTCAATGATTTCTAATTTACCAAAATCAACTGGGAAGACAAACCTATCGATTTTAACTAAAACATTTTCCATGATTCCTTTAAGGGATTGCATGAACTTGTCAGCCATTTCTATTTCAATTTTTATTCGCATAAACATAAAATATGGCACAATGTTAATACTAGCCCCTAAATCTGTTAATGCATTGCTAATTTTAAAATTACCAATTAAACATGGAAGAGCGAAACTCCCTATGTCCTTCTCCTTAGGAGGAAACTCGTTTCGTAATATAGCTGAGCACCTATCATTGAGCCTCACTGGCGCTACTTCTTCCCAGCTACCCTTCTTATCAATTAATTCCTGAAAACATGGAATATCATTAGTTTTATTTTTAATAGTGTTTACCAATGGTAGGTTAACTGGTAAGGTTTCCAAACTCTCGAGTAGGAGTTGAAATGAGGTGGCATGTGATGAGGCCCCAAATGGATAAAAAATGATAGTCACCATACCTTATATGCTCTAATCATCGCGACTGCTCGGGTCATGAGACGAGGGTTCTGGCCATCAGATGGGACACACCCCATCTTAATCATCTAGGGCAATCGTTGCGATAATTCAAATGTTGGTGTTTTTGGTAGCCAATATCAAGAATGGTTGTGTCCCTTCTGAATAGTCTAGGGTTTGACCATTCACAGGGTCATGGAAAACCCATATAAAGGGATATGTGGCCAGCCATTTCAAATCTTCCATAAATAACACATGCAAAAACCTCTCTTCCAATATACCCGATGCTATAGAAATATTATTTGTAGCGTCAAGAATTTCTCGATAACTCGGTAGTTCATCCAGATTATCACCACTTCGTGTAGTGTTGATTATTGCTACATACGTTTCTTCATTCTATCTTGGGAGGAAATTCGTCAGTAACCCAAAGCACGATTGTTCGAAAGAACAGTGTGGCAAGATTGCTATAAGGACAGGCATAACTCGCCTTGAAGTAATAAGTAGTGTTGGCTTTTCTTCACAGTTTCTAAATCAAGCCATCTTCGACACATGATGGCCTTGTAATTGACCATGGCTTTTGGTGCGCAAAAGATTTGAGGCAAAGTATAATACTTATACGAATTAATATTGACACTAAATATGAACAAACAAATAACTAAAAGACTTGATAAAAATAGAATTGTTGTTGTACAAATTAAACATGACTCGATCCTATATAAGTACCATGAAACGGCACCACAATGTTTGAGTGAAACGTTGCAACGTTTCACTTTGGTAACCGTTTCCCTAACTGCCATTCATGGGCTTCAACTAACTTAACTACCATGTTAACGGGGTGCTTGGATCATGCAAGGATTCAACCCAATGTCTTTTACCCGTTTGACCCATAAAAATAAAACATAAACAATATTGTATCAAATTTAACTAACAAACATTACAAGGGGTTTACATCTCCCCCTTAATTTTATAAGTTAAATGTCTTCCTTGGTTCTTGTTTCCTTCATGTAACGACGATGAAATCGTCTTCACTTGATGCGTTTCCCTTGCTGCTCCCGCTTGTGGTGCATCCCATGTCTTCTTCCTTCTTGACTTCATCATGGACATACTTGAACCTTTTCTTTGGGTTCTCCTCTTGTGCTTCCTCTACGTGTACGCCTGTCTTTGCATCACCAAATGGTACATCACCGACCATATTCAACCTTGGATCTCCATGCCCCGACCTACGTGCTTCCTCGTAGTACACTTTAACCAATGCTATGTATTCTCGATAGCATTCCTTTACACTATGTCCATCCTCCCGAGTCAATCCCAAAGGAATTGCAACATCGCCCCACATATCGTTAAATGACACATTCATATAACCACCCATGTCATCTACGAACTTATACAACGCTAGTAAGTCTATCCTAATCACCCCTATCACCGGTGGTAATTCACCCAATACATCTTGTCTCATATAACCATAATAGAACCATTCCAACAATTCAATAAACTTCCTTCCCATGATTTCCCAATTTTTAAACACCAACTTATCGATTTTAATTAAATCCAAAAACGATAAGAAACGTGGGAATGTATTTACCTTAAGATGATAAAGCGTCCCGTTGAGACTGAGATATTCATCATCGACATAATCATGGCTTTCATCTTTGTTCATTTCCAACTCCTCCATCCCTTTTATCAATGAGCATTCGTCACCAGGGTCAAGCGACTTATAGTATTCTTCCATAAATTCCAGGTGATCTTTAATCATCTCCTCATCACCCATATCCACGACTACTTCCTCGTCAAACATGTATCTAATTTGACACGTACCGTCTTTATAAGTCACAACGAAGCCCTGGTCTTCGAGTTGGTTAATACTCAACACATTCATTGTGATTTTTGGCGTATACAATACATTAGGAATCACAATTCCTTCTTCCTTATTGTCAACAATTGCCTCACCGACACCGTAGGCAACAATAAATTTCCTCTCTTTCTCATCTCTTCCCACCACTTTGAATTGGTTAATCATACGCTTGAACAAACACCTTGAGGGACTCATATGCTTAGCATGAGATTTGCTAACGTACCAGATGTTGTTCCAGTTTCCCTGGTCCGTCCCTTTTATCATGAAGTCGGTCTCGACATGAACTTGTTCCGTTGGCCAATTGAAAGTTTCTTGAATGTCTGACTTGTTCTCCATTGATTTCTGTGGGTCGACTGGTTTTTTGTTTTTGCAGTTCCAATAGAAGTGGCCTTTTACTTTACACAAGTAACAGCGAGATCGTTTTTCTTTCCTGGAAGTTGTAGGGTTTCTCCTTGAAACGTGGGAGACGGTTCGGAATGATGGAAAACGTTTGAATCCCTTGAAGTATTAAAGGATATAACTTCTTTGAGTTTATCCTTTAATAACTGCTTCCCAAAATTTGATAACCGCTTCTGCTTTTCTTCCCTTTTGTAACCGTTGGCAGTTTCACACCTTTGTAGGAACTTTTTGTTTAACGTTACTCTTGTGCCCTTCCTAGATAACTTGTTCCATGAATCGAAATGTGGGCTCTGGTACCAATGTTGGCTTTTCTTCACAGGTTCTAAATCAAGCCATCTTCGACACATGATGGCCTTGTAATTGACCATGGCTTTTGGTACGCAAAAGATTTGAGGCAAAGTATAATACTTATGTGAATTAATATTGACACTAAATATGAACAAAAAATAACTAAAAGACTTGATAAAAAATTGTTGTTGTACATATTAAACTTGACTCGATCCTATATAAGCACCATGAAACGACACCATAATGTTTGAGTGAAACGTTGCAACGTTTCACTTTGGTAACCGTTTCCCTAACTGCCATTCATGGGCTTCAACTAACTTAACTACCATGTTAACGGGGTGTTTGGATCATGCAAGGATCCAACCCAATGTCTTTTACCCGTTTGACCCATAACAATAAAACATAAACAATATTGTATCAAATTTAACTAACAAACATTACAAGGGGTTTACAAGTAGTAGTATGAATATGTTGATCATGGATATTTTGGAAACACATGGAGTAAATTTCCCTTTGATGATTTTTCTATGCGTGAAGGATTTCTTTTTAACGGAAACTGTTGGTGTATTCCTCATTGTTCACTAAGAGAAAAGCTAATTCATGATTTCCTTGGAGGGGGGGATTATTAAGTGGTCATTTAGGTCAGGAAAAGACTACACAAAGCCTGGAAGATAGGTATTATTGGCCACAACTTAAACGAGATGTGGGTAGGTTTGTACAACGATGACCCACGTGTCAAGCGTCAAATTAAAGGGACAATCACAAAATACCCACGTGGGTAGGTTCCTGAGACTATATGGGAAGATTAATCAATGGACTTTGTTCTCGGTTTACCTTGAACTTAACGTGGAGTGGATTCTACTTTTTGTTGTCGACAGGTTCTAAAAAATGGTGCATTTTATTCCGTGCAAAGGACACCAGATGCTTTACATGTGACTCGTCTATTCTTTCTTGAAGTGGTTCAACTACATGGAGTGCCAAATTTCATTGTTTCTGACCGTGATAGGCGTTTCTTAAGCCATTTCTGGATAACTTTGTGGCATATGTTTGACACCTCTTTGAAGAATAGTAGTTTGACACATCCAAAAACAAGTGGACAGTCGGAGGTTGTTAATAGAACATTAGGCAATTTAATTTGATGCCTTTCTAGAGATTGACCAAAGCAATAGGACTATGCGTTGCCTCAAGCAGAATTCGCATTTAATAATGCTACCTACAGTTGACAGTTCTATTGGGAGCGAGATCACCAATTTTAGAGGTCAAAAGCCGTCGTTGACTTGGTGAACGACATGTCTGCTGCGGCTAAGTTGGCTAATGATTCGCAAGATATTCAAGTTCAAGTGAGTCAAAAGTTGAATGATCAACTAACCAGAAGTTTAAAAAAGCTGCTGACAAGCATCGACGGGCCAGTCAATATTTTTGAAGTTGGTGATATGATGTTGGTGTTTCTTCGACGTGAACGATTTCCAGTATGCAAGTATACATAACAAGTTGCAGCCCAAGAAGTATTGACCATACAAGATTATACATAACATCAATGATAATGTGTATGTAGTAGGTTTGCCTAAAACTAAGAATATCTCTAGTACTTTAAATGTGGCTGACTTATTGCAGTATCATGCTTATGAGGTTCCTTGATATCCAGATAACTCGAGGTCGAGTTCTTTTCAGGAGGCCGGAGGAGACCGGAGTGAAACACAAATAACACATGAACACCGGACATCAACTATGCATGGTTTCTACACCAACTATATATGCATGGTTTCTATCTATTCTATATTATATACGTAGATAGTATTTGTTTTGCTTGTTGGCCAAGAAATTAAATTTCCGTATTTTAGGATTTCCTTTTATATAGTTTCGTTCTCTTATATAGTGTCGCATATATCCAGGTATCACATTAACTTCTGGGTTGGCTTATATTTTGACTATATTTGTAAAATATATACTCATGATTAAACAAAAACATAAAATGTATATTAATTAGAAAAACATTAAATCTGTAAAATATATAAGCATGTATTCATAACTAAATCTTAATACATGAACTTTACTTTTATATATTTTTTGCGTGCTTCAATCGATCATAATATGAAGATTTTGTTATTAGCTGTATGTATTCATATTTAGCGCATGTCTTTTACCTTCTTTACATCTTTCGATTTATGTTTGTTCATGGCAGTACCAAAGGGCAATCAGTAAGGCGTTGATGGATAGGATCCTTGATGAAAAGGCATTTACGACAACCACTGTAAGCTTTACATACAACATCCTCCATTGTACGTCAACTACTGTGTGCCCAAACTGGTTTTACAGCGCGAGGTGGCAATTTCAAGCCATTTAACCATGATTGGGTCAATGTTCATACACTCATACCCGTTACATTTTCACAAATAGGTCATATACTAAAACCAGATAATTTTTTCACAAAAAAAAAATTGTTATCTTATCTATTAATAACTTTATTATATTTGAACAAAAAAATGTTTCTGGTTAACTCTATAAAGCTTTGTTTTGACCTGTACCAAAATTATCTGTTTTGACCTATTACACAACCCACCCTACATGCCCATTTTGCCATCTAGCTGCTTAGGATTTTACTTTTTATTATTTTTTATATTTTTTATTTATTTTTCTATTTTTTCTGAAGAAATGTTTGCTTTGACAACATTTTAATGTTGTTTTGTAGGTATTGATGGTTGTAGGTGCTAGACGAGGACCTCTTATAAGGGCTTCTTTACAGGTATGCATATGCAACATCCTTTACAATAAGCAACTGCTGAAGAAACTGGGCATAAATTGAAAGTTTATGCTGTAGAAAAGAATCCAAATGCTGTTGTAGCACTTCATGTAAGTTTGTATTATTAAGTTTTATCTTTTCACTTTTTTAATTAGTTCTAACTAACTTGTATCATTTTTTTAATAGAGCTTGGTGAAGATAGAGGGTTGGGAAAAGATTGTGACGATAATTTCATGTGACGACATTCTATGCTGGGATGCTCCTGAACAAGCCGACATTTTGGTATGAAGTTCTGAGTAAACTACTTGCATAAGTTTTATCAACAATTTGGTTACTTGGATAACGTTTATTTTATTTTATTTTATTTTATTTTGAATATAGGTCAGTGAATTAATTGGTTCTTTTGGTGACAATCTGCTCTTACCCGAGTGTCTTGATGGAGCTCAACGCTTTTTAAAGCCAGATGGGATCTCAATTCCGTCATCATATGTACATTATGTTGAATTGTTGATTTAATCCGTTAATTTTTTTCTAAGTGCTTATACAGTTACTTAACTCTTAATTACCCAATTGGTGTTATAATAAATCTTAAATAAACTTGGCAATGTTTTTATCAGTTACTTCATTTCTTGGTGGCTTTGTCCCCTAATTTTTTTTATTTGGAGTCGGCCCTTCCATTGCATCAGGTAACCATACATGAAGGGGAAATTGTGGTCTCAAGTACAATCTTATAAGTGTATTATAAATGTAACTTACATTTGTTGGTTTGTGGGAGTTATAAACACGACAAAACGACTAAGGGTGTGTGAGCCGATGGGGGCACACACGATAAACACGAGTATACGTGTCGAACGATAATTATACTTGAATATATTACCCGTATTATGCATGAATTTGACCCGATTCACTTGATGATCCATGGGTTGTTTTACTAGTTAAATGGGTCGAACATGGAAGTGCCTTAGGCCGTGAGTCTTCCATCTGATCGGGCAAGGCATAGGGGAGATTGGGCTTGTTTGCTTGTCGACCAAGCCAAGACCCAACATGGGTCGTTTGGTGTTGGCTTAAAAGCAAACACATCCTCACCATAACATGCTGTAATTCACGACATACCATCTATCCCTAAAACAATTCACAAAGTTTCCAGCTTCTTAAAACACCTAATCGGATCCTAATATAAACGATTAAGGGTTTTTTGCTAAAACCTAAAATCTTGCATTCGTTTTGATTCCAAGTGATTTTAGTGTTCAATTACTTTGGTCTAAACTTGTTCATGTTCCTAGTTGAATTGCTGAAGAAACAAGTTAGTTTGTTTTCTGTTTCTGGTCGTGATGCTTCTCGGACAGAAAAGTGTGGTGGATATCGGACACATATTGTCCGATATCGAATAAAGAAGCCAATGAGTTTCTTGGTTGGTTTGTTGTTCTCGGACAGTAAAAGATTGGGCAAGAAAGAGACTAGTTCTTGGAGAGGTGTTTTCTTGTTCATATTATATTCAAGTAATATCAATTATTGATTGGGTTTTAATTACGTTCTCGACTAGCTTCATAATCGAACGTATATGTTATCGGGTTTGTGTGTGATACTCATTGAGGCATCTATTTTAGATGCTTAGTTTCGTATTGGTTTTATTGTCCGTTACACTTGCGTTCAAATAGCCACGAAAGGTTAGGTTTTCTTTTATCCCTTTTATTAATTAATTGTTTATTAATTTCGTGGTTAACCTAATTGCGATTACTAGATCTTTATCCGCTGCGTACTCGTAGAGGTTAATGGTTAACTTAGTTCTAAAATCCCAACAGTGGCATCACGAGTCATCTCGTTTTTGCGATTATGGGTTACACGTTTCTTATTAATAAACATGTTTAAAAGGCTGCATGAAACCTAATTTAGTTATTCGTTTTATTTTACTTTGACAACTATATGCAATACTTGTCAATTTTAATAAATAATAACTAGTCACACACAAATTAAATTATATTGATAATTAGAATTAATTTGTTAATTTAAATTACATGTTAATTAGAATTACTTTGTTAATTGGAAATAAATTGTTAATTAGAATTACATGTTAATTACAATTACTTGCTAATTAGAATTTAATGTTAATTAGAATTAATTAATTGTTAATTAGAATTATAATGATAATTAAAATTACATATTGTTTATTAAATACATAAAATTGCGTAATCACTTGCTAATTGAGATTGCCATGCGTTTTTATGTGTTTTCCGGCCACAAGACCCACTCAATTGCTTTTGCGATGTATGGGGAGATCTAGGTATTGTATCCTAGTGATGGTCTTATGGTTCTCCGTTTGGGGAAGACTCGCAAGAGAACTCGGAACAATATGTGGTTATATATTGATGTTTATGTTTATATGTTTGTGATTCCTATATGTGCATTATTACTTGCTTTGACACCTAATTGTATCCAATATGGAATAATACATATCATAACCATAACATTAATATTGGTCTTTATTTACACGTGTAAATAACATGCTCATTGTGACCTGCTATTTGATTCGTGGAAAATCTTTTTTGTAAAATAAAGTGACCTAATATATGAAACACGTTTTCAAGAATTTAAAAACTAGACGCTATGAACACTTGGGATGTACGGCTCACCCACTAGAACAAACTCAAAAGGGGGTTTAAAGAGGTGCGCACAGTCGCACCGAAAGGATGTCTAGGTTATTGCTTCAGCGCTTACCTGGTCATCTGCCTCCCTGTGCGTTCGATTGGAGCTACCGTGAACCATGATGATCACTACTGTGTCATTACCAAAAGTTTTTATAATTAGTATTACAAAGTTGTTTTGCATGCTTCTTTGCACACGACTTTTACCACATTTATATGTGCATACATATTTGTTAATTTTAAGTCTATGCCATCCAACTATGAACACGTGCATTTGGATTGACTTCTCTGGTCAGACCTAAGGGCCTTTCCAACCCATGGTAATTATTTCTCACTGGTCAGACCTATGGTTATTTTTACACGTTCATACTTGGTCGACTTATCTCGAGTTAGCTTGGTTAGACCTTGAACCCGTGGCATAAGATGAGAACTAAACATGCTTTTGACATTATTACTCTATACGAATGCCTTAAACAGTCTCATAAATCTAAGAGTTGCATTTTGCAAGTAACGCTCGTCGATTACCTTTTGTCCTATTTTTTTATGTACAGGTCAGACCTATGGTAATTAAGTGGGGTTGCAAGATGGATCTTAGTCTTATTAGTAATTAATTGGGTAGTTAATTCTTTTAAGAATTTAATTATTGAAAATACTAGATTTGAACTTTTTATGTTATGATTAATTGTGTTATTGCAATATAATTCGTAAAAAAAAAAATTTCTTCGAAAGACAAACTTAGTCTCTTTTCCTAGTAAGAAGAGTGAGACTTACACCTATCTTTTCTCCTTAGTTGACAAACTAAGATAGGATTACAATGATAAACTCATTTATGATCTTTCATTACCCTTTTGGGGTCTAGAGTTAATTGAAAGATAGAATATTTTGTGTAAATGGAAACATTGTGTTTAGAGCTACCAAAATAAATAACATCCTGCACTTGTCACGATGTATGAGTTTAAACCGCAAAGAGTAAATAAATTACTAGAATCTTCGCTAGGTAAGTTTTTTGAACTCTTGTTTATTCCTAAAGTGCTAATACCCTTGGGGCTTTGTAGACGATAAAGGAGGAACTGCATGCTAAAGATTCAAGTTAATTGAATGAAAAGAATGGCTAGACCATTGTTTACATAAGTAGAACTTCATATAATCTGTTCAATACCTAAGTACGCGCTACTCGTAAGTATTTGAATAGAATGGAATGTATATTAAACTGCTATACTGGAAATGTAACACTTGTAATGTTGACAAATGCAGTGGGAGCAATTGCACTTTATTACTGAAATATCATTCATGTAATGTTGTCAATTTCAGTGGGAGCTACGGGATTCATTTCATGTTAGTCACCTATATAATTTCAAACTTGTTTTGAAATAACGCATTACTTTCCGAATATGAACAACCATTGCTTAAAGGAAAATTGCATTTTTTATCTTATCAGATAACTCGTTGCCTTCCTACTGTCGCTTCCTGAAGCGTTATCTATAGAATAATAATCCACAATTCCTTATTAAAGGTTATGGTTCTAAAAACTACTTATGATATCTATGACATTATCATATTGTTTGAACAATCAATCATGTGTTGTTTGTTTTCATAATATGATGTTGTACCTTACACAAGTGGGAGAAATCTCAAAGTGTGTGCAAGTAACAACAATATTATTGGTGTCTCTTGACCGCAAGGTAAGAAAACTAATAAATCTACTAGGACTTAAACACGTTAGATTTTTGATGCCCTACTACATGTAAATAAGAATTCTACTAGGACTTAAACACATGAGATGTTTATTGCCCTACTACATTCTAATAATGATTCTACTAGGAGGTGAACACGCTAGATGTTTGTTGCCCTACTACATTCAAATGTCATGATATAGTGTAAAGATACTTCAACATTTGACTACATGTTTTAGTCAACATAATTATGGTTATATAATAATGATCATAATTTTGAAGTATAAAATTAACTTGAAATTACTATAGAGCTCAAGAGTTTGCGTTCATGATTACTTTTGTTAGTATAATTATACTTACATGTTAAGACATAATTATAAAGTCCTTGAATTAATCAATGACTTATAACATAAAGTATATATATAGTAAATGTGTTATGTCTTCTCGTTAACACATAAACATGAGGCTTTGAATTATTCAAAGACTGATAATGCATTATTTAAATGTTCTGTTTTCTTGTAAACACATGAACATATAATACTTGAATAGTTATGTCTTCTTGTGAACACATGAACGTAAGGTTCTTGTATTCTTCAATGAATATACATTATTGCATGCACGTGGTTCGGAAATACTATATATGCAATTTGGCTCGACCAAATTGACAAGTATTTGGTCCAAAGAGAATTAAGTTATCTATAGAATTCTGATATAGTTTCACAATTCTAATAACTCATAGGATACCACTTCATTATGGTATGTCTAATGTGTTGGATCAAACCTTATTCATAAAGTTTGGTTCTTGATAGCTTTAATTGCTCTATCTCCAAAACATATCAAGGTTAGAAATTGCGTGTGTCATGGACAAACTCAATATAGTTCAAACCTAGAAGGTATTCAAGACAACCAATAACTAATAAACCCTAATTCATTAGGGATTTGAGGTTTTACCACTCAAACCAATTGAATCATAATTCCTTTTGGATTTTTGATTTTCTACACTTCCTAGCTTGAAGATTGTAGTTTTGGTGTTCTTCCTAGCTTGACGAAACACAAAACTATTGCTAGAAGTTTTGGTTAAATAGTGATACTAAATTAGAGTTTTTCTATAAACCCTAATTTGAGTTGTTGGAAGGAATTCCATTATGTCTTGATTTAAGTTCTGAATTTGTTAAATCTAATGAAGCATTTTATTAACAAATCTTGAGATGAGAACTTAAAATGTATTTTGTGGTTCTCCATAAGGAATAATTTATTGTTGCTTAAATACTTAGTATTTAGAGAATTGTCTCTACTTACAAAAGTAAGTGGGAGTATATAAACATGTCAAAGTTTTTGAGAACAAAATACTCAACCTTCTAAAATCTACTTATTAATGTCATATTAAGGTTAAACATGAAAATGTTGACCGAAGTATAATGATTACTCTCATTCATAAATCCGAAAGGATGCCTCATCACTTGAGTGATATTTTTAATATCATTGCTAAGGAATATAAGTTAGAAGATTGTTGTAAATCAGCTAACTACTAAATTACATTATCACATCTTGAATCTGATAAATATTTTAGAATTATGAATGATAAGATGTAGTCCTTAAAAGGCAAATTGAATTTTGAGCTTGATTGTTATTTCGCCTAAGAGTTAACCTATGAGGTTGAAATGAGTTTCTTTTGAAGAATGACTCACAACGACAAAATTGTATACATATTAATGTTTGATATTTTATAAGAAGTTTTTTAATCATACTTAAGCAATTGACTGTGATTAAATTTTCTTATATATACACGCATTAATTATATAAAGATAATTAATTGTCATACATGATTTCTTGTATGTGGAATATGACAATTAAGATTTTATAACTCTTTCTTTATGTTTACCTTTTGCGAGGACGGTGTGTAATCAAAAGGGTTATGAATCTACATAATCTTTATGTAATATACAAATTTAAGCAATCCAAGTTTGGATTGTATCGTGCATCTAAGAGCTGAGATCTTGAATTTAATTATAATATGATTCTAATTAAATTAAGACAACTCTTGAGTATATCTTACATTGAGTGAGAGCATTGTGTTTTTCCTCTAAATTTATATATTGAAGATATCATTCTATTTAAGCTAGATATTGATCCTTAATCTTGGAATGAAACTTCACTTGGAATTTAGGGAATAAAACAAACAACCTTGGAATAAACGTTTATCTGGAATAAACAAATGTGGAAAATTAAGTCTAACACAAAATGCAATATATCATTTAAGCAAGTCTTAAATGGTATATTTCACTTGGAATAATTTATTACATGGACGGTACCCATATGTTGTTTTAACTAAGGATTCATCATGTATATATTGTATTGTGTATATGACTAGTTGTCGTTTTTGTACAAGAACAAAATGAGTTGACAACAACAATATCTAATTGAGAGTTTTTTAGATTATTGTTTATATAGATGTTTACGAATTATAAAGCATGGTGTTGTATAAGTACAAATGATGCTAGAGAATTATTAATACTAGTTGTAGTAGGATTTCATCTTTTATGATAAATCTGCTAACTAGCTATGCTCAACATAGAGCATTGTTGCATTACACATTAAGGAATAAGAATACTTTACACTTTTAGAAACTGTAAAGATGATTGTCAGTATGTCGTTGATTTCTAATACCTCATGCAAGGTAAGACGACATCTCCATACTATAACTCTTGCAATAGTATGAGCATATGAGATAAGACACTCATCTTATATTTTAAATCACTCACTATATGTGAAATTTTGAATCAAGTATTCGGAAAGTTTACTCAGATGACTATTTAGTTTTTCTTTTAAAGAAAGGTTGAAAATGTTGGAAACATTAGGATTCAACTTACTAAATGAGTTTCATGCATATCTGTTTTAGTATTTGGATAATTGGGATTGAAAGACAATTTTTACTTTATGATGAATAAAGATACTTGGTATTTGTTATTCATTCATACAATAATTGTTATCCTATATTTGCATGTTTAATCCTTGAATACATTTATTATTCTAAATATTTCCATTGTTGGTTAACAATATGGGAATATTGTTATGAATAGGCAAATGTGAGTGTTGGTTATAATTCTAACGAGAATTCGGATTGTTCCCACCAAACTCATATGTATTCACTAGAGATGCATATTAGATTCCCCAACTTTCAAACATTTACTTTTGGATCCTTGTCATAAGTAAAATATTGAAAATGGTTTGTTATCTTCGTCCTTACACTTGAGATGCAAGCAAGTTCTGTTATGTGTGGATATCATTTTTTGTAAGTATACGCAAAACGCTATCTGAACAAGGTAGTTATAAAAGCTATATTTCGGAGTGATGTGAAGCAGCATCCACAACACTTGTAGTCAATAAAGGATTTGTTACTCTACTTGATATGTGCAGAAAGATACCAAGGCGCCTCTACAGATTTAAATCAGATAATTGTTTGGCCAAACCCAAAGGGTAATGCAAGATGATTCTTGATTACATTTGGTGTATCTGAATTAAAATCTATAACGAGATTCTAAATGGTTAAACTATATGGAATGATTTGAGATCCATTATTCATGGTTTAACGGTATCTATAACAAAGGATGATAAGAGCAAGACATTGAATGACCATGCTACTGAGAAACTTTTACAAAACTATTCTCTAGGACACTTTTAGTTAAAAAGCGAGTGAGAGCGTTTGCTAGGCGTTTTCGTCGTTAGTTTTGTGTGCCATTCGACACACCAACTCCCAAGTGGGAGCTGTTGGTTTGTGGGAGTTATAAACACGACAAAACGACTAAGGGTATGTGAGCCGATGGGGGCACACACGATAAACACGAGTATACGTGTCGAACGTTAATTATACTTGAATATATTACCCGTATTATGCATGAATTTGACCCGATTCACTTGATGATCCATGGGTTGTTTTACTAGTTAAATGGGTCAAACATGGAAGTGCCTTAGGCCGTGAGTCTTCCATCTGATCGGGCAAGGCATAGGGGAGCTTGGGCTTGTTTGCTTGTCGACCAAGCCAAGACCCAACATGGGTCATTTGGTGTTGGCTTAAAAGCAAACACATCCTCACCATAACATGCTGTAATTCACGACATACCATCTATCCCTAAAACAATTCACAAAGTTTCCAGCTTCTTAAAACACCTAATCGGATCCTAATATAAATGATTAGGGGTTTTACTAAAACCTAAAATCTTGCATTCGTTTTGATTCCAAGTGATTTTAGTGTTCAATTACTTTGGTCTAAACTTGTTCATGTTCCTAGTTGAATTGCTGAAGAAACAAGTTAGTTTGTTTTCTGTTTCTGGTCGTGATGCTTCTCAGACAAAAAAAGGGTGGTGGATATCGGATACATATTGTCCGATATCGAATAAAGAAGCCAATGAGTTTCTTGGTTGGTTTGCTGTTCTCGGACAGTAAAAGATTGGGCAAGAAAGAGACTAGTTCTTGGAGAGGTGTTTTCTTGTTCATATTATATTCAAGTAATATGAATTGTTGATTGGGTTTTAATTACGTTCTCGACTAGCTTCATAATCGAACGTATATGTTATCGGGTTTGTGTGTGATACTCATTGAGGCATCTATTTTAGATGCTTAGTTTCGTATTGGTTTTATTGTCCGTTACACTTTCGTTCAAATAGCCACGAAAGGTTAGGTTTTCTTTTATCCCTTTTATTAATTAATTGTTTATTAATTACGTGGTTAACCTAATTGCGATTACTAGATCCTTATCCGCTGCATATTCGTAGAGGTTAATGGTTAACTTAGTTCTAAAATCCCTACAACATTTGCTTGCTTTGTGTCAGGTATACAAGTTTCATACAGCCCGTGACTACAAAAAAGCTGTATAATTATGTAACATTGTTTCTATTTACGATTTTACATTTCCATAATCCTTTTAAAAGCATACATCATTTATTTGTTCAATTGCAGATAAAATCGTATGAAGATCCTGCATCCTTCGAAACTGCCGATGTTGTAAGGATACACCGTTTTGCTCAACTTTCACCATATCAAATTGTGACTTGATTAATAATGGCTATTTGACTTGACACAAAACTGCATATTTTTTGGTACACTACATGATGTCTCTGATTTTTTTTAGGTCTTTACTTTTAATCATCCAAACTACTATCCCTGTTGAGACTGGACCAACTACTGTTCATGGTATGTCAAAGAAGAAGAGAATCTACATGTTGGGTCAAACCGGGTCAAACCCACCCAACTGGATAATCACAACCCGCAAGACAACCCGTTAAACTAGACAAAAGAGCAGTTACAAATGACGGTTACAAAAAACAGTTATTCCCAAGGGACACAACGGTTCATTCTGAACCGACACAACTTTTAGATCGCACTGTTTCGTTTAGTATAAATAGGAATAGATTTGTAGGAACAAATGCATGTATGACAATTCGAATTTATAGCAAGATTATAGCAAACTTATATTTCCAGTATATTTTGATTCAAAGGTTTTATTCATTTCGATCCAAGATCAAGATTTATTCCAACATTTGGCATCAGAGCAAGGTTTGAATAAACCAATCATCATATACCAAGATTCTAAAGATTCTGCGTTTCTTGTTCTGAATCATCAGAAACCGCACCACTTTTCCGGACCAAAACACAAACCCAGAAAAGGGTCAGGCACGATAACGGTTTTTTTTTAAACCAAGACTCAAAACAAAATAGAAACCCACATCGAATCATTTTAATCGAAGTCATCATCGAAGGGGCAAAACATAATCAATTAGGAAACTAACCTGATTCTGAAAGAAATCAAGAACCGCACACCAAATCGATTCATAGATTTGATCAAGCAAGAAAGCCCCAAAATATTAGGCGGTTAGCAAGATCCCCAAATCAGCGAAACCCTAGTTTTCGCACAAACACATCAGGGATATCAAAGTGGTTCGATAAAGAACACACTCGCAAGAAAAGAACCATCTTCAATCGGTGAACAAACCACCAAAGCAAGAACGACTGTAATCGATCTCAGAGAAAGAAAGAGAGAACCGATATCTCCATGAAAGGAAAAGGAGGGGCAGCAATACATAAGAGTAGGGCACACGATTTATTAACCCACCAGGTGTTATAACGAAACTTTTTTTTAACCCATCTACTTTTATTTTTGACATAAATTGCATAAGCCTTATAGGAATTTTATTACTTCCTTAGATTTAAGTTAGTGATTTTTTATTAAAGGGGTAAAAGTAAAAATCATTTTCTTTATCAAACTTTACCTTTACGATTACAAATAATCAAATTTTGTATTTTTATCTAAAAGGAAAAATATTTTTTTACTTTAAAATACAAATAGCAAGATAACCCGAACCCTTTTGTGGTTCATAGCAAGATAAAACCGAACCCTTGTGGTTCATAGCAAGACCGAATCCTTAGGTTCATAGCAAGACCCGAACCTTAAGATTCAAATAGCAAGGATCCTTTTTGATCAAAATACAATATTGATTAAACTAGTCAATATTTTAGCAAGTAGCCCAGAAAGCAAGTTTATTGGGTAGTAGCCCAAACAAAACTAGGTAGTAGCCTAAACAGCAAGATTATTGGGTAGTAGCCCAAACAGCAAGGAATTTTAATCACAAAATTCTAAGAAAGATAGCAAGAAGAAACCTTAGAGTTTCAAGCAAGAATTTTGATCTTTTGATCACAAAAGCAAGAACTTTTGATCTTTTCGATCAAACACAAAAAGCAAGAAAATCTGAAAAATCTCAGTTCTGATTATAAGCAAGCAAGCAAGCATGGTAGAAGGAGACAAGAATTCTAGCACATCGAACAATACATCAGTTCGAGAACTAGGAAATGTTTCACTACAATGTCCAAAATTGACCGAAACAAACTACACGACATGGGCATTGATGATGGAGACAATATTGAAGGCATATGGCATATGGGAAATGATAGTTGCGAAAGACGGAACAACAAAAAATGAGAAGAAAGAAAACACGTCAAAGGCAATAATCTTCCAATCACTTCCAGAAGATGTTTTAATGCAAGTTGCACAATACTCAACTGCAAAGGAAGTATGGGACTCAATCAAAGTCAAGAATTTGGGAGCTGATCTTGTTCAAAAGGCACAACTACAAACATTGAGAATTGAACTAGAGACGCTAAGGTTAAAACCAAATGAAAAGGTAAGTGACTATGGAGGAAAGTTAAGTAGTATAAAGGCCAAGTTTAGAGGACTTGGTGAAACCTTGGAAGATAAGGTGCTAGTAAGGAAACTACTTAACTCTGTTCCAAAGAAGTTTTTACCTATCGTGGCAACTATAGAACAATATCAAGATCTAGACGAAATGTCATTTGAAGAAGCTATTGGAAGGTTAACAGCCTATGAAGAACGAATTAAGAGTCAAGACATACTAGAGGCAAATGATCAAGACAAGCTTTTCATGGCAAATTCAAACAACAAAACTTATGGTAAATGGCGAAGTAAAGATTTCAACAAAGAAGGCAAGGAGTGGAAGAATAACTCGAATGCACACAAAGCAAGCACGAGTCAAGGAACTAACGACAAAAGCAAGCTCAGGTGTTATGAATGTGGCGAGCATGGACACTTCGCTAGAAAATGCACGAAGTGGAAAAACAACAAAGTCAAGCAAGAAGAATCTCATCTCATCTATGACACTGACACCGAACCTACACTGCTTTGAAGCCAAGACAAGACGCAGCGTTTGTGATTATGGGGGAGAATGTTGGGTCAAACCGGGTCAAACCCACCCAACTGGATAATCACCACCCGCAAGACAACCCGCTAAACTGGACAAAAGAGAAGTTACAAATGACGATTACAAAAAACAGTTATTCCCAAGGGACACAACGGTTCATTCTGAACCGACACAACTTTTAGATCGCACTGTTTCGTTTAGTATAAATAGGAATAGATTTGTAGGAACAAATGCATGTATGACAATTCGAATTTATAGCAAGATTATAGCAAATTTATATTTCCAGTATATTTTGATTCAAAGGTTTTATTCATTTCGATCCAAGATCAAGATTTATTCCAACACTACATGGGTCTAAGCTCAATCCCATGTATGATAAGCCCACTAAGATCCTTCTTATCTGGATTCTTTAACTTAAGACGCATAGAGACTGTTTCAGGAGTACTCCAGGTTTTAAACTTTCATACTTGCACTTCCATCCAACCATCACTCCTCTGTCATGGAAGAGTGCTTGGTTTGTGTCTGTTTAGTGGGTTGTAACAGATTTCATCAATTTTTTGTCCGATAACTGGGGTGTTTGCATGGCTTACTAAATAGCTGTATAGATGCTTACGATAGTATTTACCCATTTTCTAGCTCACTTTGAGAGGACACTCAAATTTGGATCTGTCTGATGGTAATTTATAGATAAAGTAACTTGCATAGGTCGTATCACCTGATAGCACTTTGGGTTTTATTTCATTCACAAGTTCAAATTTGTAGCCAGCATTTATTATAAGGACTTCTCCAAATCTGCAGAAACAAGAAACTCATTTAATATGCAATTGATTCAGAAAGTTTTTAAGGCATCCAAGTAGTCGAAGCCAAGTAATGTGTTAAGTTGTTTACCAATGGAGCATTAGTCCAATGGTTGGAGCACTTGTTCTTGGGTCAATTGACCCAGGTTCAAGTCCCATCTTTAGCATTTTCTTCATATAGGTACCCACCTCCGCAAAACCTATGGGCACACTTGAGAGACTTTGTGGAATAAGAGCTCAGGGGTCCGAGTCTTGGCTCGTGCTTACTCCAGTTGGTGCCCCACTAGGCCAGGAGAGTTTCCGGAGCTATTCTTTGTGGTGTGGACAATGGCTGATGCCAAAAGGCACCCGGGTTCAGGATGTTCCCGCCAATCTACACCTTTTGTGGAATGTGTTAAGTTGTTTATTGTTTATTATTTAATGAGTTGACTTGCTATATTTTCTATGAAATGACAGGCTCTTTAAGGGCTTTCTATATATATTCACTATGGGTAAACTGAGCGACATGCCAGCATCAAGCAGTGATAACATTTAAAGTGAGCGGAATTGGTCGACGAAAATTTTCCATGCCATCCCACACCAAAGAAAACAGTCAGGCAATGCTTTGGCATATCGTCAGGGTAAAAAATCCAACGTTTAAGGCTCTCTTCAAGTGTTATCACTTTTTAAGGATTTTCATACTAATGCTATAATGATCAAGCATTCATGGAATCTTGCAGTGTAATAATGTGTCTATCTTAAGTATTACCCGTTTTAGCCCATTTGTGCAATATAATGGAGTCGCACAATGGAGTTAAAAGGCAGAAGAATATTGCAGTATAATAAAGTGTCTTTCTTAACTATTACCCGTTTTGACCCATCTATGGAATATAATGGTGTCACACAATGGTTTTTAGGATGTTAAACACGAAGATTTAGACAATTGGGAATGAAAGAACTTGTTTGAGGTGAGTGAAGTCTCATATTGTCTATAAATTAGGAACGGGCAATCCAATTCAATGTGGCTAGTACGCGGCTATAATCAAAGATGGAGGATGAAAGTGGCCTCTGGAGTGGCAAAAACATATACAATACATCCTCAAGTTTCAAGAATCTTAGAGCCTATACTAATACTTTTTGAAAAGATGTACTGGTATGGAAAAACTCAAAAGGTAAAGAAGTCGTGTTTGTTGATAAACATTTACGGTAAGCTATTAGAACTCGGACTCCAAAAGTGCTATGAATGGGGATATGTGTGGTAATGGGTTGGCTAATGATTGGCAAGAAATTATTCAGGATTTTGCTCCTTGATCATGTGAAAACAGCATATGGAGCAACCTTAGAAGACTCGTACTTGCTGTTCTCATATGGCAGGAAAGAGATTACAGAATTTCAGAGATGAAAAAAGGCTACTCAGTTTTTATGTGAAGCCAACTGAGG
Organism: Chrysanthemum seticuspe; assembly: GCA_019973895.1. Taxonomy (NCBI): domain Eukaryota; kingdom Viridiplantae; phylum Streptophyta; class Magnoliopsida; order Asterales; family Asteraceae; genus Chrysanthemum; species Chrysanthemum seticuspe. The sequence continues at coordinate 31,879,759 of BPTQ01000001.1, forward strand.
CGGCCCTCCATGTAGCAAAGGTGTGGAATGTGGGAATGAATATTCAGAAGTCTGATAGAGGAAACAAGGATCAATAGTGCAGTCTTATTTTAGGCCAGTGAGAATTTTTATCATTACAATGTAGTGATGGTTTGAATCGTGATGATGGATGTGTAGAATGGATCTAAATATGTAGATTTCATTATTAGTCTAAACATATATAGTTTAACATGGGAGTTATCCTTGTCGCTCACTTAAGGTAATAAGCACTACCAAACAGGAATTTACATATTTCTGCCAGAGTTTATAATACCTCAGTTGAGCGTAAAACAAAGATTTACATAAATATTTAATTTCTTTAGAAAAAGTGTCTGTATTTGTAGGTAGTTGCAAAATGGTGCACACATATGATTAACATATAAACTATTACAAGAAAACTGGTTAGAAATGATAGAGAAAGAACCTTGATTCGTGGGAAGACTTGCAAGCTGAGTTTTTATCATCTATTACCCAAGTCGCTTTTGCAGATAGCGTTGGAGATTTCTTCCGATGCTTATCAACAGTGAACCACTAACAATTCATATAGATGTTTAAGTGTAAGGACTATTACATTTAAATTAGGTTCGAAAAAATGACAAAGTATACCTGGTGACCATTGTCGATCAGGAACCCTCTTCTGAGAACTAAGTCGAGTTCCTCCTTCATTGTCCACACTAGACTATGTTTTGACAAATTGAGTATTTCTTCACAATCATACAGAAGGTTTTGTGCTGGATCAGATTCTGGATCAGAATCTGGATGACCTTCCACCTATTTTTACAATGTAATTGGTTTACCAGTTTCAGTTTTAGATTTAGCTATTAAAAAATTGATTCATAACTTTTCTAAATTTTGTATCAATATCCTTTGACTATTTATCAGTTTTAAGGAAATCTAAGATTCCATTCACGGTTCATTTTTCAACCGTACATCCGACTCAGAAAAAAAATGGCCCGTTTTGACCAAACCAATTTCGACCTATTATCAGACCCAATCTTTTTGCCACTGTTAATTCGAATGATTATAGTAGTTGTTTACCTGTTTTGTAAGAATAATAAAATGATGATTAAAAATTGACTAAGATGATTAAACTAGTATTTGTCATCTTACTATTTCCAGGGGCTGGAACATTATGCCTTCTACTCCGCTAATCTTGGTTTCAGAATTTTCAAAAATAATTTCAAGATCAAAAATACTCCCATCGTTAGTGAATTGATACAATTCAACCATATACAACTCATCATCTTGTCTGCAATCTGCAAGGTCAACAGAAGTTGTTGCCTCCCCTCTTAATCTGTACTTGAGGTCTACGTGCACTTGTTCACCCCCTGAGAAACTTTTGTATACAAGGTTTACGGTGTATGGGACTGATGGGGACAAAAACTGAGTCTTCACATGTGTTTTAAATCCCTTATTGTTCGTTTGATAAAATCCTGCTGGGAATCTACATGAAGAAGAAGCAAATGTAACACCCCCAATTTCGTGATATGCAGCGGAATTCAAACTGGGTGTTACTTCATGGCACAACAGTCATAAAAATAGAAAACGAACTCTAATGGAGTCGTTTTAAAAGATTTATCATTTGATTTATATAAATATCAGAGTTTACAGAAAATGAGGTCCCAGTTGGTTCCATTATTTACAAAATACATTAAATGAGTTTTCGAATGATAATAAAATTTATAGCCTTCTTGAGTATCCGTGCTCCTCCGTGCCAGCCTCGTACAATATGGACCTGAAATACATGCTTAAAACTGTCAACACAAAGGTTGAGTGAAATTCATAGAGTTTAGAAAATCAGTTGAACACATAATGTTGGTGTGGGTTACGTTGTTATACACTCATAATGTTGAAAACAAAACAGATATTATTTTTCGGTACGGCTGCCTGAAGGATATGATACTTGAGCCCGCTTTTGTTTGATACGGCTGCCTCAAGTACGTGATACTTGAGTCCGCTTTTGTTTTATACGGCTGATGATTCTTGAGCCCATTTTTGTTTGATACGGCTGATGATTCTTGAGCCCGTTTTTGTTTGATACGGCTGATGATTCTTGAGCCCGTTTTTGTTTGATACAATTATGTATGCACATAAATATATAAATGCGATTCACGTATGGCAATAATGTTACTTAGCATAAATAAACATTCAGTTCAGATAAACATATAGTTTCAAAGCAATGTGTTCGGTTTAAAAATATAGCATGTATCTCCCCAAGGTTTTGTAAAACAATTAAGTAGTAGAAAGTGGGGCTATGAACTCACCTCTGAGTAAATGATATCAAATGTATAATGAGAATGATGGATATGCCGTGAGAACTTCTACGAGCAACAACTTTTGGCTTTCAATCAAGAAAGGAGTAACTAGTAAGGATAGGACTTTGATTGAACACTTAGGATCTTGAATTGAGCTAGCTTTCTACACCTTGGCACCCTTGCAATCTTGAAGAGTTGGTGATGAAGTACTAAGTGACTTGAGTGGATCTAAACTTAAGAAGATCACTTAAACTTGCTAGAGATTTGATGTAGTAACTTACTACTTGAAACTTCTTTGCATAAACTTGGAGTTTATGGATCAAATTATGGAAGATATGATTTTTTTATGATATGAACGACCCAAATAAGATTATGAGGGTTTTTAGGAAGTCTTTCACTTGCTATTTATAGGAGGGTAAGTTTGGTTAACCATATATTGTGTTAAATGTTAACCATGGTTAAGTTAGGACACATATAATGATCTAAATGAAACATGGTTAGGATTAAGCCACCAAAATGATGACTCCCCCCCCCCCCTTAAGTCGGCCATATGAATATAAGATGACTTAGGTGGATAGTCTTGTATTATCTTGAGTTTAGAGCATGATTTGGTTCCGTTAAATGCCAACCGTAAGTTGTTAAGCCATAAAACATAAAACCGGGTATCGTAAAATTACGAAACTTGTTGGAATGATGAAACTCATCATTATACTCAATCTAAAAATACAAAATGAGTGATAAGTCTCATTGGGTGCAAAAAGGCTGCTTAAAGCTAGAAACACAGGTCAAAAACGCGTAATTCGCAATTTATCAGAAAAAAATGAGATTTCAGGGAAATGACCGTGAATTTAGTTAAAGTAGACTAAAATTAGTCTTAAAGTGATATGAGATGTCAAAATGTGGTTTTCGTCATACGTGAGATAACTTAACAGTTATACGTGAAGTCTAAAAGTTACGCGATTTAAGAAAAATGTAGAACGTACAAGGTTAATTTCTTTATGGTCAAAGGATGAGGGAAATATGTTTGACTTTTCCAAAAAATGTAAAAGCGTCAAAATATCTTAGAAAACACAGTGCATGAATGGTTAAGTCTGGGTCTAAGTTGAATTGTTTAAAACGTAAGTTTAGTCTAGTACGACTCAGGGTTTATTTGGTAACATTTGAAATGAAATCTTAAAATTTCTGTAATTGATTATGAGTGATCTAAAAATTAATCTGATGTGAGAAAAATTGTCAGAGTTGATTTTCGTTATGCGCGGGATGTTCAAATGGTGTTCCGACTAAAATGAAACTTTAAAACGATGTTTTCTTAATAACTTTTGCGAAGATGATCTAACGATTGTCAAATTCTCAGGATATTACTAAAATAATTTATCTTACGAGAATGTGAAATAAAAATTTTACGGGATGAATAGTGAACGTGAATAGTAATTTCTCGAGATGAATAGTAAAAATTTAAGAATGGATAGAAATCCTGAAAATGCGAATTGTTACAGTCTCACCACCTTAATGGGAATTCCGTCCTGGAATTCAATGTGTGTTATCCGATATTGAAGTGTCTAGGAACATGAGGGTGTATACGCCGAATCCTAATCTTTGCGTTCTCAAGTTTCAGGTCATAGAATGTGTTATGTAGAATTTTATGTTTTTGATGGTGGCTTAAGTTGATCACCTAAAGGTATAAGATGTTGTTGATGTGAAATGGTTTATAATGATGTGATAATTGTCGTTTGTAGGAAAGTCTTGATAGTCGCAAGTGGTTATCCAAACCATTTCCAAAGTTGATCATGTCTTAGGAGGTTTCGGGATGAAGGCTATATCGTATAGTGTTTATGTCTACTAGTATTTGAAAGAAACGTGGTACTGTGAAGTGTTACATACTGAATTTCAATGGGGTTAAGATAATGATGTGATATGTTGATGATTAGAAGAGTGTAGCGTACGCTTACCATTATTCTTAGGTAGAGATGTCAAGTTTGTTTTAAAATCAAAAGTGAATTTTAAAGGAATATGGCGGAATGATATCCTTGAAACCTAATCAGACTAGTACTTCTAAGAAATGACGAGAAGATTTGATGACTATCCCAAGATAGTAGTTCGGATTATCTCATGTATGAAAATTTCAAGAATGAAATTAGGTAGTACAAATAAGATGTTAAGATTTTGCTGAGTGGTAAGACACTATCGTGTCTCTAGATCTTTTTAATGAATTCTGGTGGTTTATCGAGTTTAAGTAGGAAATTAACCTGAGTATAACCCTTGTATAACTATTCTCAGTGTTTGAAAAATTTAAGTCGAACATAGTTAATCAGACTATGTCCCACTATCCCTAGGTTAAATATAGGTGATTAGGCTATATTTAGCCGAGGTTCGATAAATTTTCCAAATACCTAAATTAGGTATACTTGTGATATGTCCATAGCTTTTGAGAAATTGTCCACTAAGCACAGGCGATATCAAACCATTCAGTTGCAAGTCCTGGCCATAAAAGACTTGTAACCTATGTTTTCACATTCCATTGCATAGAAGATAGTATGGGTAGATACGTGTGGAAAGGAAATCTTAAGTAATTCTAAAATAGTCTATACTTGGCTAGCATCACGGACCTTTAACAATGAAGGTTTCAAAAGAGAATTTTGATCAATGTAGAGAAAGTTGCTGAACTTCGGCTTTTGTAGATGATGACTTAGTTTATCTTTTAGAAATCCCATTTCTTGTATTTCCATTAGGGAAATTGATAGATTGTAACGGGTTTCATGTAAAACAATATCATATAATGTTTATAAGATAATTTTTAGAGACTTTGTATAACTTACAACGTCTGTGAAGTAAATTAAACCATTGTGTAACTCACAAGGTCTTGAGAAATGATAGAGAGGTCATTGTGTAACCCACAATGTCTTGAGAAATGATAGAGAGATCATTGTGTAACTCACAATGTCTTGAGAAATGATGGAGAGACCATTGTGTAACTCACAATGTCTTGAGAAATGATGGAGAGACCATTGTGTAACTCACAATGTCTTGAGAAATGATGGAGAGATCATTGTGTAACTCACAATGTCTTAAGAAATGATGGAGAGATCATTGTGTAACTCACAATGTTTGAGAAGTAGGAAAAACCATTGTGTAACTCAAAATGTCTTGAGAAATGATGGAGAGATCATTGTGTAACTCACAATGTCTTGAGAAATAAATGAGACCACTGTAGGATTTACAGTGTCTAAGAATGTAATAGAGACCACTGTATCTCACAGTGTTTTGAAAAATGAATGAGACCATTGTATCTCACAATGTCTGGGAAGTAGGAAAGACCATTGTAATCAGTTACAATGTCTTGGATAAAGTTTCATAAACCTAAAATGCACGAGTAGATGCATGATTGGGAAAATATGATTGTGCCGTAATGCCTTAGAATAGGCATACGCAGGTATGTTTAGTACATTGTTTATGATTGAAATTATGTCGAGTGTATATATCAATATACTAGTATGTTTGTGTAGCTTAAAATGTTTAAAAGTCACATAATCGTCTGGAGAATGGAAGACACGGAGAACAAAAGGCTATAAAATGTTTTGTTTGTAAAAGTGGTTATAGTTTAGGTCTCGATTAGACCCGTTTCTCTATAACTATGGATCTGATACCAATCTGTAACACCCCCAATTTCGTGATACGCAGCGGAATTCAAACAGGGTGTTACTTCATGGCACAACAGTCATAACAATAGAAAACAAACTCTAATGAAGTCGTTTTAAAAGATTTATCATTCGATTTATATAAATGTCAGAGTTTACAGAAAATGAGGTCCTAGTTAGTTCCATTGTTTACAAAATACATTAAATGATTTTTAGAATGATAATAAAATTTATAGCCTTCTTGAGTATACGTGCTCCTCTGTGCTAGCCTCGTACAATATGGACCTGAAATACATGCTTAAAACTATCAACACAAAGGTTGAATGAAATTCATAGAGTTTAGGAAATCAGTTGAACACATAATGATGGTGTGGGTTACGTTGTTATACACTCATAATGTTGAAAACAAAACAGATATTATTGTTTGGTACGGTTGCCTCAAGGATATGATACTTGAGCCCGTTTTGTTTGATACGGCTGCCTCAAGTACGTGATACTTGAGCCCGCTTTTGTTTGATACGGCTGATGATTCTTGAGCCCATTTTTGTTTGATACGGCTGATGATTCTTGCTCCTGTTTTTGTTTGATACAGCTGATGATTCTTGAGCCCGTTTTTGTTTGATACGGCTGATGATTCTTAAGCCCGTTTTTGTTTGATACAATTATGTGTGCACATAAATATATAAATGCGAGTCACCAATAATGTTACTTAGCATAAATAAACATTCAGTTAAGATAAGCATAATTTCAAAGCAATGTGTTCGGTTTAAAAATAAAGCATGTATCTCCCCCAAGGTTTTGTAAAACAATTAAGTAGTAGAAAGTGGGGCTATGAACTCACCTCTGAGTAAATGATATCAAATGTATAATGAGAATGATGGATATGCCGTGAGAACTTCTACGAGCAACAACTTTTGGCTTTCAATCAAGAAAGGAGTAACTAGTAAGGATAGGACTTTGATTGAACACTTAGGATCTTGAATTGAGCTAGCTTTCTACACCTTGGTACCCTTTCAATCTTGAAGAGTTGGTGATGAAGTACTAAGTGACTTGAGTGGATCTAAACTCAAGAAGATCACTTAAACTTGCTAGAGATTTGATGTAGTAACTTACTACTTGAAACTTCTTTGCATAAACTTGGAGTTTATGGATCAAATTATGGAAGATATGATTGTTTTATGATATGAACGACCAAAATAAGAGTATGAGGGTTTTTAGGAAGTCTTTCACTTGCTATTTATAGGAGGGTAAGTTTGGTTAACCATATATTATGTTAAATGTTAACCTTGGTTAAGTTAGGACACATGTAATGATCTAAATGAAGCATGGTTAGGATTAAGCCACCAAAATGATGACTCCCCCCCCCCCTTAAGTCGGCCATATGAATATAAGATGACTTAGGTGGATAGTCTTGGTATTATCTTGAGTTTAGAGCATGATTTGGTTCCGTTAAATGCCAACAGTAAGTTGTTAAGCCTTAAAACGTAAAACCGGGTATCGTAAAAATACGAAACTTGTAGGAATGATGAAACTCATCATTATACTCAATCTAAAAATATAAAATGAGTGATAAGTCTCATTGGGTGCAAAAACGCTGCTTAAAGCTGGAAACACGGGTCAAAAACGCGTAATTCGCAATTTATCAGGGAAATGACCATGAATTTATTTAAAGTAGACTAAAATTAGTCTAAAACTGATATGAGATGTCAAAATGTGGTTTTCGTCCTATGTGGGATAACTTCACAGTTATACGTGAAGTCTAAAAGTTACGCGATTTAAGAAAAATGTAGAACGTACAAGGTTAATTTCTTTATGGTCAAAGGAGGAGGGAAATATGTTTGAATTTTCCAAAAAATGTAAAAGCGTCAAAATATCTTAGAAAACACAGTGCAGGAATGGTTAAGTCTGGGTCTAAGTTGAATTGTTTAACACGTAAGTTAAGTCTGGGTCTAACATTTGAAATGAAATCTTAAAATTTCTCTAATTGATTATGAGTGATCTAAAAATTAATTTGATGCGAGGAAAATTGTCAGAGTTGATTTTCGTTATGCGCGGGATGTTCAAATGGTGTTCCGACTAAAATGAAACTTTAAAACGATGTTTTCTTAATAACTTTTACGAAGATGATCTAACGATTGTCAAATTCTCATGATATTACTAAAATAATTTATCTTATGAGAATGTGAAATAAAAATTTTACGGGATGAATAGTGAAAGTGAATAGTAATTTCTCGAGATGAATAGTAAAAATTTAAGAATGGATAGAAATCCTGAAAATGCGAATTGTTACAGTCTCACCACCTTAATGGGAATTCCGTCCTGGAATTCAATGTGTGTTATCCGATATTGAAGTGTCTAGGAACATGAGGGTGTATACGCCGAATCCTAATCTTTGCGTTCTCAAGTTTCAGGTCATAGAATGTGTTATGTAGAATTTTATGTTTTTGATGGTGGCTTAAGTTGATCACCTAAAGGTATAAGATGTTGTTGATGTGAAATGGTTTATAATGATGTGATAATTGTCGTTTGTAGGAAAGTCTTGATAGTCGCAAGTGGTTATCCAAACCATTTCCAAAGTTGATCATGTCTTAGGAGGTTTCGGGATGAAGGCTATATCGTATAGTGTTTATGTCTACTAGTATTTGAAAGAAACGTGGTACTGTGAAGTGTTACATACTGAATTCAATGGGGTTAAGATAATGATGTGATATGTTGATGATTAGAAGAGTGTAGCGTACGCTTACCATTATTCTTAGGTAGAGATGTCAAGTTTGTTTTAAAATCAAAAGTGAATTTTAAAGGAATATGGCGGAATGATATCCTTGAAACCTAATCAGACTAGTACTTCTAAGAAATGACGAGAAGATTTGATGACTATCCCAAGATAGTAGTTCGGATTATCTCATGTATGAAAATTTCAAGAATGAAATTAGGTAGTACAAATAAGATGTTAAGATTTTGCTGAGTGGTAAGACACTATCGTGTCTCTAGATCTTTTTAATGAATTCTGGTGGTTTATCGAGTTTAAGTAGGAAATTAACCTGAGTATAACCCTTGTATAACTATTCTCAGTGTTTGAAAAATTTAAGTCGAACATAGTTAATCAGACTATGTCCCACTATCCCTAGGTTAAATATAGGTGATTAGGCTATATTTAGCCGAGGTTCGATAAATTTTCCAAATACCTAAATTAGGTATACTTGTGATATGTCCATAGCTTTTGAGAAATTGTCCACTAAGCACAGGCGATATCAAACCATTCAGTTGCAAGTCCTGGCCATAAAAGACTTGTAACCTATGTTTTCACATTCCATTGCATAGAAGATAGTATGGGTAGATACGTGTGGAAAGGAAATCTTAAGTAATTCTAAAATAGTCTATACTTGGCTAGCATCACGGACCTTTAACAATGAAGGTTTCAAAAGAGAATTTTGATCAATGTAGAGAAAGTTGCTGAACTTCGGCTTTTGTAGATGATGACTTAGTTTATCTTTTAGAAATCCCATTTCTTGTATTTCCATTAGGGAAATTGATAGATTGTAACGGGTTTCATGTAAAACAATATCATATAATGTTTATAAGATAATTTTTAGAGACTTTGTATAACTTACAACGTCTGTGAAGTAAATTAAACCATTGTGTAACTCACAAGGTCTTGAGAAATGATAGAGAGGTCATTGTGTAACCCACAATGTCTTGAGAAATGATAGAGAGATCATTGTGTAACTCACAATGTCTTGAGAAATGATGGAGAGACCATTGTGTAACTCACAATGTCTTGAGAAATGATGGAGAGACCATTGTGTAACTCACAATGTCTTGAGAAATGATGGAGAGATCATTGTGTAACTCACAATGTCTTAAGAAATGATGGAGAGATCATTGTGTAACTCACAATGTTTGAGAAGTAGGAAAAACCATTGTGTAACTCAAAATGTCTTGAGAAATGATGGAGAGATCATTGTGTAACTCACAATGTCTTGAGAAATAAATGAGACCACTGTAGGATTTACAGTGTCTAAGAATGTAATAGAGACCACTGTATCTCACAGTGTTTTGAAAAATGAATGAGACCATTGTATCTCACAATGTCTGGGAAGTAGGAAAGACCATTGTAATCAGTTACAATGTCTTGGATAAAGTTTCATAACCTAAAATGCACGAGTAGATGCATGATTGGGAAAATATGATTGTGCCGTAATGCCTTAGAATAGGCATACGCAGGTATGTTTAGTACATTGTTTATGATTGAAATTATGTCGAGTGTATATATCAATATACTAGTATGTTTGTGTAGCTTAAAATGTTTAAAAGTCACATAATCGTCTGGAGAATGGAAGACACGGAGAACAAAAGGCTATAAAATGTTTTGTTTGTAAAAGTGGTTATAGTTTAGGTCTCGATTAGACCCGTTTCTCTATAACTATGGATCTGATACCAATCTGTAACACCCCCAATTTCGTGATACGCAGCGGAATTCAAACAGGGTGTTACTTCATGGCACAACAGTCATAACAATAGAAAACAAACTCTAATGAAGTCGTTTTAAAAGATTTATCATTCGATTTATATAAATGTCAGAGTTTACAGAAAATGAGGTCCTAGTTAGTTCCATTGTTTACAAAATACATTAAATGATTTTTAGAATGATAATAAAATTTATAGCCTTCTTGAGTATACGTGCTCCTCTGTGCTAGCCTCGTACAATATGGACCTGAAATACATGCTTAAAACTATCAACACAAAGGTTGAATGAAATTCATAGAGTTTAGGAAATCAGTTGAACACATAATGATGGTGTGGGTTACGTTGTTATACACTCATAATGTTGAAAACAAAACAGATATTATTGTTTGGTACGGTTGCCTCAAGGATATGATACTTGAGCCCGTTTTTGTTTGATACGGCTGCCTCAAGTACGTGATACTTGAGCCCGCTTTTGTTTGATACGGCTGATGATTCTTGAGCCCATTTTTGTTTGATACGGCTGATGATTCTTGCTCCTGTTTTTGTTTGATACAGCTGATGATTCTTGAGCCCGTTTTTGTTTGATACGGCTGATGATTCTTAAGCCCGTTTTTGTTTGATACAATTATGTGTGCACATAAATATATAAATGCGAGTCACCAATAATGTTACTTAGCATAAATAAACATTCAGTTAAGATAAGCATAATTTCAAAGCAATGTGTTCGGTTTAAAAATAAAGCATGTATCTCCCCCAAGGTTTTGTAAAACAATTAAGTAGTAGAAAGTGGGGCTATGAACTCACCTCTGAGTAAATGATATCAAATGTATAATGAGAATGATGGATATGCCGTGAGAACTTCTACGAGCAACAACTTTTGGCTTTCAATCAAGAAAGGAGTAACTAGTAAGGATAGGACTTTGATTGAACACTTAGGATCTTGAATTGAGCTAGCTTTCTACACCTTGGTACCCTTTCAATCTTGAAGAGTTGGTGATGAAGTACTAAGTGACTTGAGTGGATCTAAACTCAAGAAGATCACTTAAACTTGCTAGAGATTTGATGTAGTAACTTACTACTTGAAACTTCTTTGCATAAACTTGGAGTTTATGGATCAAATTATGGAAGATATGATTGTTTTATGATATGAACGACCAAAATAAGAGTATGAGGGTTTTTAGGAAGTCTTTCACTTGCTATTTATAGGAGGGTAAGTTTGGTTAACCATATATTATGTTAAATGTTAACCTTGGTTAAGTTAGGACACATGTAATGATCTAAATGAAGCATGGTTAGGATTAAGCCACCAAAATGATGACTCCCCCCCCCCCTTAAGTCGGCCATATGAATATAAGATGACTTAGGTGGATAGTCTTGGTATTATCTTGAGTTTAGAGCATGATTTGGTTCCGTTAAATGCCAACAGTAAGTTGTTAAGCCTTAAAACGTAAAACCGGGTATCGTAAAAATACGAAACTTGTAGGAATGATGAAACTCATCATTATACTCAATCTAAAAATATAAAATGAGTGATAAGTCTCATTGGGTGCAAAAACGCTGCTTAAAGCTGGAAACACGGGTCAAAAACGCGTAATTCGCAATTTATCAGGGAAATGACCATGAATTTATTTAAAGTAGACTAAAATTAGTCTAAAACTGATATGAGATGTCAAAATGTGGTTTTCGTCCTATGTGGGATAACTTCACAGTTATACGTGAAGTCTAAAAGTTACGCGATTTAAGAAAAATGTAGAACGTACAAGGTTAATTTCTTTATGGTCAAAGGAGGAGGGAAATATGTTTGAATTTTCCAAAAAATGTAAAAGCGTCAAAATATCTTAGAAAACACAGTGCAGGAATGGTTAAGTCTGGGTCTAAGTTGAATTGTTTAACACGTAAGTTAAGTCTGGGTCTAACATTTGAAATGAAATCTTAAAATTTCTCTAATTGATTATGAGTGATCTAAAAATTAATTTGATGCGAGGAAAATTGTCAGAGTTGATTTTCGTTATGCGCGGGATGTTCAAATGGTGTTCCGACTAAAATGAAACTTTAAAACGATGTTTTCTTAATAACTTTTACGAAGATGATCTAACGATTGTCAAATTCTCATGATATTACTAAAATAATTTATCTTATGAGAATGTGAAATAAAAATTTTACGGGATGAATAGTGAAAGTGAATAGTAAAAGTGAATAGTAATTTCTCGAGATGAATAGTAAAAATTTGAGAATGGATAGAAATCCTAAAAATGCGAATTGTTACAGCAAAGAATGATGCATCAATTTATAGATACTTATGAAACAATAGGGATATAAGTCTGAGTATGGCAAGTCACCTTGACTGAGAATGAGACTCATATCGAGGAGTGGAATCTTCATTTGGAATCAAACAGTCTTTCATGGATATCATGTGGCAGTGTTCTCCTTTCTCATTAGTTGAAAACCACTGTATAATTAGGAAGTTGGGAATTAGTGTGCTCGTATTATTTTATTAAAATATAATAAATAAAAAATTCAAAGTGGTGGGATTGTGGGAACTGTGGTGTTTATAAGTAGACATAGCCAATTGAATACCGCTTTGTATCCGTTAAGGATGACTCCTTTGAAGATAATTTGTTTAAGTTCATCAAGGGACGTTTAGAATAGAGATTGTTTGGCAACCTCGGCAATGTCTTGGTACTCTTCAAACACTGGAAGTTCCACCTATATAATGACATATACAAGCAAGTGAGCCATACATTTGGGTTAAGTGTCATTGTTTTCTTTACATTTTTTATAATTAACATAACCATTGACTGCTTACATTTTCTTCGGATGGTTGGAACTCGATACCAGCGACCAGTAGATGGGTAACACGGTCTTCAAACTCAAATTGAAGGTCTTCAGTTTTGTGTTGGCTTGTAAACTGATATAATGGAACAATGAACCATCCATCTTCTCTCATATGGGTAGAAGGGTAAATTATGAAAACTTTTGCCTCTCCATCTATTTTGTATCTCAGGGGGTTATATGAATTGACTTGTGATTCAAATCTATATCGGAAGACAAGGTTGAGCTTGTATGAGATTTGAGGTGTCAAGTATTCACCTCTCACACATGCTTTGAATCCATCCCAGCAATAGTCGTAACATCGCCCCCTGGGAATCTTCATGAAGAAGAATTAAAGCATCAAATAAATAATGAAAAATAAAAAACCATATAGTAGTAATACAGATAAACAGATTAAGAATTAGTTAGTCACCTTGAAATATAGATGTTTTACCCTGCCAGCTTGATCGAGGTCCAAACAGGCATCGATGAAAATTATTTCAATATGTTGTCCCTTGTCATTCAAACTAAACAGCTGTACATGCATTCAATAAGTTTTAGTAATTAACATTTTCAATTCCTCAAAGAATTGGGCCAGGCATCTTCAGCTCTGTGTTAAACGAATTGGCCCCAATTTTTAACTCTTTCTCGTTGATGACCATGTTTTATTATTATTATCTAAATTAATATTTTATGTGTCAAAGACCTAAAGCTAAAATCTATGTGGATAGGATCCCTGATGAAAAGGCATCTGCGACAACCACTGTAAGCTTTACATGCAACATCCTCCATTGTACATTAACTATTGTGTGCCCAAACTGGTTTTACAGCGCGAGGTGGCAATTTCAAGCCATTTACCCAAGATTGGGTCAATGGTCATACACTCATACCTGTTTGTTGGCCTCGTTAAGTGGATCTATGATTTTTCTAACTTACTTCAAAATATACCAAATAATAAGAACAATTGAAACTGTAGAATGCTTTATTATAAATCTGTCATCAGCATGTTCATACATAAATTCTAAGTATTTATACATATAGAAAGGGTACAAGTGAAGGGTTGTGTTGGTTAGATTTATCCAACAGATATGTCCCTTTGCTGTAACTGCCTAATAACTGTTTACTTGTAACCGCTTGTAACTGTCGTTTGACTTTTGTTTCTGGCTTTCGGGTTTGATTTTGTTAGATTGGGATTAACCCAATATTCTCCCCCTTAATCACAATCACTTTGTCGTAGATCTTTGACTCCAATTAGTTGTCTCATTGTTACCACATTTTAGAATGGCCAACATACTTTCCAAAGTGATTTGCCCATTTGCTCTCTATTTGTGAGTTTGTGTTAACCATTGTAATGTGCAAAATAGTTGACTGTGATGAGACAAATTATGTGCAGGATTGTTTGTGCAGTAGAGATGAAATGTGGAGGGAAAAATAAACGAAATATAACTATTATTGATTGATTGATAACTGTCAATTACGAAGTACTATATATAGAAAGTCAACAGGTATGACAAGAAGAGGTGTGATGGTTCAATTGAACCAACAGTCATGTCTCTTCCATGTAACTGTCGTATAACTGTATTTCTATCTATATTAACTGTCAAATAAACGACCAACTAGAATAACTAACTAAAGTATATGGCTTGTAGCCTAAACTAATGTCTTGTGCAGCCTTATTAACATATCATGGCTGCTAATTAACTACATAGTCTAATAATAAGATAACTGTGATATTGACATGAATTAAGATTGAAGTTTGATCTTATAATTCCTGTTACATTTTATCACAAATAGGTCATTTTATACTAAAACCAGATAATGTTTTAACTAAAAACAAATTGTTATCTTATCTATTAATAACTTTATTATATTTGAACAAAAAATATATCTGGTTAACTCTATAAAGCTTTGTTTTGATCTGTACCAAAATTATCTGTTTTGACCTATTACGGAACCCACCCGACATGCCCATTTTGCCATCTAGCTGCTTAGGTTTATTTTTATTATTCTTTTATTTTTATTTTTTTTCTCTCTGAAGATATGTATGTTTTGACAACATGTTAATGTTGTTTTGTAGGTATTGATGGTTGTAGGTGCTGGACGAGGACGTCTTATAAGGGCATCTTTACAGGTATGCATATGCAATCCTTTACAATAAGCAATAAGCAATGCACAAGGGTATTTTTGATAGGCTTTATTTATCGGTATTGTCTTTTGTGATAGGCTGAAGAAACTGGGCGTAAACTGAAAGTTTATACTGTAGAAAAGAATCTAAATGCTGTTGTAGCACTTCATGTAAGTTTGTATTATTAAGTTTTATTTTTTCACGTTTTTAATTAGTTTAACTGTTAACTTGTATCATTTTTTTAATAGAGCTTGGCTAAGATAGAGGGTTGGGAAAAGATTGTGATGATAATTTCATGTGACAACATGCTATGCTGGGATGCTCCTGAACAAGCTGACATTTTGGTATGCAAGTTCTGAGTAAACTAGCAGCATAAGTTTTATCAACAATTTGGTTACTTGGATAATGTTTTTATTTTATTTTATTTTGAATATAGGTCAGTGAATTACTTGGTTCTTTTGGTGACAATCTGCTCTTACCCGCGTGTCTTGATGGAGCTCAACGCTTTTTAAAGCCAGATGGGATCTCTGATTTGTTATTTTTGTTTAGGTCTTTACCTTTAATCATCCAAACTACTCACCTAATAAAAGTAATCAACTGTACAAGAAGCTTTGGTTCGATATCCCTGTTGAGACTGGACCAACTACTGTTCATGGTATGCCAAAGATGTAATCGCTATTGTATTCGAAGGACCAATCCTGACTAAAAAATACTATTTGAGAGAATCATTTTATTCGAAACTGTCAAAGCAGTCAACTTCTTCATCCTGACCCGAGATTTGACTCGGTTACCAGTTTGCAGAAATCAAAATTCCATTTTAACATCTCCCATTAATTGACTTTAAACTAATTAATGCAAACTTCCCTCCATTAGTGGCAGAAAACGAATCTTGATTGCCAAATAAAAACTTCAAACTTAAATTTTATTTTTAACATTCAATGAAAACAAATTAACTGATGGGTTTACATGTACTTGAATCTTGCAGATGCCCCCATCATCACTAGAAGAAGAGAATCAATATGGGTCTATGCTCAATCCCATGTATGATAAGCCCACTAAGATCCTTCTTATATGGATGCTTTAACTTAAGATGCATTGAAACTGTTACAGGAGTCTCCCAGGTTTTAAACTTCCATATTTTAACTTCCATCCAACCATCACTCCTCTGTCTTGGAAGAGCACTTAGTTTGTGTCTTTTTGGCGGATTGTAATCGTATTCATCAAACTTTTGTCCGATAACTGGGGTGTTTGCAGGGCTTACTAAATAGATGTATAGATGCTTACGATAGTATTTACCCAATTTCTTGCTCACTTTGAGAGGACACTCAAATTTGGATCGGTCTGATGGTAATTTGTAGACAAAGTAACTTGCATAGGTCGTATCAGCTGACAGCACTTCGGGTTTTATTTCATTCACAAGTTCAAATTTGTAGCCAGCATTTATTACAAGGACTTCTCCAAATCTGCAGAAACAAGAAACTCATTTAATATGCAATTGATTCAAAAAGCTTTTAAGGCATCCAAGTAGTCGAAGCCAACTAATGTGTTAAGTTGTTTATTGTTTATTATTTAATGGGTGGACTTGCTATATTTTCTATGAAATGACAGGCTCTTTAAGGGCTTTCTATATTTATTCACTATGGGTAAACTGAGCGACATGCCAGCATCAAACAGTGATAACATTTAAAGTTAGCGGAATTGGTCGATGAAAATTTTCCATGCCATCCCACACCAAAGAAAAAAGTCAGGCAATGCTTTGGCATATCGTCAGGGTAAAAAATCCAACGTTTAAGGCTCTCTTCAAGTGTTATCACTTTTTAAGGATTTTCAGAATTGATTGCTTATGTATTCTTGCTTCCTAGAACAGTTATAAAAAAGATTTATATTGAATAAAGCTATAATGATCAAGCATTCATGGAATCTTGCAGTGTAACAATGTGTCTTTCTTAAGTATTACCCGTTTTAGCCCATTTGTGCAATATAATGGAGTCGCACAATGGAGTTAAAAGGCAGAAGAATATTATAGTGTAATAAAGTGTCTTTCTTAACTATTACCCGTTTTGACCCATCTATGGAATATAATGGTGTCACACAATGGTTTTTAGGATGTTAAACACGAAGATTTAGACAATTGGGAATGAAAGAACTTGTTTGAGGTGAGTGAAGTCTCATATTGTCTATAAATTAGGAACGGGCAATCCAATTTAATGTGGCTAGTATGCGTCTATAATCAAAGATGGAGGATGAAAGTCTCTGGAGTGGCATAAAAATATACAATATATCCTCAAGTTTCAAGAATCTTAGAGCCTATACTAATCCTTTGTGAAAAGATGTAGTGGTATGGAAAAACTCAAAAGGTAAAGAAGTCTTGTTTGTTGATAAACATGTACGGTAAGCTATTAGAACTCGGACTCCAAAAGTGCTATGAATGGGGATATGTGTAGTAATGGGTTGGCTAATGATTGGCAAGAAATTATTCAGGATTTTGCTCTTTGATCATGTGAAAACAGCATATCGAGCAACTTTAGAAGACTCGTACTTGCTGTTCTCATATGGCAGGAAAGAGATTACAGAATTTCAGAGATGAAAAAAGGCTACTGAGTTTTTATGTGAAGCCAACTGAGGCGGGCCTCCATGTAGCAAAGGTATGGAATGTGGGAATGAATATTCAGAAGTCTGTAGCAAAGGTATGGAATGTGGGAATGTGGAAACAATGATCAGTATTGCAGTCTTATTTGAAGCCAGTGAGAATTTTTATCATTACTGTGTAGTGATGGTTTGAATCGTGAAGATGGATGTGTAGAATGGATCTAAATATGTAGATTTCATTATTAGTCTAATCATATATGGTTTAACATGGGAGTTATCCTTGTCGCTCACTTAAGGTAATAAGCACTACCAAACAAGAATTTACATATTTCTGCCAGAGTTTATAATACCTCAGTTGAGTGTAAAACAAAGATTTATAAAAATATTTAATTTCTTCAGAAAAAGTGTCTGTATTTGTAGGTAGTTGCAAAATGGTGCACACATATGATTAACGTATAAACTATTACAGGAAAACTGGTTAGAAATGATAGAGAAAGAACCTTGATTCGTGGGAAGACTTGCAAGCTGAGTTTTTATCGTCTATTACCCAAGTCGCTTTTGCAGATAGCATTGGACATTTCTTCCCATGCTTATCAACAGTGAACCACTAACAATTCATATAGATATGTAAGTGTAAGGACTATTACATTTAAATTAGGTTCGAAAAAATGACAAAGTATACCTGGTGACCATTGTCGATCAGGAACCCTCTTCTGAGAACTGAGTCGAGTTCCTCCTTCGTTGTCCACACTAGACTATGTTTTGACAAATTGAGTATTTCTTCATAATCATACAGAAGGTTTTGTGCTGGATCAGATTCTGGATCAGATTCTGGATGACCTTCCACCTATTTTTACAAAGTAATTGGTTTACCAGTTTCAGTTTTATATTTAGCTATTAAAAAATTGATTCATAACTTTTCTAAGTTTTGTATCACTATCCTTTGACTATTTATCAGTTTTAAGGAAATCTAAGATTCCATTCACGGTTCATTTTTCAACCGTACGTCCGACTCAGAAAAAAAATGCCCCGTTTTGACCAAACAAATTTCGACCTATTATCAGACCCAATCTTTTTGCCACTGTTAATTCAAATGATTATAGTAGCTGTTTTCCTGTTTCATAAGAATAATAAAATGATGATTAGAAATTGACTAAGATGATTGAACCGGTATTTGTCATCTTACTATTTCCAGGGGCTGGAACATTATGCCTTCTACTCCGCTAATCTTGGTTCCAGAATTTTCAAAAATAATTTCAAGATCAACAATACTCCCATCGCTAGTGAATTGATACAATTCAACCATATACAACTCATCATCTTCTCTGCAATCTGCAAGGTACACAACAGAAGTTGTTGCCTCCCCTCTTAATCTGTACTTGAGGTCTACGTGCACTTGTTCACCCTCTGAGAAACTTTTGCATACAAGGTTCACGGTGTATGTGACTGATGGGGACAAAAATTGAGTCTTCACATGTGTTTTAAATCCCTTATTGTTTGTTTGATAAAATCCTGCTGGGAATCTACATGAAGAAGAAGCAAAGAATGATGCATCAATTTATATATACTTATGAAACAATAGGGATAAGTCTGAGTATGACAAGTCACCTTGACCATTCATTAGACATATATCGAGAAGGGATCTCTTCATTTGGAATCAAACAGTCTTTCATGGATATCATGTGACAGTGTTCTCCTTTCTCATTAATTGAAAACCACTGTATAATTAGTAAGCTGGGAATTAGTTGTGCTCGTATTATTTTTATTAAGTAGACATAGTCAATTAGATACCGTTTTATATGTGTTAAGGTGGACTCCTTTGGAGAGAATATGTTTAAGTTCATCAAGGGACGTGTAGAACAGAGATTGTGTGGCAACCTCGACAATGTCTTGGTACTCTTCAAACACTGGAAGTTCCACCTATATAATGACATATACAAGCAAGTGAGCCATAGATTCGGGTTAAGTGTCATTGTTAACTTTACTTTTTTTTATAAATAACATAACTATTGACAAAATAAACTGCTTACTTTCTTTTCAGATGGTTGGAACTCGATGCCAGCGACTAGTAGATCGATATAACGGTATTCAAACTTAAATTCAAGGTCTGCCGTTTTGTGTTGGCTTGTAAACTGATGTAATGGAACAATGAACCATCCATCTTCTCTCACATGTGAAGAAGGGTAAATAATAAAAACTTTTGTCCCATCCTCCCCATCTATTTTGTATTTGAAGGGGTTAAATGAACTGACATCTGTATCATATTTATATCGGAAGACAAGGTTGAGGGTTTATGAGATATGAGGTCTCAAGTATTCAGCTCTCACACGTGCTCTGAAGGCATGTTTATATTCGTAACATCGCCCCCCTGGGAATCTTCATGAAGAAGAATTAAAGCATCAAATAAATAACGAAAAAAAAAAAAACATATAGTAGTAATACAGATAAACAAATTCAGAATTAGTTAGTCACCTTGAATTAACACAGTCGTCTCGATGTTTTACACTGCCAGCTTTATTGCGATCCAAACAGGCTTCGATGAAAATTCTTTCAATATGTTGTCCCTTGTCATTCAAACAAAACAGCTGTACATTCATTCAGTAAGTTGTAATTAATATATGTGTCAAAGACCCAAAGCTAAAAGCTATGTGGATCAGATAAGGAGTTGGGCCGGGCCTTTTCAGCATTAGGCCGAGAAAGTTCAGTCCAAATCTAGTGGGTGACTCTTTGTGGTTAACAACAAAGTTTTGTCTTTGGTTTTAAATTGACAAAAATACAATAAAGTTAAGTTCTAAAAATAAAACTTGTCTTTGGTTTTAGTTAAATACTCTCTCCGTCTCATTTTTATTGTTCACTTTGACTTTGACCAGTCTTTTTTGTTCAACTTTGACCATTAATATATTTATTTGTGTAATATAATACTTTATAAAAATTATACCAATGAAAATACATATAATACCCAATACATTCATATATTTTTATCAAGTATTATATAACACAAACAAAAATAATTATGGTCAAAGTTGAAGAAAAAGACTAAAAAAGTCAGTAGGGGACAATAATTTTGAGACGGAGGGAGTACCTTTTTATACTAATTACATACATAACAAAGATTTATGATAAGTGAAATGATTTGCACACTATCAATTTTTATCGGCACACATCAATGTTTGCATTAGACAATTGTACTTTAAATATAACTGCTTGTATATAGAAATGTCCCAATATAAATATAAAGTGTGCAAATCACTTCACTTTATGATAATGGCGAAAAAAAAAAAAAAAAAAAAAAAAAAAAAAAAAAAAAAAAAAATTGAATTGGAATGAGGTAAAGAGAAATAGCAATTTAACATTCTCATATTCCATAATATGGATATGGATATCTCAAGCAATTGCTATCTAATAAATTACCGTTTTGCCCCCATTAAGGAGGATCCCATTAGTGAGAAGCATTTTTAGTTCCTCTGTAGATCTGTGAAACAAAGGAGTTGCCGCAGCCTTAAGTATCTCTTCGTACTCTGCCACTACCACCGGATGTTCCACCTAAGAAGAATTCGTATATGAGACATAGGTTAATTGACCATGTAGAAAAATATTAGCTACTACCCAAAGTAAGTAACTCAGCCATGACGGACCCAGAAAAATAGGATGTGGGGGGCAAATTTTTTTTTATTTTTACGATAGCAACAAAATACTAGAAACGTAATGATAAATCAAGTATTTTTACTTAGACATGAAGGATTTATAAGGCTTTAAAGAGTTAAATGTTGGATTTTAGTATGTGAGTGGGGGGCAATTTGAGTTTTTGGTGGGGTCACTTTCGAAAAATGGTCAAAATTAAATAAAAATTACACTAAAATATCAACTTTTTCGGCTAGCCATGGGGTACGCCTGCCCCCCACTCTTACATGCTAGATCCGTCCCTGCAGCCATCCATAATGAATAATTAAAACAACATAGATGAATAAAACACTATTTGTCAGCTTACCCTTCCCAAGGGTTGGAACTCGATGCCTTCTATGTAAAAGTAACCTGAGAGCCCACAATCTTCAAATATAATTTCAAGATCAAGGATACTCTTGTCGCCCTCAGTGGTAAAATGATACAATGTAGCCACCAACCATCCATCTTCCCCCATATCTGCAACGTTCACCATCGAAATTTTTGTCTCCCCTAGTAATTTGTACATAACAGGAAAATACTCTTGTTTCATCCCCTCTATTTTGCTATACTGGAAGATAAGGTTTACTCCGTATGTCACGTGTGGTGACAAGAATAATGGAGTTGTGACACGTATTTTAAACTTCTTCATATGTGTTTTGTAGCAGCCAGCTACAAATCTGCATGAAGTAACAACAAATTTAATTACGTTAGTGCATATCATACTTATTTTTAAATAGATTAGATAATTAGATTCAAAAAGGGTTTAGTTGGAGGATGTTAAGTATCACCTTGAATCTTTCTCTGACGAATATTCATCACTGTAATCTCTGTTCGGATCATCACGAATCAAACAGTCTTCAATGGATAACATTAAACAATGTTCTTCTTTTTCATTCATAGAAAACCACTGCATATCCATTAATTTAATAAGTTACCGAAATTAGCTCTGCTAATAAATACGGATGCATGTAGATATATACTATGATGATATGAGCATCATTGTTTTTATACAAATTAGTTTCATCATTTTGGGGCTATTCGAAAAAAATTACATCATTGTAGGTATAAGTATCTACCCATCCAACGTTATTTATTTTTAATCATATGAAATTTTAAAGTGAAGAATACAAAATATTGCATTTAATGCTATACAGATTTTAACCATGTAATCAAACGTCTCTTTCTACATTGTGATTTGTAGAAAAAAAATATACGAATCTTTAAATGAGGATGAAAATGATGGTTTGTGGTTCTAAATCTAGAATTTTGTTTCAAATGGGTTAGGTTTGATGATAATTAACAAATATAGTAATATTCTAATCAAACTTGGACGACGCCACCACTGTTAACAAAATCCATATACGGAAAACGAATTTATGTCCATATTTAACACAAATAATAAACAATATGCATTGCAGAAGCATATCTTCAATATTATATTCGTAAATGTATTTGTAGAAATATTCATGCTTAACATGTTACGAACCATATTTATAAACTAAATAAGTAACATATGAGTCGAATTTGATTTTCTTTGGTGTTTTGACTTTAAAGATATTCAAATTAAAGAAGATGATTAAAAAGAAGTGGGTATAATAAATTCGAAAGAAATTGAGGGGTAAATACAATTTTACCCTCATGTGCAAGACACATGAAGGATTTAATGGAAGTTAAAGTGAATGAATTTAGGTGTTATTCTTTGCAAAGTTAAGAACCGTCAATGAAAAATGAAACTATGAGAGAGACACTAGATGCTATTTTGGACAAACCATAAATACGATCCATGTAATTTGTAGCTTGATATGTAACTTGAATGGGTTAAAATGGATAATTCCTACTAACAAACATGATATACAAAGGGTGTAATATGTCATGTGTTGGAAAATTTAGTGCACTTATGGGATTAGTTCATACCTGGTTTTGGGTTAGAAGGTATGGAGTGTACACCCATGAGGTCCCTGAACACCCTGACTCAATAGTGGTTAGTACTGGTAGTGTTGGTTACTACTGCTAATGTAGTGACTAATGGTTCCTACTGCTAGTGTATTGGTTCCTGCTGGTAGTGTTGGTTACTACTGCTAGTGTAGTAACTGATGGTTCCTACTGCTAGTGTATTGGTTCCTGCTGGTAGTGTAATGGTTCCTACTTGTAGTGTTGCAGTGTTCAATTTGTAATAGCTTTGACTCATTCAAGTGGCTGTTATGACTGCTTTATGACCACGTTTAATTGGTCATGTAACCACTATTCCTATGATAATGGAGGCTTATTATGGGTGATTAATTGGCCGTTAATTACTCATAAGGTCCATTGACTAGAAGTGAGTGTTCTCTACTATAAATAGAGATGGACATCATCAGCATGAAGAGGATGGTGAATACCAGGAGAAACAAACAGAAAGCTTAAACACTTATATGCGCAAGGGTTATTGATTTGTGCCTAATTCAATAACAAACATTTGGTCTTATCCCAAGTAGATATTCGTGTAACCCAGGCATAGCGTCGAATAGTTTACTTTGGAAAGTGATCACACGATTTCAAGTGATATCCGGTAACCATCTAGTGGTATTACATTGCTACTGATTATCTTAACCTGCTGCTGGGCGAATAACCACCAATATCATGTTTGGAAAAAACTTCTATTTAATAACATTAAGTTCTAATAAACTAATATAGGTTCCTCGCCAAACATATCTTTATTTGTCTTGTAAACTGTGTGATGTGTTTATTGGTTTTGATGGGTGGAAGTATAAAAATAAAATAATAGCATTCTCATATAGTCTCACATAAAAGTGTCAAGTAATTACCATTTTCCCTTTGTCAAGGAGGACGCCTTGGGAGAAAAGCACTTCTGGTTCTTCTGTAAATCCACAGAACAAAGGAGATGCCACAGCCCTAACTATCTCTGTGTTCGCTACTACCACCGGACAATCCACCTATGAAGCACACACATATTGGACTACATTACTCGACCATGTAAGAAAAATCATAGATACCATTGAAAGTAAGCCATGTATATGGGCTCTATGCCTTTGTGTCTTGCAACCAAAATAATCTTGTCTCTGACATATTTCGTGCAATTTATTTATTTATTTATTATTATTTTATTTATTTATTTTTTATTTTTTACCATTTACAATAATTAAAACTATTTTTGATGTAGATCGATAAATAGTCAGCTTACATTTTTCAAGGGTTGAAACTCGATGCCTTCGATGTAGAAGTCACTCGAGAACCCACAGTCTTCCAACAAAATTTCAAAATCTGAAATGCACTCTTCGGTGCTGTTAAACTGGTACAGTCCTGTCACCAACCGTTTATCTTCTTTCTTATCTTCAAAGTGCAGAACCGATACTTTTGTCTCCCCTTGAAATTTGTACCTGACTCCTACATGTTGTAGTTTCATGTTTTCTCTTTCACTATGACTATAGTGGAAGACTAGGTTTAACCCATATGTGACATCTGGTGACAAAAATAATGGAGTTCTGACACGTAGTTTGAAATTCATCTTATCTGCTTTATAGCAGCAAATTGCGAATCTACATGAAGTAACAACATCAAATGATTACATTATTGCACATATATAATGCACATAAGGGACTAGTAGAAGGAGGATGCTGAGTCACCTTGAATCTTTCTGTAACAAAAAATTATCACTGTAACTTGTATTGGGATCATCTTGAATTAAACACTCTTCAATAGATATCAATACACAAAGTTCTCCCTTGTCATTTATAGACAACCACTGCAAGTCAATTATATATAAGTCAATGCAATTAGCTCTGCAAATACTGTTTAGGGTGCATCTATTTTAATTTGTAAATAAATATAAATTTGAATCTATAAAATTGTTAACGAATTTTACTTATTGTAACCTTTAAATACAAAAAAACTTCTGCCGTTGGTATTACATACATGTAAAAGTGACTAGAGTCTTATTGAGGGCAAATGTTTAATTCTTGGTCTTGAAAATTATAAAATAAAAAAGAGTGAACTAAATTATAAAAATGATCTTGAAAATTATTGAGGGCGAATGGTTAATATAGAAATATATATCTGGTACTTACCGTTCTTCCTTCGTTAAGGAAGACCCCTTGGGAGAGAAGTACCTCCGATACTTCTGAGAATCCATAGAATAGAGGAAGTACCGCAGCCCTAACTATCTCCTCGTTCGTTACTACCACTGGATGTTCCACCTATGAAGCATGCACATATTAGACAATATCACTCCAACATGGAAGAATAATCCTAGCTATTGAGTAACAAAGCCCTATATATGGGCCGAGTCTCTTGCATTCGAGGTAATATTTTGGCTGATCTGCATATGTTATTGAAAAGTACTAGAACCATCTATAATAATTTTAAAAAATGACACAGATAGATAAATCGGTATTTGTTAGCTTACCCTTTCCAAGGGTTGGAATTCGATGCCTTCTATGTAGAAGTCACCCAAGAGCCCACAGTCTTCTAACAAAATCTCAAGATCTTGAATACCCTCCTCGTTGCTGGTAAACTGATACAGTTCTGCCACTAACTGTTTATCTTCTCTCTTGTCTGCAAAGCGCAAGATTGAAAATTTTGTCTCCCCTTGTAATTGGTACCTGACACCCACATGTTGTTGTTTCATCTTCTCTCTTTCACTATAGTGGAAGACAAGGTTTAGCCCATATGTGATGTCTGGTGACAGGAATAATGGAGTTCTGACATGTAGTTTGAATTCCATGAGATGTGTCTTGTAGCAGCCAACTTCAAATCTTCATGTAACAAAAGCCGCAAAGAATGATTACACTGGTGCAAATCTAACAAGTGTTTTGAAATAGATTAGAAACAAATGGGATTACAAGAAGGATGCCAAGTAACCTTGAATTTTTCTCAAATGAATATTGATCACTGTAATTCTCTACTTGGATCATCTTGAATCAAACAGTCTTGTATTGATATCATTCCATAGTGTTCTCCCTTCTCACTTATTGAAAACCACTGAAAGTCCATAAATTAAATAAGTTACTAATATGATTTCTGAGAATAAAGATCAATGAAGAGATTTTAAGAGCCAATAATCATGTGCACGTATTTTGGTCTGTAAACTCATGATTGTTGTTCTGAATATATATCTTTACTACCTTATAATGCATTTAGGACATTCCCTAAATAGAAAGGCTTAGAATGATAAGCATTTAGGACATTCTCTAAATAGCAAGGCTTAGAATTGAGACTTTGTAACTTACTTATTATGGAAATATAATGTCTCTTGCTAAATTAATACATACACATGCTAGCTTAAAAGTTAAGTCAATACTTGTAACATTAGTAGTCATTGAATACAAAATTTAAAGTCCCTCCAATATTTTTAAAGCCAACTTTTATGACTTTAAAAGCCATGTATTGTAACAGCACCATTCTTGCAGCCCACTTTCACAACCCATTAAATGTATTGATTAGTACAAAATGGGTATAAAAACCCACAAATAAACACACAAAAGACCAATCATATCTCACACTCTTTCTCAAAAACGTAAATTGCCACTCTTGTACTAAATAGCAACCGGCGCCACCAAAATAAAGATGAATGTGTAGGTAGAAAAAGAAAAGTGTAATTAATAATGTGTATGTTATATTTGATAATAGGGTATGTTATTAACTATGCTGCTCAACTTTATAATTCGCTCTTATTATGTATATTTGTTAACAAAAGTATGCTGACAAAGTATTTTATTTAATATGGCACAAAGGTTATTAAAGCTTTTGAGAGATTTTAACCTTTTGTTTTTTAAAATATAATTACTAGTTTATATCCCTATGCATACATGCGATTTTGTTTTTAAGGTCTATTAATTTATAAAATAGTAATAAAATGTGTTGTATTATGGTTTCTCTACGAATTTTATTTTGCATAATTCTCAATTAGAGAGTTTAATTGGTCAACATTTGGACAATTAGATTGCTCATTTTTACTGACTTGACAAACACTAATAATAATAAATTAAAGGGTATTCTTTTCCTAAAAAAATATTGTAAATTGAGGGACGTATATAGTACACGAAAAGTGTTAGTAATGGTATTCAAACTTGGGTGAAAATGTTTATTTAATCAAAAAAATCATGAAATCATAGAAATTTACACATAGGTCATAGCGGTAGCCTAATGGTATAAGTGGAATACTCCCTAGCCAAATGAGTGTGAGTTTATGTCCGTAAGAGACAATTGTGTGAGGTAGTTGTAAATCGATGCATAAACTTTAGTTAAACATCAAACGAATTACACTAATACGTTGAATATGAGTATTTTTTTAGATTAGTAACCATGTCCACGGTGCAGCACCCGCAATGGTTGCTTTTGACACCTATTCCACCTACTAACAATGTATCTCAAAAATGCTTTCAGGCGAGGCTTGAACCCACAAACTCTAGGTTGGTGGGCAACTCACATACCAGTATACCACTAGAGCAAAGGCCTTGGGTGTTGAATCTAGCCAAATATGATATGAAAGTTGAATTGTAAAAACGTGTTTCTAAATATCCTTAGCTAACAAAAAACTACTTTTGCGTATTCATTAAATGAGGAAGAACCTATTCTTTCCACCTTATAAAGAAAAAAGCCATTTTCGCACAGCCTATTTCTATATATTTGTAATGTGAAATTCCACATACTAATGTTTCTCTAGCTATAAATAGCTATTTGTCAAAATATATCAAAATTAATCAAAGAGATGTCGGTAATTACCATTTTGCCCTTATCAATGTGGAACCCTTTGGTGAGAAGCACTTTCAGTTCATCTGAGGATTTATAATTCAAAGGAGGTACTGCAGCATTAACTATCTCTTCATACTCCTTTAGCAGTTCGAGATTGTGAAGCTCTTGCAAGGCAAGTGATTCCTGAAGTTTTTCAACGACAAGAGACATCGTTGGCCGTTCTTCACGGGATCTCTTCAAACATTTATATGCAATGTCTGCAAATGTCTCCAAAGAATCCAGATTCATTTGTCCCGTCAGACCTTGAAACACGATCCCGCTTAATTGCTTCTGTTCGTAGCATTGTTTCCACATAGGCACTAAAATCTTTAACTGACCATTGCTAAATTCAAAGCATAGTTTCCCAGACAGGACTTCGAGTAAGACTACTCCAAAAGAGTACACGTCAGACTCTTTTGTGAGGGAGTATGTCTCCATAAAAAGAGGATCACAGTATCCAAAGGTAGCCAAGGCACCAGTGACAAGAATTGAATTCTGCTGATTAGCGGGGCCTATTTTTGACAGCCCAAAGTCAGAAACTTTAGCATTGAAATTCTCATCGAGTAGGATGTTAGCACTTTTAATATCACAATGGATAAGTCTCTGGTAAGTCTCTCTAGGATCATGGAGGTAGCTTAATCCCTTGGCAGCATCGAGGCATATCTTCAATCGTTGTGTCCATGTGAGATTGACATCTTTTAAGTAACCATCAAGACTTCCACGAGATGCATACTCATACACAAGTATCATCTCATCCCGTCCGTGGCT
This sequence comes from Chrysanthemum seticuspe, assembly GCA_019973895.1. Classification (NCBI taxonomy): domain Eukaryota; kingdom Viridiplantae; phylum Streptophyta; class Magnoliopsida; order Asterales; family Asteraceae; genus Chrysanthemum; species Chrysanthemum seticuspe. Next base: position 31,908,819 of record BPTQ01000001.1, read on the forward strand.
GAACCCCAGGAGGGAGATGATGTTTTCATGTCTGTAACATGAAAGCATTCTGACTTCTTTATAAAACTCAGCATCTCCTTGACCATGTCTACGATCGAGACGCTTTAAAGCAACCATACTTTTCCCCTTGTAATGAGAATGAGACAATTCCCCCTTATAGACCTTACCAAAACCACCACGTCCAATAACATTATCTTCATTAAAGTTATTGGTGGCTGATTTGATCTCTTCGAGTTGAATTACAAGATGTTCAAACTCATTCATTGAAGACGCCATTATTTGTTGTTGATCAAATAATAATGAGAAAGATTTAATTGTTGAAAAAGATGCACCGAAATCGGTGTTTGTAATCTTTTAGTGAACGAAACCTCACACAACTCTCGAGTTATTGAAAGATGTTTAAAAATGTAAAATAAGGAAACACTTGCAGAGAGATTTATTTGCTGTGATTAGTTCAATAAAAGGAATGGCTTTATATAGGCTAACATGCACATTAAATTTCATGACGCTAATGACACCACTAACCTTAATTTATCAATTTTTAGGAAATAAAAATATATAAAATATGATTAAACTAATTATTTAATTTGCTGCACTAACCCAGATGCATAGAAGGTGTTTTACATCTGAACTAACCCAGATGCATAGAAGGTCTGGTAGTAGGAATGATTTGCCAAGTCAACCTGGTTTATGTATGTTCCTTGATTTTATAAATAAAAAATAATAATAATAATAATAATAATAATAATAATAATAATAATAATAATAATAATAATAATAATAATAATAATAATAATAATAATAATAAATGGTCGTTCCAGCTACTATTCTGCTTTTACCGTTATTCAAAGCAATTGTATCTGACGAAGTTGCATAATATTACCAAACTAACCATCTGTTACAAAATTGCATGATGATTTAATTCAAGGTGATCTGCGAAATGATATATTGATATCTTGTTGATTTGTTTCTTCTTGTTTGGGGTTTAACTACTGCTAACTAAATGTTAAGTGAAAAAGAAATGGGACCTCGGGTTACATAGTGTTTGTATTCTGATGTAGAAAAAAAAAGTTCAAATATTCAGAGCCCGCTGCTTCATTTATGTTTGTTTTGCTAGTTGCTACAATTAGTAATGTTCATGTCATCAGTAAAATCCTCTAGGGGCTAAACTCAGGGCCTTACAAAATAAAAACATAACCAGTATTGCCATCAATCGCATGTGCAGAACATGAAGATAAATACTAATATACCTGATGCGTTTGAGACACAGTGTCCACTGCCCAAAATCAATCATCCTTGTGTGTCAGCAAATACTGGACGTCTAGATGCCATGATAATAAAATAAATCCTGTTCCAGCAATTATAGCCTAAATAATCTAAGGGTGGTTCTCTTGTGAATTTAGTTTATTTTAGACATGTAATTCCTTGTAATAACTAAATACCATGGTAAAATTAGAATAAAAAAAAATTGTTATTACAATAGTTTTAATTAGCATATATATAATGTTACTAAGGTATTGAACTATTTAAACTCGGTCATTCAAACCTCCTATGTGTCACTTTACCTTCTGAATAGCAAATCAATTTTGGGTTTATTTTACAGACGTAACGGTTGGTTTGAATAATCAAATCTAGTAGTAAACTAAAATTGCGTTGAAATGATTGTGCGTTCGCGCATCTGCCTATATGTACATAAATGATGCCTAAAGTCAAACATCGATGTGTACCAACAAATACTAGATGCCATGATTACTAACTGCATAATAAAAATGTTTTAGTTGAAGCATTTATCACGTCGCTCTAGCCCTTTTTAGACATGTTAATTATTCCTTGTAATGGTGATATGTCCTGTTTATGTAATTACGTAATAAATTATCTTTTGTAATGATAGACTAAAATATTTTGAATCCTGTTTTCACTGACTAAACCTTCAGATATTAATTGTTGGCAGATAATGCAATTTCCATTTTTATCTTTTATGGCATCACTGATCGCAGCTTTTAGCATTAGCTTTAACTTGAACCAGTGATTTTGAGAATCAGCATAATTGAGAAACTGAGTAAGGAAGGAAATTTTAACTAAAATCACAAACAATCGCATGTGCAGAACTTAAAAGGAGGTACAAATTTATCTAATGTTCATGACCAACTCTCATAGACTAAACAAATTATGATCCATTGTTATCATGTCCCTTTCTTCAACCGTGGACATTAATCGGTGGCCAATAATGTAATTCATAATGTGCATTATGAAAGTCAGTTCTATGTGCATATGAAAATACATAAAAAGATATTATATCTTGTGGTTAAGAAATTAAGATAACAACGTTAATAGGCTCTTAGGAAACCTTTAAGCGAACCATATAGATGATACTTACAGAATCTGTTTAACTTGCTATTTAGTTTAAGAACATATGTATATACACATAACGTGGCTAAGAAACAACATCATAGCAATCAATTTACAGTTTTAAATATGTGAAAACAGATATTAAACATGCAACAGCAAGAAACAGAGAGGCGTAATGGTAAATTGTAAAACAGTGTTGTTTTCACAGTCACTTCAATAAACTAATATGTGTTATAATCCAAGGAATTGAAGCTGGTAAAATGGGTGGGCCGAGTAACGGGTCAAACATGTAATTTTCTGGTAAAGATGTCTTGCAGATAATTAGCCGATTAAATATGATCATAAAATTAAATTATTATAGTAATAGTCCATTTCTTGAAAAAAAATATATATATTGGGAAGTACTCCGTAATATGCAGTAACCATAAGTTTTGGGCAGCTTTCGACACGTTAGACCTATCTGACCGGTTTCCTTTTAGCAATATTTTATTTGTGTTGACAATATAGGGTGTTAGGCATTAAATGGGAATCAGATCCATTAATCATGTTAGAAACAAATTCTAATCAATGGACGTATCAGAAACTTCATAAATTATTAAAGTAACTTAGACAGTAGTTTGGACAAGATGTTGAAAGACAATTATATAGCCTAAACGAGTCTATTCAGTTGGCTTTAGATAATTAGATACTAGATGTAGACAAACCATATACGCAATTCCTTTTGTTTGGCATAATCAATTATGGCTTGAAACAATGGCTTTCTTTGCTCTACTTGGGTCAGTTTGCATAATTTGTGTCACTGTGTGTGTCACTCTTCATGGCAGATGACTAAATAAATGATCGATTGCAGCTATTATAGCGTAAAAAATTAGTGATTGGTGTATTATATCAAGCAATCACAGCCAAAGTCAACCCTCGTGTGTGTCATCCTAGATGATGTGATCACATTATTGCATAAAGTAAAGTAAAGTAAAGTAACTCCCAATACCGTCTTCCACGGGTTATGGGTCCTAATACCGTCTTCCACGGTGTGTGGGGGAGGTTAAGACGTAGACAGCCATACCCCTACCTAAGGTAGAGAGGCTGCTTCCGGTTTTACCAAAGGTAGAAAAGAACCTCCGGCCTTGCAAGGGGTGAGGATCACATTATTGCATAAAGATGCTTAATAGCTGGATGTTATTAACCATTTAATCTGTTTAGACATACATTTTATCCCAAGTTTATCCATGATTCAAAGTAAATCAGAATCTATCATATTAGTAAACAATCTTCACATGGCAGACATTATTATCATACGCATCACTGAGCAATAATTTATGAAGTCTCTTCGTGCCGGATCACTGAATAGATGATGGATTACAGCTTTTGTACTGTAAAAAATTAGTGAGTGGCGTAGTATGTCAAGCAATCGCATTTGCAAAGTTGAGGCCAGATGCCAAAGTCAACCCTCGTGTGTGTCATCCTAGATGATGTGATCACATTGCATAAAGATGCTTAATAGCTGGATGTTATTAACCATTTAATCCATTTAGACATATATTTTATACCAAGTTGATCTATGATTCAAAGTAAATGGGAATCTATCATATTAGCTACTGTAACAATCTTCACATGGGCCATGGCAGACATTATTATATCTAATGTTTAGACCAATATTGAACTATATAATTTGGATCTTTCACACATGAGGCAGATCATACGCATCTCTAAGCAATAGTATATGTTGGATCTATATGAAGTCTCTTGTTAGGAAATCATATTATATCCGATGAAGTTCGGACCAATGCCCAATGTCAACCAGCCTAGGTACCTTCATATTGTGTTCATGTGGTAACAAATATTTGATAACTGCAACCTGTTAGATGTAATGCCTCACTGACAATTTGTTCTTTTGCTACTCGAGTTTAACCGTGTTATAAATAGTATTCAACTATATACTTTTTTACCTCACACGATGTGCGTTTGTTGGATTTTCGCAACTCAAACACAAGCCAAATATAATATCTTGATTGATGATACACACATGTAAATGGGAAAGTATGTGATATAAAACATAGGATTACTTCAGAATATTCTCCGGGAGCTATTCAGAAACACTCCATGTAAGCACAAAAAATAAGTCAGATAAAAACTTTCATGTTATATAAAATTGCTCAATCAAGGACTCATGTGCAAATTTTAATATGAAGCTGCCTTTGATATTGATAGTCTTGACTTAGAATTACTGACTGTTCTTTACATGATCTGTATAAAGATTTGATAGATACCACATTCATTTTTATTGAATTTTAGTTAGCAAAAGATCACGACCTTTTTTTTTTTTTTTTTTTTTTTTTTTTTTTTTTTGTGTGTGTGTGTAAATAAGCCAACAGCTGTTGACGTTTTCCTAGAACTTTCACCAGACCTCCTTCAACAATGTGAACATGTCTCCCTTGATGCGCAAAGTATTTACATTTGTTATTTTTAATTTAGTAAAATCCAAATGGAAGTCAAAATGTAGATAAAACATGCAGGAGACAGGATACAAAGCAAAGAGAACGATGTATCAGAAATTCAAAATGCCGTCTCTCGAATTGATTTGATGAGCAGGTACATTTCTTAAAACAATCTCAAACAATGATCTGAACAAGTGATCTCGAGGATTAATTATCTTACACAATTAATGCTGGCACACAGTGCAATTGCAATTCTTGTAAATTCAAATCTTGTTGTATATGGAAAAGGATGTCCACTTTAACAAGTTCATTCGAAAGATATCTCATGTGCAGCAATAAGATGCTCAAAGTCAACCCATAGTTTGTGTGTCGTGTCTGTGCCGTCCTCATTACGTGATTGCATAAAAATTTGTTTGTGTCAAACTGTCAAGGACAATACAAATAGTGATAAGTTGTTATCACACAACCGTAAACAAAAGTTGCAGGCCAATTTTCGAAATCAGGTCTTTGCGTGTTAGATGAGGTGTCTGGATAACGTAATTTTATAAAATGATAATAATAATGTATGTATTCCCAGCCTTTATAGAGTAAAGAAATCGGGGACAGTTAGGATGTTCTTTTGCTTGACATTAGGAATTTGTAATAGTCAACACGATGAATATTCAACGCTAAGGGTACAATCAACCATATGCAAGTACCCACTTCACCTATGAAGCATCAGGGCATCTGAACCAAAAAAAAAAGAAAAAAAAAATTGTATATGCAAGCATACAGCGAGACAAAGTCATGTTTACCTTGATGAAGTATTTTGTTAAAAGATAAAGCTCACAAAACGGTTCACTTCTTAACAGAACATTATAACTGTCACTATTTAACCAACATTGAAGATAGTCAACATACACATCTTGAACCAGTAACTTTTATTATGATAATCGGTGATAAAGGTGGATACTTTAATTGGTATCACAAGCAATTTCCTATGCAGAACTTGAAAGGAGATGCTAATTTGTCTAATGAAGCTAGGATCACATGCTCAAAGTCAACCCAAAATGTGTATGCGTTTGCGCCAAACTAGATGCCCCTTGGATAAACGATGTTGATGAACAGCTCTTAATGATTAAACAAATAGTGATCAGTTGTTATCATGTCCCTTTCATCAACCTTGGACATTAATTGGAGGCCAGTATTGTAATTCATTGTAATGGGCATTAAAAGTCAGCTCTTTTTGTGCACATGGTTTTACATAAAAAAAATTATATCAGGTTGTTTTTTTTTTTCCTCAAGGTGAACAATTTTATAACTCACAAAAGATTTACATGACCATAGGAGATTCCACAGACATGCCCTGTGAACTTCCTACAGCCTCAAACATCAAATAAACAAGCTATACTATACTCATAGCATTCTATCTCTATACTATACTTTTCTATATTCAGTACCTTTTAACTCCTCTTTATACAGACACTTTATTGAAAACAATAGCCCATTTTTCTTCAACTTTTCTAACAGCAGAATTATCCTTCACCTTCAAGCTCATGAGTCTCAGTTTCAATACTTCTGTGATTACATTGATAAGATCAGGTGCATCTCTCCTTATTTTGCTGAATATTCTAGCATTTCTCTCTTGCCAGATGTAGTAAACAGCAGCATTGCATACCATTTTTCTGATAATACACCAGATACTTCTGTTTTCAGGAAGTTTTGAGAAAACTGAGATAATTCTTCTCCAATCACTTGGGCACTTCATATGCATAAGATCTTGCATTGCCTCCCACACCAATTTAGCATATTGACATTTGAAGAAGAGATGCTCATGAGAATCAGTACATAGATTACACAGAGCACAAGTCATTACTTCATTAGGCTTCCATCTTAGAACTTTGTCTTGAGTCATAAGTTTTTCTTGTATTGCCATCCAAAGTACAAAAGAGTGTTTAGGTATAAACTGATTAAACCAAACTAAAGATTTCCATTCCACTTTCTGTACCATTGGTATCAAATCCCTCCACACATTGCTAGTTGAGAAATCTTTATGAACACCAGCCCTACTTATCCAAACTGCTTTATCACTTTCATTACTGCATAACTGTGGAACTTGGATATTTTGAAGGAAAGGATACTTGATCAACCACTCACTAGGCCACTTCCAAACTCCATCATCAATCATATCAGAAATGCACATTTCACTAGAAAGTCTAGCATCATAGATGTCTCTTTGTGTTATAAACTGATTCAAAGGCCCAACACTGCACCAATTGTCATACCACATAGAGATCTTCTTTCCATTCCCAACTTTGTAATGAATATGATTCTTAACTCTATCCCTTAAATTCAGAATAGTTTTCCACATACTGCTACAGCTCTTATCAACCTGCACTTCCCACAAATTTCTACCTTTTAACTTCTCCACATGAATCCATTTCACCCGTAAGGAGTCTTTCTTAGCAGCTAAATTCCGTAAGTGTTTGATCAATAAAACTTCATTCCACTTTTGTAAATTTTTAATTCCTAAACCACCCTGATCTTTAGGAGTACAAATTACATTCCAAGCTACTTTAGCTCTGCCTTTTACCAATTCTCCTTGATTCCACAAAAACCCTCTCAGAATCTTATTAATATCATTAATAACTGCTTTTGGTAATAAGAAAACAGAGGTCCAGTACACTTGCATAGAAGCCAGTACTGATGCAATCAACTGTAGCCTGCCAGCATAGGATAAAACTCTATTCTTCCAATCATTAACTCTGCTTTTCACCTTATCCACTAAAACTTTGCAATCCGTGATACTCAACTGCTTGGTAACCAATGGCACTCCAAGGTACTTAACAGGTAATTTTCCTACTGAAAAAGGTAAAATTTGAAGGATAGTACTTTGCTCATTTGCAGATAGCCCACCAAAGAACACAATACTCTTCTTCATATCAGGTTGTTAACACATCTAAAAGGTGGTAAATAACATATGCACATGAGAATTTATGTATCAGTCTTCTTTATTGAACGCTACACATAATAGTTATTACTAATTGAACAACATTGAAATAAATCAATTTACAGTTTTGAAAATGTCTAAGACAAAGATCAAATAGGACCACCAAGAAAACAGTGAGTTTAGGGGGAAAAAGTGAAATTGTGTTGTTTATCACTATGAATTCAATAAGGTAACATGTGCTATAATGTAAGGAGATGAATTTGGTAAAATGGGTGGGTCGGGCAATGGGTCAAAATAGGTACTTTTCTGGTACGGGTTTCGCTTGACCCATAACAATTTATTTTTTAATAAATAATTAGCATGTTTAACATGATTATATAAAGAGTTAATTTCATAAATGGACCCTGTGGTTTGTCGGGTTTAACGGAAATAGTCCCTAAACCTTTTTTAATAGATCATCTCCCTATGGTTGCGACCCATATAGGGTTTGGTCCCTTGACCAATATTTTCGTTAGTTTGTGATGCTGGATTTCAAAATAGGTTTTAATAATAATAATAATAACTCGTCTACCTATGGTCTACCTTATGCGCTAACGGGCAAAGAACCTGGTTGTATACTGATGCAGGTTTTACTGACAAGATTTTAATATTTATAAGTCTCGTTATACCTATGGTCTACCCTAATGCACTAACGGGCAGTGTACCCGGTCGTGTGTAGTGTAGTATTCGGTAAAACCGAGGTCGTCGAGCTATGTGTGTGGATTTATACTAAGTCTAGGTGTCACAGATTTTAATATGGTTTTGATATTGAATTATCTAATTAACTACTAAAGCAAATAAAGGCAAAGGATGTGATCAATAGAGGAGAGTGGTGCTAACCTAGTTACTCATCCTAGCTAGTAATGTTTACGTCTAATTACTTCCAATTGCTTTAGGTGGGTTCAAAGTCGAGAGGACAACATTTGGTCAGTTCGTCCTAACCTATCAACAAAGAGCCACCAATGGAGAAGTCAGGTGTCCCCTCATAAGTCCAGTTGTTCCTGGTCCCCTAAGCCAAGTCATTAAGTTCTGCTACATGCTAGATTTATAATAGTGAGTGCCCGGGCGCTAGCATCTTAGACACTCACCCCCTAAATCTTAAGTTCATCCAAACGGTAGGTGATCAGTTGGTCAAATCGCACAAGTAGAAAGGGTCGTCAATTGGTCATATCTTACCCTTCCCGTCTCAGTCTACTCACTTAGGGTCAGTTGGTCATATCTCCTAAGCAACTAGCTTCTACCGCCATTCAAAACTACCGAAACACGGGTAGCTACCAATAAACTATGCATGCATACACTTAGAAATAATTATACGGAAGTAATGTAAACGCAAACAAAACAATTAAGGAATCATAACTAGGCCAGCACCAAGAGGTGCTTAGCCGCTCATATTAACCATACAAATCAATTCAATGTTTAATGTTACGAAATACATGAATCGAAAGTAAATAAAAGATAAAAAGTTTAATGCTTATCGTAGGGGAGTGATTTCTCCCTTGGAGATAGCTCTGTATGCTCCTCTAGATCTGCCTTTGGCTTCTTCTCACGTTCTCTGATTATTGTGTGTGAAATGAGATGCTTTCAAATGCTGGAAATCGTGGGGTATTTATAGGCCAGATCTGGTTACGGCGTAACTATTAAAAGAGTTACGCCGTAACATATAATTCTTCGTAAAATGCACTAATAATGCTGGTTATGGCATAACCTCAGGAAGGGGTTACGCCGTATCTTCAATAAATCTTGGTTACGGCGTAGTTGATGCATGGGTTACGGCGTAATTATTAGCGGCGCGGAACCTCATTTGACCTAATATGGTTACGTCGTAATCTTTGGGAGAGTTACGCGTTTCTGAGCCACGCTTTAGTTACGGCTTAATGTAAGAGAGGAGTTACACCGTAACTTCTTCAAAGTGAGCATACTATGATAAATCTTCAACAATCTCTCCAAATCTGCGTCTCTTTAGCTCCAATGCTCGTAATTTACCTGAAAGTGAAATATAATGGAAAACAAGCGTAAATCCATATAAATGATATAAATTACAAGCATTATCGGGGGGAATTGACACTTAATATTCAGGATAATTTGATGTTATCAAATATCCCCCCACTTGAACTCTACTTGCCCTCAAGTAGACCTTATTAGATAGATTCCTAAAAAGATATCTCCCATTACCTGGAAAATATAAGTTTACAAATCCCTTATGCTAGAATAAAACAAAGCCGAACACCTCACGAAATGGGAACGCAACACTCAAATCTCTCAACTATTCTAAGTGTCAATTTCGGGGTAATCACTCAATCGCACAGTCATAGCATGTATTCTATCATAATCTTGGCGGTTACATAAATCTCCACCACTAGAGTTAAGGACAAAACAATTCTCGAAGGCAACATAGGTAGACACGACAAGGGTTAAGGGTGATTTGTCATTACTAACCTGTCACGGCGAAGTGGACAAAATCAATGATACATGACCAAATCCATGGCCAAGACACCAAAGATTCCTCGCTGCATCACCTAGACACGCTTCATGACTAAAGGGTAGGATAAGACATGGGATACATAAATGGTGTAAAATAAAAATCAAGCAGATAATCTAAATCTATAACCAAGTCATCACCACTTACCGTCCGCCCAAAGTTCAAACTGCGAAGTTAAGAAACCGGATCATGATATACTAGGTAGATGTGTCATTAGAGGACGTCATGATGGGCACACTACCTTTTCTCCAACTGTTGGCGCAATTACCAACTCTAATCCTCAAATGTGACCGAGGTGGCCTCCTCGATACTAAATCTATATAAAGCTCATAACATAGTGCTTATAACATCGCACTTTATAATAAACTGAATAACATAACTATTTTTTTTTTCGAATCACAATTTTTTTTAACATAAACATAACAACAAAACATAACATCCCCCCACTTGAGATGAACAATCGGAATTCGGGGGGTCTTCAATGATATTTAACAATATGTCATCGACGAAAGCTTGATTCCCGAACATTTCCACTTGAACCTTGAACTTAGGCAAATGATGACTTCCCAATCACAAATAAAGACTACAGGGTAGGCTAAGGTGTGTAGGTGTAATGAAACAATATATTGGGTTAACAAAATGAAAGGAATGGCTCAGATGGGTGTATCTAGGGGTATCTTGCACTAAAGGTGAGTGCAACAAAAGGTTTTCACATGGGGGTCGAGAAGTCGAGGTTACCACCTTTTAGAAACAACCTGATATAATTTTTTTGTTCCTGTAAGAGTCACAGGAAAAATTCTTACGGTAACCGAATAGCTCGGGATGCTCCGGACGCTGAAAAGAGATGATAAGTAGAGTACTTCAGCCACATGATTCTGAACATCCTCATTTTCATCTCCTGAAAACTTAAGTGTTGGGATATAGAAAGTCAATGTGCTGAAGAGTCAAAGTACTGAAGAGTTAAAGTGCTGAAGAAGTCAAAGTACTGCTAAGTATAAAGTCAAAGTACTGCTCGATTCATCAAAGTACTGCATACTTAAAGGACTGCTATGCAAAGACGTTAAGGATTAATGTGTAAATTCTAGAATGTTCTAAGCTTAATATAGTATTACTTGTCGTACAAGGTTACAAATTGTAAACCGACTAGGGTTATCCTTAAGCCTATAAAAGGACCCCTAGGTTGGCATTAGAGGTATGAGTTTACAAGTTTACGAATACATGTTTTTAGAGTTTTAGAGAAGTACGATACTAGAGTTTTAGAGTTGTTAAAGAGTCTGCATAATAAGCAGATTTAGAGTTATTAATAATATCGTTGAAAGTTAAAGTTAATTCTTCTTAGATTTGTTAAGTAAATTCCTCATACTTAATAGAGTTTGCTCAGTGTTTCATTGTTAATAACATAGGATCTATCCGAGGTTATTATACCCTTAACAAGCTATATAGTTAGTTTGGTTAGAGTACATCGATCCAACAAGTGGTATCAGAGCCAGTGTGGAAACTCTGACTAAGAAGAAACTCTCAAAACCTAGTTAACAACAAACCCTAAAGATGTCGACTGAAGCTGCATCAACTCCTATCTCTGAGATATGTTCTAAGTGTCATGATTTTTATCAAAAAGTACTTAATGCTTATGTTAAAGAAAGAGATAATTATAGTAGGGCTAGGTCTGAGGTAGCTGGTTATCAAATTACTTTAGAGTCAATGGAAGCCAAAATAATAACACATGAAAATAATGAAATGGCTTAGGCTGAAAAGTATGAACAACAGGATTATCAGTTAAAATTAAGTGAATGGAAGTTAGGATGTAAGGTCTCTGAACTAGAAAAGATAACTAAGGAGAGGGATGAATTGCTAGAAAAGTTTGCTGCTTGGGGAAAATCTGGTCTTTCACATGTTAGCTTTGTTGAAAAACAGAAAAGAGCTTACCTTAAAACTGGACTAGGTTTTGGTATGGATTTCAGTAGCATAGAAGAAAACCCACCTAGTAATCAGGATGACCTTGATTTTGAGGATATAACAACTAGTGATGATGAACTCATTAACTATGTAGACACATCTAGTAATGAGGAATCACTTAGCGAAACACCTCCTGAATATAAGAAAAATAAAGGTTATCATGCAGTCCCTCATCCCACTGGTAGTTTTCAACCTCTTAGGCCTGATGTTTCTTGTTTTGGAGTAGACAGTCTAGAATTTAGGAAAAAGCTTATTGGTCAAACTAATACAGGTTCATCTAGTTCTGAAACCCCAAAAGAAACAGTTTAAAAACCTAAGGATGACAGTGTTAAGAGTCAAGAAGTACCTTCTTCTCAAAGTACTACTAGACGTTCAGCAGTTCCTTCAAGAAAACCTTTTCAAAATACTGCTAAACCTTTTTGGGATAACTATGGTCATAATAACTCTCATCAAAATACTGCTAAATCTCGAAACGAACATCCGGTCCGATTGCCGGTCTTACAAGACCCGACCATTGATCTGCTCTAGTCAACGCCAAGTATTCCTCAAGAGTGAGGTCATCGATGTTAACAACTTCCATGGTACCCGAAAACTTGAAATATGATCGTGAGAAAAGTTTAAAAATGAAATGAAATACTTAATATCAATCCTAATATAGCTCCCCGACAGCGGCGCCAAAAACTTGATGCAGGTTTTACTGACCAGGTCTTAATATTTATAGTGTCTCGTTATACCTATGGTCTACCCTAATGCACTAACGGGCAGTGTACCCGGTCGTGTGTAGTGTAGTAAATGGTAAAGCCGAGGTCGTCCCAAGAGCTATGTGTTTCGGATAATTACTAAGTCTAATTGTCACAGAATATTAATGGTTTGATAGGGTTTTAATTAATTAAACTACTAATGCAGAATATAAAAGCAAATAAATGGTAGAAGGGAAATCAATAGAGGAATAGTGGTGCTAACCTAGTTAATCCTCCTAACTAGTTATGTCTACGTCTACATACTTCCAATTACTTCAGGTGGGGTCAAATTCGAGAGGACAATATTTGGTCAATTAGCCCTAACCTATCAGCAAAGATGCCACCACAGGAGAAATCAGGCGCACCGTCATAAGTCCTGTTGTTACTGGTCCCCTAAGCCGAGTCATTAAGTACCGCTACATGCTAGATTCTAAATAGTGAGTGCTCGGCCGTTAGGAACTTAGACACTACACCCCCCCCCCCAATTCTTAAGTTCATCCAAACGATAGGTGATCAGTTGGTCAAATCGCACAAGTAGAAAGGGTCGTCAGTTGGTCATATCTTACCCTTCCCGTCTCAGTCCGCTCACCTAGGGTCAGTTGGTCATATCTCCTAGGCAATTGGCCTCTATCGCCATTCAAAACTACCGAACCAGGGGTGACTACCAAAGAACTATGCATGCATACACTTAGAAATAATTGTACGGAAGTAAAGGTAAACGCAAACAAAACAATTAAGGAATCATAACTAGGCTAGCACCAAAGGGTGCTTAGCCGCTCATATTAATCATGCACATCAATTCAATATTCAAAGGTACGAAATACATGAATTGAAAGTAAAAGAAATAATAAACGCTAAAGCTTATCGTAATTGTGTGACTTCTCCCTTGGAAACAGCTCCGTATGCTTCCCTAGACCTCCCTTGAGCTTTTTCCCACGTTCTCAGAGTGTTGTTTGTGGAATGGGATGCTTTGAAATGCTGGAATTCGTGGAGTATTTATAGGCCAGGTCTGGGTTACGGCGTAACCCATAGAGGAGTTACGCCGTAACCTTCTATTTCTCCGTAAATGCACTAGATCTGCTAGTTACGGCGTAACCTTATAAGTTCTTACGCCGTAGTCTTCAATAAACTCGGTTACGTCGTAAGTGATGCAGTAGTTACAGCGTAAGTATCAGCGGCGTGGAACCTCTTTTGACCTAATGGAGTTACGTCGTAACCTTTAGGAAGAGTTACGCCGTAACCTCTTGATAAGTTGGACTTCTGGGTCACGCAATAGTTACGGCGTAATGTGAGAGATGAGTTACGCCGTAACTTCTTCAAAATAAGCATACTGTGATAAATATTTAGTAATGTTTCAATTTCCGCGTCTCTTTAGCTCCAATGCTCGTAATTTACCTGAAAGTGTAAAACAATGGAAAACAAGCGTAAATCCATATAAATGATATAAATAATGAGCATTAACAGGGGAACTTGACACTTAATATTCAGGACTATTTGATGTTGTAAGATATTGGATTTCACATACACATCAAACCATAACACAAAGTGGGCGTATAAGTGGAATTCTAGAGAGAGAAAGTTAGAGGTTTAGGGAACTTAGTGAGAGAAAGTGAAAGATATTATTATGAGCTCCAACTCTCTACCTTGGGAGGTAGAGAGTATTTATAGTCTTACATAAAATGCTACACAACGGGTTATGGATCAGGCATACAGTGGGTAAAGACCCGTCCATCCTCCACGGTGTTACTAAACTAAATACTACATAACATAAAATAACTACAACTACGAGCTTTCTAACGATTACATATACTTGAGGTGACCGACTCTTTAATACCTGGAATTTCTAATTCCTAACAATCTCCCCCTAAGGGAGGTCACCTCAATCATGTACTAAAATTACATTGAATACAAATAGATATTACATTATCAATTGTTCTTGCATTCTTGATGTAGTACTTTGCTCCGAAGCTCGTAGTCATTGATTCTTCTCATTGCATGCTTGGTTACTCCAAGTGGAGGTCTTTTACTGATCCACGTGATAATAAATTTGAGCCAGCTTTTGAGATCATCAGCTACAGAAAAATCTCTGAGACATCCATTGTGGTGTTGGTATTATATGATGTTGTGACATTCGGACCGACATGCTCACATTCTGGATCATGATATCTTCTCATCAGAGTAGCGGAAGCTTTCGTTGATTCATGATATTGGCAGCATCGTAGCAGAAGCATGGAGTGAAAATATCAGAGTCATTGATGCACTTATCATGATTTCTTGAGAGATGAATGTATCGTGTGAGCATGTGGCTATGGATTGACCGCTTCATTCTGATCAGCTGCAAACGTCGGGCGTACCTGCATACAACAGTTAGCAATAAAGCGTACAAAAGTGTCTTTGACCACTTTAGTTTAATTGAGGTACACGGCCCACGGTTCCCCGTTGATCAGTACATGTACTGCCTGTGATCAGGTATAATTCCTAAGAATTTCCTTGACAGGGTTTCGCAGCTGCTCTAGCTGTTCTCAAACCGGAACGTCTCAAAGAAGACAACACGGAGTGAGTGAACCAGCGAATTTAAGTTCACTGATTGATGAAAAGAGATTTGAAAAGAAATCGTGTATTGCTCAATAGAAATTGTTTTTGCAATACAACGAAGGTTTTATTGAAAATCAATTATAAATCATAAACACCTTTTGGTTTGAAAAATTAGTACACGGTCGATGTGCTAAAGAAAAGAGTTATTAAGCACAAAGACCGGTTTTTCAAAGGTATCCGTCAATCCATAACCTGAACCAGGATTGATTCAAGAGATTGAATCGCCCCATTGTTTCTGTTCAGTTGTCACATGGTTGATCTATATAATAGATCTCACATGCCACCTACCAGAAGCTTGTTTGATGTTGGCTCCAGAAGGCTTTCCATCTTCATTGTGAATATGTAAACACATCACTAAGATGTTCTGGCAATACCACAAGGATAATGCGTAGGACACAAGATATAATCTCTCTTTCCACATTGTGTGAAACAGAGAGTCTTCATTGAAAGTGTCCTAATGAGATTTATTGATGATCTCGTGGCTCTAGACTCAATTTGTGCATATTTGGATCCTGTGCCAGAGACTAGGGAGAGGGTCTCCTTCTTCAATATCAACAATCTCTAAGAGAAAGTCGATAGATAATGTCGGTTCCCCGTGAGAATGAAACAAGTCCTTTTAAGAGGAACTTGAGTGGTTTGGAAAGTTGAAGTGCAGTGCGTCACTGGGTCCATGACGTCTTGTCTTCAATACCGATGTTACCATCAGTAGCATATGAATTGAACCCGGTTTCTGCCCTAAGGTTGAATAAATGGAGGGCTATTTGTTTTCACCCTTTTCTCATTCAATTCTTTTTAATTCTTCAACCCCTTTAGTGCTTACCGAGACTTCATAGCTAGAACCTTGTTGGGTTTGTTCCAATACTAGCTCAGTCTCAGTCCGCACTCTTCCCATATCTCATTTTTCTCCTTTTATCATCATCCCTAAGAACTCTACACTAACTAGTGGATAGTCCCTGGGTAGATCCCTCCGGTTCTGGCGGATCATGGGAACAGATACCTAACCTTATCATCCTTATTTCACCATACATAAGTAAAGTTGGTCGGTCTATTTGGTATTGTTCATCTGCCATAGAAACCAATTGAAAACCATTTGAAAATCAATCCAGGTGCTTTTGATATATTATCAAAGCATTTTGTACCTGAATTGTTTTTGATATTTTTAGAACAAGTGCTCCCCCTCAACATGTGCATCAAGTGATTGAAATCGTTTTGCACACGGAGGCAAGAGAAAGAGTTAACTTCTTTGAATTCCATTTTCTAAAAGATATCACCATCACTTCCCTAATCAAAGCATTTTTTTAGGAAGGATGAGGTTTTCATAAGTTTGCTCCCCCTCAATATGTGCCTCGAGATTTGAAAAGAGTTTTGCACATACTAGAGGGAACCTGCACATTGAGATAAGTGATCACGTTTCAAATCATAGGTTTAAGATAGATGCTCCCCCTCAACATGTGCTAGGAAAATTTGAAATCGTTTGTCACATGTGGGAAGGAGAGCTTGTACATTCTTATAAAACCATTTACCGAATTATCAGTTTAAATCCAATTTAAATCACACATTCTCCCCCGATCACAATTATCAAATCATTTGAGATTTGTGATCTCTTATAGATTTAAATTTATTTTGAAAGCTTTTAAGGGGAATTGTGACTTGATTATGAAAGCGTTTTAACTGATGAGGATCGGATTTTAAGACTTTAAACTCCATTGATAAAACATGCATGTATATCTTTTGAAAACAATTTAATGCCAAATAACTTTTTAATTTAATTGAAATCATTCTCCCCCTCAATCAATGACATAGGTTGTTGATTGAGAGATTGATATTTTGACAAATAAGTCCAGATGATTATCAAAAATAGAGTCTGAGTTATTTTTCAAAACAGTTAGTTTTCATCAGATAAATGTTTATAGAATCAGAGCATGGAATTTTGAAAACATGATAAAGTATGGCTCTGTTCTTTCTTTAAAAAGCGGGTTACTGCCTGAGATAACAATAAGCCATTTTTTTTCTCTTTCTCCCAAAAATAATTTTTTGATTTAAAATTTTTTTTTTTTTTTTTAAATTCGAACAATATCTAAAGACCCGTGTCATTCTTTGAATGACAGCACAAAGACCGTAGATATTTTCGAATCGAGAAAGACATGACCAAAATGACAATATTTTTTGAAGATTTTTCGAATTTTTCAAATTTTTATGGATTTTGAGAGTTTTATATTTTTATATTTGTTTTTTTTGAATAGATATTTACAAGATATAGATAAAGGAAACCTTTTACTCCTCGTCTTCCTCCTGAAGACGTTTGAGTGTTTCTGGTTGAAGGCTTTTCAAGCCAAGTCGTGGAAGAATAAACTCAAAACGTTCTCTTGGAAGAGCTTTGGTGAAGATGTCTGCTAACTGGTATTCAGACCTCACAAAATAGAGTTCCACCACACCTTTTTCCACTTGTTCCCTGATGAAATGATGTCGAATGTCGATATGCTTTGCTCTTGAGTATTGAACGTTGTTGCATGAGATAGCAATAGCACTTTTATTATCACAGTACAGAGGGATTTTGTTGAATTCAAAGCCATAGTCAGATAATTGAGATCTCATCCATAAGATTTGAGCACAACAAGATGACATGGCTATGTATTCAGCCTCTGTAGAGGAAATAGAAGTACTCATTTGCTTCTTTGAGGACCAGCTAACAAGCTTATCACCCAAAAACTGAGCACCTCCAGATGTACTTTGACGAGTATCTTGACACCCTGCATGATCAGCATCTGCATAGGCTGTTAGTGACATACCGGTGTCCTTCGGGTACCAAAGACCCATATTGATGGTTCCTTGGAGGTACCGAAAGACCCGTTTAACCGCTTCAAGGTGCTTTTTAGTAGGCTTAGCATGGTATCTAGCACACATGCAAACAGCGAACAAGATGTTTGGTCTACTAGCAGTGAGGTACATCAGGGATCCAATCATACTACGATATTTTGTTTGGTCAATCATGATCCCTGAGTGGTCCTCATCTAGTTTGGTTCGATCAATCATGGGGGTGTCAACAGGGTCACTTGAATCAAATCCAAATTTCTTTAAGATCTCTGTTGCATATTTAGATTGATTTATGAAAATGCCTTCGGGACTTTGTGAAATTTGTAATCCCAAGAAAAATGACATTTGTCCCATCATTGACATTTGAAATTTTGAACTCATTTCATTTGAAAAACGATCACATTCCATTGGGTCTGTCGAGGCAAAAATAATATCATCAACATAAATTTGAACATGAATTAAATGTTTGCCTGACTTCCTGGTGAACAATGTTGGATCAACTGCTCCTTTGCTAAATCCGGTAGATAGAAGAAACTTTGACAGTGTATCATACCATGCCCTTGGAGCTTGCTTTAAACCGTAAAGAGCCTTCTTCAAAAGATAAACGTGAGTAGGATGCTCTTGATTTACAAATCCTTCAGGTTGGCTGACGTAGACGACTTCTTTAAGGTCTCCGTTCAGAAATGCCGTCTTCACATCCATCTGATAGACTACCATGTTCTTACTAGCAGCATTAGCCAAAAAGATTCTGATTGCCTCGATTCGAGCAACTGGAGCAAAAGATTCTTCAAAGTCAATACCATCCTCCTGACGGTATCCTTTAGCAACTAATCGAGCCTTGTTCTTCAACACATCACCATGCTCATCAAGTTTCACTTTGAAGATCCATTTAAGAGCAATAATCATTGCACAGTCTGGAGCAGGTACTAACTCCCATACATCAAGTCGATCAAACTCATGAATTTCATCTTGCATGGCATTGAACCAGCTATCTTCATTCATGGCGGTTTTAACATCTTTTGGTTCGATCTTAGATAGTACGGAGTTGAAGAAACACCATAAGGCATCGGTTGCAAGTTGTTTTCGTGTTGATACAGGACGAGAGGGATTTCCAATGATGTTGTCCAATGGATGATCGTGAGTCCATTTTCTAAGGTGTTTATGTGGCAGTTGTTGAGGGACTGAGGTAGCAGAGTCGATGTCTCCTGAAGAAGATGGTTCTGATGATGATTCAGGAGAAAATATGTTTTCAAATGGAGCATCTTCAGGAGTAGCAAAGGGATTAACTTCATCATTGATGCCAGAAACAGTTCCATGATGTACATTTGAAGAATGATGATTTGTTGATGAGACTGAAGGATCAGCAGCAGGTGCTTCTTGACTTAAAGATATTGAGACTGAGGGATTGACTTCATTCACAGGAATATGAGCAGCCTCTGTTGTAGGAATCGACACCTCATTAGTACTTTGATCATAAAGTTCATCAAACATAGGATCAAACAACTTCTTTAAATCATCTTCAGATGGAGGTACATATGGAGTTTCTTGAGAAGAGTTTGGAACAAGGGATGAACCAATGGGACTGTTTTGAAGTACGGGTCCTGAACTGAATTGTCCAGGAGCCATTTGACTGGTCAGCTCATCAAACGTAACGTGAATTGTTTCCATGATATTTCGGGTTCTTTTGTTGTAGATTCGGTATCCCTTTTTGTTTGGTGCATACCCTACAAATACTCCAATGTCTGCTTTAGCTCTAAGTTTGCCTAAGTCTTGTCCCTCATTAGTTGGATAACACAATGCACCAAACACACGAAGGAAAGAGATATTAGGTTTTCTGTTGTGGACAAGTTCATATGGAGTTTTTCCATGAACAGTGTGAATCAGGGAACGATTTTGTGTGTAGCATGCAGTGGCAATAGCTTCAGCCCAGAGAAACATTGGAACCTTTGAGTAAATCAGCATTGTTCTAGCGGCTTCTACAAGAGTTTGATTTCGTCTTTCAACTACACCGTTCTGTTGAGGAGTTCGAGGAACACTTCTTTGATGGCTGATTCCAACGCTTTCATAAAATTCACTGAGTTGTTTGTTGACAAACTCAGTTCCATTGTCTGTTCGGATTATTCTGACTGTTTTGTTAAGTCGAACCTGCAGCTGTTTGATGAGTTTGATGATGATATTAGGAGTTTCATCCTTTGTCCTTAGGAACTTGACCCAGGTGAATCTAGAGTAATCATCAACCACAACTAACACATATTTCTTCCCAAATATATTCTGCACTCTCATTGGTCCACATAAATCCATATGAATTGTATGAAGAACTTCTGTGACAGAGTTGGTGGGTTTGGGTTTATGGGCATACTTCTTGCTTTTTCCCAGTTGACATGCTGAACAAAGATGACCTTTTTCATACTTGAGTCTAGGTAAACCTACAACTAAGTCCTTTCTTGTGAGATCATTGATGGTGCCGAAGTTCAGGTGATTGAGACGACGATGCCATAACCATGACCTTGTTTTAGAAGCCTTTGACAGCAAGCAAATTGGAGAAGACTTCATCATATCTTCGATAGAGATGGTGTATAGATTTGAACCACGTGAACCTCTTAAAAGTTCCTTACCATCAAGTTCTCTAACGAAGCAGGTATGTTTTCTGAAGGCTACTTCTAGATCAGAATCACAGAATTGACCAACAGAGAACAAGTTGTGACCAAGACCTTCTACATAGTAAACCCTGGAGATGACACTTTTGCCAACAACATAGTCTCCATAACCCATAATAGCACCGAAATGATCATTCCCGAATCTAACTGTCCCGATGAATTTGCTCACGAAGTTCATGAGCCGTGACCGGTCGCCAGTCATATGCTTGGAACAGCCTGAGTCCAGGTACCACAGAACGATTTGAACGATCTTGTCACACCCCCAAATTACCTGTTTTGCAGCGGAATGGAATTCCTGGGGATTGACTGTCATAGCATCACAATCACAGTTATATTGAACGACCTAAAGTGTCGTTTGGAAAACACATCGTTTGATTTAATAAAACAATCAGAGTTTACCAAGTATAGGTCCCAAAATTTTACAAAGTTTGCGGAAATATAAATATATTACAAGTCCAAACGATGGTTTTGAAAGAAAGTGCTATAATGTACAATGATGTAAGTCGACGCCGCGACTCAAAAGGTGGTCCCTTAACCATGCCATGATGTGTATGCCTTAGATACCTGAGATAAAAACATGCTAAAAAGTGTCAACACAAAGGTTGAGTGAGTTCATAGAGTTTGGGTTGAAATGTAAAGCCTTTCAAAATCGTTTATGCAGCAAAGGCATCGTAAATCCACTCAGTTCCAAGTTCCGCCCATACAAAACTTGCAACCTGTGTATTCACAACCCATTGCCAAAATGTATATAGTTTATGTTCAAGCGCATGATGTCAAATGAATTCACATAAATAGTGCATGACTTAATGTATCAATGTTTACTTGACATAATTATACCAAGACATTCAGTTCAATGAAAATCCCAAGACATTCAGTTCAATGAAAATCCCAAGACATTCAGTTCAATGATGTTCCCAAGACATTCAGCCCAATGAAGTTCCCAATACATTCAGCCCAATGAAGTTCCCAAGACATTCAGCCCAATGGTAATCCCAAGACATTCAGCTCAATGATAATCCCAAGACATTCAGCTCAATGATTTATGATATAGGATATGACTAAACATTAAGTTCAGTTAAGCATGTAGTTTCAAATAATCATGATAGTTATAAAAATAGTTGAGCATGTATCTCCCCCAAAACAGTTATGAAAATAAGTAAAAGTAGGGGCTATGGAACTCACTTGATAAACTGGTATGATGACAAGAGTGAGTACACTGAGGTATAGCGTGATACTTTAATATGGACCTATTACGAATGATATGATATGTGATAAGTCATGATGTAATGTTATGCATGCATTTCGTATATTATTTATAGCATTTACGGGTTTTGAAAATAATACTTATCGTCGAAAAATACTCTTTTGACGTCTTGACCATACTTAAATCACTTTACAAGTTTTTACGTCAAAATGTCATCCTACAATGGTTTTGTAATGATTTATTGTGAAATTATCCCTTTTCGTCGTAAAATAAAGTCGTCGGAAATTTCATGAAATTGACAAAAATGGCTTCGAAAAACTAGTCGTAAAATGGTGTGCGTCGATCGTTAGGAAACGAACTCGACAGTTTTGGAAAGTTTGTATCAAAATCTAGAAGTTTCAGTTCAGGAGTTTTCGACATAAAGGTCTCGAACATAAAGATAATAAGGGTTAAAGATGGTGATTTTGTCTAATTGTTGTGAAAAAAGTGAGTTTCGGCCAATTTTAAACATCCGTAATTAATTTATTACAACTCCGCTATACAAACGGCTTGTCGTTTTGAAAAATATGCTCGGTGATCTTAATTTTATTAGAAGACATTTCGTTCCAAAAAGTTCCACATCAAGGTTAAAAACAGCCTCCAACATGGTCGTTTCAGCTACCGTAACACTTGTATCGTAAAAATAATATAGTTTTTCAGAAAATAATAGTTACGGCAATTTTATGAAAACGTGCATTTCTTTGTCGTTTCAAATCCGTTTTCTACGTATAATACGTCCTTAGCTTCGTATCGAAGTAAACTAATATATTTTTGATAAGTCGAAATAATTTGTGAAGCTTAAGGCTTGTTTTTGACTCGAAATATACAAAACATGTTGCTGAATTTTCAGAAAATAATAAATTTCGTCGTCAAACTTTAAAAATCCATAACTTCTTCGTTATAAGTCCGTTTTTATCCGTTCAAAAGGCCACGGATTCGTTTTAAAGTATATTTTCTAAATATCAAGGCCAAAGTTTCGTACCAACAGTAGGTTTTTCCAGAAATTCGAAACAAGGACAGAACCTTTTTTATACGTTTTGAAAATAGTTTTTCTCGGACAAAACCTATTCTAATCCCTTCAAATCAACTCCAAAGTTAATCTAATCCTACCATACACCTTCTTAGGGTGTCATGGGTTCCTAATCATCATCAAGACCAAAGAATACCATGGGGATAATTATAGGATGACCAATATATATATATAATCTCTAAAATCATGTAAAAATGGTATAAATCACATATGTCTTGCATATTGCTCCAAAAATGAAAAGATGAATATGAAATGATAAGGAAACATGAAAATGAAAGAAATATGCTTACAAGCTACTATGATGAGGTGATTAGAACCAAGGTTTAACCTAAACACTCTAGGTTTTTATTTCAAAACCTTAATGAGGGTGTAATCTAGATTGTAATTACTTG
This sequence comes from Chrysanthemum seticuspe, assembly GCA_019973895.1. Lineage (NCBI taxonomy): Eukaryota > Viridiplantae > Streptophyta > Magnoliopsida > Asterales > Asteraceae > Chrysanthemum > Chrysanthemum seticuspe. Next base: position 31,932,477 of record BPTQ01000001.1, read on the forward strand.
TGCTTGTAAAATTTTTGATGATCTCCTTGTACACACCTTGATGGCCGGTTTGAGAGGGTGAACAAAGAGAGAAGAAGACAACTTTTGCTACTTGTGATTTATTAAAAGAATGAAGTGAAGTGAAGATTTTGTAAAAATCTATACCTTTGAAAAAATCTACCAATTCAATAAATGCCAATCCCCTCTATGGCCGGTTTTTAGGGGATTTTTGTCAACAAAAATCTATTTTTTTTTTTTATTTTGTATATACTTGTATAGTTTGTTAAAAGATTTAAGTGAAAGGTGTAGGTAAAAAGGTAACTTGTAAGGTAAATGGTAACTTTTTGGTACAAGTAAATTTTTAATAGATCAAAATAGAGTATAATAATTTTATAAAAATTGTAAAAATACATTCCTTGTGAAATTTGAGTGATATAAAAATTTTAGTGTAGTTTTTAAGAAAAAAGTCGTAATAATATAACTTTAACGATTTATATACCAAATAAATTTAAAACACTAGGTAAACTAAAAAATATAGTTTTTATAACTAAATGTAGGTATAAAAACATCTCGGGATCATTTTTGGAAGTAACGGATTAAATATTCAAAATAATAACTCACGCGATAACGTTTATTTAATATAAAAATTACGCGGTTAATATGAAATACAATGTCATGAATGAACTAACGTGATGCAAATGATGTTAATGAAATGTAGACTAAACTTAGTCCATATGAAATGTTCGTGATGATATGATCATGAATTTGCCGCTAAACCATAAAGGTTACGCGAATTTGGAACACGTAAACCTAGTTTACGATAAATGTTGAAATGATGAAGCATAAATTGTTTCGAGAAATGACCTGAAATTGCGAGTTGTCACAGATCTGCAGTTGAACACAGACAAGAATGGATAACTGGATAATTGGGATCCCCATGCAAGAATGGGTTCCATTTGGTTAGTAACAATGGTTGGAACACCCACATCAGAAATAGAAGCATTCATATCAGACATTAAGGCAATGGAATCATTGTGAATAGATGCAGTACTAGTGTCTGTATTAGCCCTGTTCACAGTGTGCTCACTTCTTAAGGGAATAGTTCTACCAGTAGGCATCCATTTTCTAGTGGGCATTGTCTGATTAGTCTTATGACCAACAGGTATCCAATAATAGCCTATCTTACTAAATGTTCTTCCTGTGGGTTTCCACTGTTTTCTAACTTTCTTTCGTTTTTGCTTTTTAGCTTTCTTAGCATGAATTTTAGCATTAACAATATTAACTGGACAATTAACATCATTAGGCAAAACATTAACACCACATTCATGATAAGAAACAAAATTCAAGAAGACATCAATACAAGGTTTGCAAATAGTATCAGAATTCGAATTAATTACAGTACGCCTATGGCTAATACTAGAATCAACACGATTCGTTTTATTCGGTTCAAACTTAAAGTTTCTAGATTGTTCTTCTACTCTTTTCCAGTGCACATTCTTAGCTTGCGAGGTCCTATCATTCCTTGTATTGTCTTGAGATTTTGACCTGCTCCCTTTAATGTCACTGATTACTCCTGTAGAGGGAATGGGAACATTAGTTGGTTTTACTACTCTTTGCATCACCTGTTTAGATGTGCTGGGATCTGAACTACATGCAGGCACACTAAGGTTCACTTTCTTAGAACTAGAAGTGCTGGGATTTGTACTCCTAGAAGGCACACTTGAGTTCACTTGCTTAGCATTGACAGATCTGGAATCTGAACTACTTAAAGGCACACTAAGGTTCACATTCAAAACATTGGGCATCGAATGAATATCATACTTTGCATTAGGCATCGAACATGGAATCAAAGGATTAACTCTCTCACCTAAGGACTTTGGGCATATTGTGATCAAGCATTCTAGGATTTCTTGAGATTGTTTGGCATATAAGCATGCATGTCCAATTGCATTATCATGAGGTTTCTCTAACTTATCCTCTTCAACAATCTCACGCAGACATTCTAGGCAATCCTTAAGGGATGAGAAGTATGTTTGAACAGCAAATTTGTTGTTCCTGAGATGAGGAGGGACATATTTCACAGACAAAGCATATTTATTCCAAGAGTGAACCTTTGATACACCATTCTCCTCATTGGTCATTGGCATTTTCCCTTTTACCTGACTCTTCAGATTCTCAATTTCCTTTTGCAATGAAGTTATTTGTTCGTTATTATTGTTATGAGTGACCTTTATTGATTCAAATAAGTCATTGAAATGACGTTTAACCTTTTCATTTTCTTCTAGAAAACTTTCGTTTTCCTTTTGTAATGCATTTACTAGGTTTTGAAGATGAAACGTTTGAGAATTCTGAAAATCTAAAGGAGGAGGCATTTGGGAACCTGTCATATTGTTCGTTTGACCTTTTAATTGAGAGATTTGAGCTTTCAACTTTCTGATCGTATTGCAATGAGCTTGAATCTGTTCATCACGTTTGTTAATTTGAAAACCTGCATCAAACTCTGGAGCATCTGAGGATGTCTTGATATTTGAAGTTTTGACATTTTCTTTAAGATGTTGATATTTTAGTTGTAAATTAAAATGCTCAACTTCTAGTTTAGAAAAATGTTTAACCAAATTGTCATGATCATCCAGTTCAATTTTCTCACTTAGTTCAGAATTAGTTTTTTCAAGCTCAATGACACGATCATGGGAGACTTTCAGGGCAACAGATAGTTCATGAAATTGGAAAGCATTAATAGAACAATTTGAAGAAGTGAAAAACATATCTTGAGCAACACATTCAGTAATAAGAGTCTCATTTAATGTATGCAAGTTCTTCCTCTCAATCTCATTATATTTTAGTGCACGCTCATAGTCACTAACTTCAACTATCATTGCATCAAATTCCTTTTCCATTTCCTTAATGTCAGTATCTATCCCCTTTTTAAGACTCTCAAAGTGATCTTTTAGGAGTTTAAAAAAAGGCATGACCTTAGTTAGATAGCATTCTTTTGTTTGTTCAAAACCCCTTTCCCCTTCTGTTATCCCAGTGGGTGTGATCCTTTTCTTACAAGTTTTCTCAAAATCAACAAATAGTTGAAAAATACATATTGACTGATTAAGATCTTGCTTTTAGTAGCAATAGTTCTAGGAACTAGATGCATTGGTGTATTAGGAGGATACACAGTCGCTCTAGGAATTTTCCTAAGGGGAGGGTTTGTTTCAACTATATTTTTAGCTTTCTGCTTATCTAAATCCATTTTCCAAAAAACTTGTTCGGGAGTCAACAATGTCTGAGGCTTAAACTTGTTCAATGAAATCCAGTTTTCCTTCTTGTAATCATGGGGTGTGATCTTTATTTTCTTCTCTTTACATTTAGGATCATCTAATTTCTTGTTCATCTTTTCCCTAGTGACTTCATCTGATTTCTTATCTTCCTCAGTGCACTCAACGCAACTAGGTTTCTGTCTATGTTTAAGGATTTCATTGCCATCATAAAGAACCTTGTGAGCATTTCTAGCCTTTTTAATGACCTCTGGATTTGGTTCCTCAATAAGGGGAATGCTGTGCTTATCGCTTAAGACTATATGCTTAGTGATCATGTGAGCATTCTGAATGGTGTTCCCTTGTATGTACAACTTGTTTTCAAGTTTGTTTTTCAAAGTTTTCAGATTAGAAAAATCTTTCAAGAGTTTTGATTCCTTTGCATTAAATTCTTGCTTAAGCATTTTCACATTTTCTTGAAGTTCCTGTTTTTGTTTAGCAGTTTTAGAAAGCTTTTCTTGCAAGGAATTTAACTCTTGTTTTAATACTTCTTCTCTAAAATTACTTTTTCTAATGATTGTACGCACTTGGTCATCCATTTCCTGCTCACGAGTGGTCAACTCAAATTTTGCACGTTGTTCATAAATAGCAACACGTTCTTTATAGGCAGTTAGTTCAAAAACAACAGAATCATCAGGAGCACATGCAGTGAATTCAGCAAAAACATACTCATTATTGACTGCAGAAGATGCATCACTTGGTACAACTTTACTTTCACTTTGTTTCACATATTGATCATATGGGACAAAATTGATACTATCCATATTTTCAATATTTGATTCAATAGTTTCAGTTGATTGTACTTTGTCATGCATCTTTTGCACATCTGCATCATTGTATAGTTTTAATACCTCTGAGATGATTTTGTCTTTGGATGGGCCAGCTTGTGGTGAAGATGAGACCTTGGGAGAAACCATTGGAGAAATGCTAGCCATAAAAATTGTGTGTGCAGTAGGTCCATCATCCACATCAGAGTCGTATGCATCACAATCAGCGACTTGAAAGGCATTCTGATGATTGTGACCTATCTCTTGAATAGGCTGCTCATCCACATCTGCATCATAGGTCTTGGTATTGCCCTCAGCAAGAAACAACAACTCCTCTTCATCCAAAGCAGCACCATTATCCTGAGCTTGTACAAGTAACATCTTATCTCTGAAGTAATCAGCATTCTGTGGACGTTTTGGAGATGTGCAGTTCCTTGCAATGTGTCCCTCACCACCACAGTTATAACATTTGATCGACTTAGCTTGACCCTGATTTCCATTCCTTCCTCTGTTCTGATTTGCAGCATAACCTCCACCTGCTCCACCCTTTCTTTGATCAAACTGCCTTTCTTGAACTGACTGCCCCATAATTTTCCCATCTCTGATCAAAGCATGGTTGTGAAGATTGGAGGTGGTTCGGATCTCATTGCAGGTGTGAAGTTTGTTAGTGTGAGGTGAAAGTGTCCTGTTCTCTTTAACCATGAGTGTCAGTTGATTGATGAAATGTTCCATGACAGCATTTGCATCTGGTTGCTTGAACCTTGGATCAGAAATGAGTTTGTGATTACCATCTCCCGTGGGTACAACTTGAGAAGCTTTGTTGGTAATCCCGTCATTTGTGAAAAGAACAGTTGAGTCATTTGTTGAGCTTGTTTCTCCCAGACCTTTGAACTGAGCAAGAATCCTCTTTTCAAACATGGCATGTCTCTCATTTTGAAGAAGGAAGGCATAGAGTTGTTCATAGTTTGTATTCTTCAATCCTTTAGTGAGCTTCACAGAGGTGACAAACTTGTTCCATTCGGGATTCATGTTGTTCACAAATTTTGAGTTCAACTGAATGTTGGGCATAGTCATTCTGATGTTCCTCATATCATTCACCAGCTTATGAAATCTCACATAGTACTCATAGACACTCTCATCTGGTTTCATCTTGAAGTGTTCAAATTCATCATAGAGCTGTGATTCTCTGTCTTCTATAGTTAATTTAGAACCTGAGAGAAGCATCTTGACATTATCCCATACTGCCTTTGCTTCGGTGTTGTGATTGATCAGCTTGTAGATGTCTTTTGGAAGACCTTGAAGAACAATGTTAGAAGCCCTGATATCAGCATCGAATCTCTTTTTCTCCTTATCATCAAGCTCATCATACATCTTTGGTCTGTCTATTCCGTAAATTAGAGTTCCATCTTCAGCAGTATCAAGTACATCTCTAGTCGTCTCAACCCGATACGGTCCTTCATCAATGGATTTAAGAATGTTGACACCATTTTCCTTTCCAAGACAGTACAATCTGATTCGTTGAGCCCAAGAGTCGTAGTCAGTTCTGTCAAGCATGGGTGGACGAGTATCTGAACCAGCTGCTTGAACATCCTCGGCAACAGTGGAGATGATTGTAGAAGCATTGGTAGACATGATGACAAATTAAACGGGATTTTATAACTCTATGATTAAACCGGGAAATAGATTCTTTCACGGGATTTTACTAAATCAAGAGAAAACCGTAAAGAAATCACCCAAGTCGCTAGAAAAATATGCACCAAGTCGCTATCTTCTAATTCGCTATTCCACCAAGTCGCTAAAGTCCCAAGTCGCTAAACAAAAGACAAGTCGCTAAATAGCAACTCGCTAAGCCTTTAGTCGCTAGCAAAATTTTGGCAGCAATTCGCTAAGATACAAGTCGCTAAGGAATCAAGTCGCTAAATAGCAACTCGCTACTTACCAAGTCGCTAACACCAAGTCGCTACCCGTAGTGAAGCATCCACTACTTGTACTGTTAGTCGCTAGGCCTAAGTCGCTAACTCCACAAACTGCAACTCGCTACAAAAATGTAAAGCAAGTCGCTAGCAAGAAAGAAATCCGTAGGTCAAGTCGCTAGCAAGAAAACATCACAAACATCACTTTTCAATCCAAAAACAACACAACCAAGATGATTCAAGCTTACCAAATGAAAACCTAAACACTTGTGATGATTCTAAACATAAAAGTACTAACAAAAACCAAGCTTTAACACAAGAAATCAACCAAATGATGCACAAACCACTAAACTTTTTCAAACTCAAAAACCACCTAAAAACCACTAGAAATCCAAAGATGTGCACGATATGATCTAACCATGGCTCTTGATACCAATTGTAAGATATTGGATTTCACATACACATCAAACCATAACACAAAGTGGGCGTATAAGTGGAATTCTAGAGAGAGAAAGTTAGAGGTTTAGGGAACTTAGTGAGAGAAAGTGAAAGATATTATTATGAGCTCCAACTCTCTACCTTGGGAGGTAGAGAGTATTTATAGTCTTACATAAAACGCCACACAACGGGCTGTGGATCAGGCATACAGTGGGTAAAGACCCGTCCGTCCTCCACGGTGTTACTAAACTAAATACTACATAACATAAAATAACTACGACTACGAGCTTTCTAACGATTACATATACTTGAGGTGACCGACTCTTTAATACCTGGAATTTCTAATTCCTAATAGATGTTATCAGTCATACACATAGAGGAAACAATTTTGGGATAATAGGTCAAAAATTGTGTTTTGTTTGTTATAGTCCTAATCATTTGATTAAGAACTGTGACTTTCACTCAGAGTACCTAAGTAAATTCCCAAAAAATAGATCAACCAATCATAAGCCTAAAGAGAATAAACCTGCCTGGAATCACTCACATAGGGTTAACCATAGCAACTTTTCATAAGACTATAGGTACCCTCACTAGAGAAGACCTTTTTCAAAACCCCCAGTACCTTCAAACAATTTTCAAGGTACTGTTAAGCTAAAACCAGTACCTTCTCAAGGTACTGCTCAGTTTTCACCAAACACTTTTTGGAATAGGAACCCTAGGAGATCTAATTACTATCAATCTAGAAGGCGTTACAACTCAAAGAAAGTAGCTAGATCAAGGGAATCTACACCAGAAGTTAAAACCAAATGGGTTAAGAAAGAAAGTACTGCTGAGGAACAAACAGTACTTTCAGCAAATAAGAGTTAAAAAGAGAATTTAGTTGAAAAAGAAAGTTTTGTTGAAAATCCACAAGTTTTGAATCAAAAGATAATACTGGATCATGCTTTAATAAACAGTGGAGATTACATACTTATAGAATGTAAGTATGTCACTCCACAAGGGGAACACAAGTCAGTAATGGCTTGGGTTCCTCAAAGCAACTAACTTTTTCATCTTCTTAGACAGGGCAACCCAGAAGAGGAGCTTAAAGATCATTCTATTATTGATAGTGGTTGCTCTGGAAGCATGACAGGAGACAAAGAGATTATGTCAGATTTTTAAAGGCTATTTAGTTAGAGATGACAATGTAGCTGATCTACTCACAAAGCTACATTTAAGGGGAGGACTAATTGGTTAGTTAAACAGTCCTATGCATTGCTTTAGGGGAGGCATTACAATGCCTATTTGGAAGATTAAAGAAGTATGTTTGGCCTTTAGTAACACATCACAAATTATGGGTTAAGGCTGAAAAAAAGAAAAGAAAGCTTTTTAAGAAGGCTTCTACAGGCAAAAAGGTTCAACATCAATCTTCTATCCAATTGGGGAGGAATTTAGCGCAAGAGAATTTGAAAGAAGATGCTGGATTTTATGAAGAAAAAGAAGATGAACCTCAAAGTACTGATGCACAGGTAAATATTCTAAGTACTGAGTCTGAAAGGATTGAAGTTCAAAGAATTGGTGTTCAAGATACTGATGATCAAGGTGCTACTGATCAAAGTACTAAAACTCATAGACAAGAATTGATAACACCAAGAGTTTTGAATTTTGATGAAGAAGCTGGTCCTTCTACTTTTATACAAGAGGAAGCTGATACACCAAAAGTAGTGCATACTGCAAGTGATGATGAAACTGTAGCTGAAATATTGCACAACTTATCAAGACCAAGAGGTGTTAGCATTCCAGGTGTTACTGAAGAACAACTACAAGCTTCTCAACCAGTGTTAGATCCTAAAGACAAAGGCAAAGGCAAACTGGTGGAAACAAGGAAGAAGAAAAAGCTGACTTTGGCAGAAATTAGAGCAATTGAAGTGGCTAAGAATGAAGAAGCTGCTAAAAAGGTACAAGCTGAATTTGATGTTGAAGCTGCTATTGAAGAAGCTAAGAATAAAGAAGCAGCTAAGAAATTACAAGATGAATTGAATGCTGAAGCTGCTATCTCAGAAAAACCAGTTTTACCTAAAAGACCAATGAGTAATGCTAAAGAAAGAAATGCAATGATGGCTTACTTAAAAGGTCAAGGATTTAGACGATTACAGAGGCTAAATCATCTTGAGATGAAAGATTTGTACGATGCTGTAAGGGAAGCTTATCAGAAGCAAGTTGAAAGCATTGTTTCATTCAAGGATGATAAGCACATGGAAGATTTTAAGAAAAGAAGCTTAAAAAGAAAAAGGAGAACTGAAGCTGAACAGAAATCAAAGAAGATTGAGCTAAGCTCAGATACAGTTGATGAACTGAGAAATTATCTAAGAGTTGTCGACTTTGAGAATCCAAAATCCAAAGATGATGCAGTAAAGAAGACAAATATAACTACTTTTGAAGTAGTAGAATCAAAGGAAGATGGAAATTATTTGATGTTTCATATGGAGAATGAAAGTTTTAGAATCTTTAATCTGCTATGGGATATACTGCATATTATTTATAGAGCATATCTTTTTCAACTGTACCAACTAGTTTAAGAATATTTTGAACACATTCCATCTAGTGGAGTTGGATTAGTCTTACTAGGAGATCTGACTACCATTTTTGAGACTGAAGAAACAAGCAATGATGAGCTCTGGCAGAATCAAGAAAATTGGGAGATTACCAGCTGGAGATTCTTTAAAGAATCAGGAGTTCATGCATTAGATTTGGAAGATGGAACAATGATTCGCATGCTAGCAGAAAGAAGATATCCCTTAACAAGAGATCTCATGAGAAGGATGATGGATCATGGAATGGAGGTTGAAGAAGAGAATGACACAGCCTTAATGGTTATTGAGTTATATATCAAATGGACAAAGGCTGAGGATGAAGCATAAAATACTGGTATTATGTTTATAATATATAAATTTTTGAAAAACAAGTACTTTATCCAAAGTACTGCTGGAACAAACAGTATTTTAATCAAAGTACTGCTTGTAGTATAAACCAGTAAATGTTTTGAAAGAAAAACTTTTGTTAAAGTAAAGAATATTTTTGACACAAAAAGCAACAAATGGAATTGTGAGATGGTTATAACATTAGGTTATCAGTTCACCATGTTTAACAAAAGAACTGGCTAATCCATGAGCAAACGGCTCTGGTAAAGACATCTCAAATCCGTTATATAGTTGACAACTTGCTAATAAGTTGTATGGTAATCAACTCACCATATCAGCAAATGTAAAGAGTTGGCTAGCCCACAAGAAAATGGTTTGTGGTAAAGGCTGTGGAAAAACCATTTATATGGTAATTAGTTCACCATGGTTACAAGAACTAACTAGTCCAAAAGGGTACATCTTTTGGTAAAGACAAATCAAATCTGTTGATAGCTGATGATTTGCTAAAAATCATATGGTTATCAATGTACCATGGTCTTACACACCTAAACATTTGGCTACTCCAGAGTTAATGGCTTCGGTAAAGAGACATCAAAATCCATTAAATTTCAATGATTCACCTCTCACAAGAGTTTACACACCTGGAAGTGATGAGAATAGACTGAAACTTAAACTGAATTAATGTACAAATTGTCATATGTTGCCGTGTTGCTGAAAAGATGGAGCTTGCTGAATGTTGCTGAAAAGAATTACAAAGATAAAAGTTACTTTGATGATGATGATGATATAAGCACAGAATCTACAAAGACAAAATTTGAAGATAAAGTCACAATCCCTCTTTGAAGACAAAGATGTTAAAGCTGAATATACAAAGGAACTTGAAATCAAGCAAGTAGAATTCAAGTTAGGGGAGGATTGTTGGGATATAGAAAGTCAATGTACTGAAGAGTCAAAGTACTGAAGAGTTAAAGTGCTGAAGAAGTCAAAGTACTACTTAGTATAAAGTCAAAGTACTGCTCGATTCATCAAAGTACTGCATACTTAAAGGACTGCTATGCAAAGACGTTAAGGATTAATGTGTAAATTCTAGAATGTTCTAAGCTTAATATAGTATTACTTGTTGTACAAGGTTACAAATTGTAAACCGACTAGGGTTATCCTTAAGCCTATAAAAGGACCCCCTAGGTTGGCATTAGAGGTATGAGTTTACAAGTTTACGAATACATGTTTTTAGAGTTTTAGAGAAGTACGATATTAGAGTTTTAGAGTTGTTAAAGAGTGTGCATAATAAGCAGATTTAGAGTTATTAATAATATTGTTGAAAGTTAAAGTTAATTCTTCTTAGCTTTGTTAAGTAAATTCCGCATACTTAATAGAGTTTGCTCAGTGTTTCACTGTTAATAACTTAGGATTTATCCGAGGTAATTAAACCCTTAACAAGCTATATAGTTAGTTTGGTTAGAGTACATCGATCCAACATTAAGCTCGTGTAACTCTCGAATAAATTGGTCCGGGATAGAGTATTTTTCCATACTAGAATCCTGTGTGAAGGTTCATTGGCAGTTCTCATTTGGTCGCTCCAAATACTGCTCCATGGTTAATTCTTCGATATTATTCTCATCAATGATTTCCGGTTCTGCATCAGATTGGTGAGATTCGTAAAATGAAAAGATGTTATGAATAGGAACCGGAGAGTAAACTTTTTTTGTCCGAAATTGTTTCTCTGGATCATCGAACGGGGTGGCCAAAAATGGCCTTGAGCTTCTAGTCTTGTATCCTGACATTTAAGAGAAGAAAGAAAATTAAAAATAGACTTAATAAAAATCCTAAAATAACTCCCCGACAGCGGCGCCAAAAACTTGATGCAGGTTTTACTGACCAGGTTTTAATATTTATAAGTCTCGTTATACCTATGGTCTACCCTAATGCACTAACGGGCAATGTACCCGGTCGTGTGTAGTGTAGTATTCGGTAAAACCGAGGTCGTCCCAAGAGCTATGAGTATGGATTTATACTAAGTCTAGGTGTCACAGATTTTAATATGGTTTTGATATTGAATTAACTAATTAACTACTAAAGCAAATAAAGGCAAAGGATGTGATCAATAGAGGAGAGTGGTGCTAACCTAGTTACTCATCCTAGCTAGTAATGTTTACGTCTAATTACTTCCAATTACTTCAGGTGGGGTCAAAGTCGAGAGGACAGCATTTGGTCAGTTCGTCCTAGCTAGTGGTTGATGCATGGGTTACGGCGTAATTATTAGCGGCGCAGAACCTCATTTGACCTAATATGGTTACGTCATAATCTTTGGGAGAGTTACGCGTTTCTGAGCCACGCTTTAGTTACGGCGTAATGTGAGAGAGGAGTTACGCCGTAACTTCTTCAAAGTGAGCATACTATGATAAGTCTTCAACAATCTCTCCAAATCCGCGTCTCTTTAGCTCCAATGCTCGTAATTTACCTGAAAGTGAAATATAATGGAAAACAAGCGTAAATCCATATAAATGATATAAATTACAAGCATTATCGGGGAAAATTGACACTTAATATTCAGGATAATTTGATGTTATCATGTGCCTTGTAGTAATCGGTAAATCCGAGGTCGTCCCAATAGCTATGTATGCGAATTTATTCTAAGTTCTAATGTCACTAATTAAGTTCTAATGTCACTAATTATAAAGGGGTTTTTGATTTGATTAATTATTAAACTATGAAATGAAATAAAATACGAATTTAATTAAGATGAAAGACAATCAGTAGGGAGAAATTTGCTAGCCTAGTTACTAGTCTTGTTATGCCTTAATCCGGTTTTCTCATTAATGCCTTCTAACACTTTAAGTGGGGGTAAATGCCACTAGACAACATTTGGTCAATTCGTCTAATCTATAATTCTAAGATTCCTATTCCACCAAAGTTATTTGATGGAGGTCTTGGGAAACCTAACCTTAGTCATTAAGTACCACTACAATCTAGACCTATTCTTAGTGCACGAAGCACTAAACCCGACATTTTCCGCTCTGAGGTTCCCTAACTTCTTAAGTACCTCCACATGGTAGGTGATCATATGGTCAATTCGCACACAAGGAGATGGTAGTCCTATGGCAATTCTTACCATTCCTCGCAACCTACTTGACTAGGGTCCTATGGTCAATTCAAGCTAGCCTTATAGATACTACCATGCTTTAATACTACCAAATCAAGGGTGTCCACGAATAGGCAAAGAAAGTATACACTAAAAGCGATAGTAAAGCAAGAAAACATGAATCAAAGCAATACTAATTTCATAACTAGGCTAACACTCGAGGTGCTTAGCCACTCATATTAAACAATACAGTAAATTCAATGTAAATGATTGTAATTGAAGACATTAAATGAATTACAAAGATTTGATACGAAATAACTAAAAACTTGTTAATAATGATGCGAATTCTTCCTTGGAAGATGGTCTAATGATGCTGGAAATCATCCTCCTGGAAGCCCTAAACGTCTCCTGGTATTTTTGTGTTGAGAAGTTCTGTTTTGAATGCGGAATTGGGGCTTGTGTTTATAGCCTCGTCTAAGTTACGGCGTAACCGTAAGTAAGAAGTTACGCCGTAACTAGCGTATCTCAGACGATCTTATCTTTAATAAATATCTTATGGCGTAACCTAGAGAATGGGTTATGACCGTAAAGTGCTCGTAGTGAAAATCTTCATTTCTACGCCGTAACCTTGTAAGTGATTTACGATGTAACCTTCATAGCTACTGGATTATTCTAAGTCATTAGAAATCTACGGCTTAACCAAATCGATGGATACACGTCGTAACCTTGAGCTGCGTTGATTTTGGTCTTCATGTGTTAATCATTGTTACGGTGTAAGTTGAGAGTGGAGCCTACGCCGTAACTTACTCTTGGAAAACATACTTTTGTATAACTTTTCTAGTTTCCTTCCAAATCCGCGTCTCTTTGCTCCTATGCTCATTTATGCCCTGAAAATGAAATATTAAGAAATAAAAGCATATATCCATGTAAAACAAACACTAAAATATTAGGACTATTTGATGTTATCAAATTTCCCCCCACTTAAACTCTACTTGTCCTCAAGTAGACTTTATTAGAATCATTCTTAAAAAGATATATCTCAAATTACTTGGAAGATATGAGATTAAAAACTTCTATGCTAGAATTTATCAAAGCCGAAAACCTATGAAATGGGGAACAAAACATTCATACTCTCCCTAATCTAAGTGTCAATTTTGGGGTGACCACTCATTGCACAGTCATAGCATGTATTTTATCATAGGCTTCGTGGTTACACAAATCTCCACTACTAGAGCTAAGCTCAAAACCATCCTTAAAGGGAATATAGGGTTAACATATTATATAAGCTAGGGTGAATTGTCATTACTAACGTGCCACGGCGAGGAAGACAAAGACCATTGATACATGACCAAATCCATGGCCAAGACACCAATGCATGCACACTCCCTCACCTAGACACGATTCATTACTAAAGGGTAGGATAAGATATGGGATGCACATAAAAGGTGTAAAATAAAATAACAAACGAATAGTCTAAGCTTACAACCAAGTCATCACCTCCCACTGTCCATCCAAAATCCAAGCTTCAAGACACGGAAACCGGATCATCATGTAACAAGTTAGTATGCCATAAGTAGATGTCATGTAATGAAGTGCACACTAACTTGGTCTTCAAAAAGCTAGTTGGGGTAGATGTCACCAACTCGTACCGTCAAATGAATGTGACCCAGGTAATCTCCCCGATGCTAATCCAATAAGCTCCATAATGACTAAGGATTAGTGCTTATAATGTTTGCACTAACCTTTCCAATAAATAATAAACAAACTAACACTACTATTTTATTTTATTTTTGCTTACAAGAAAATAAATATGCCATCCCCCACTTGAGATGAATCATATGTGAAGAATATGGGGGGTCTTCAATGATCTTCAAGAATATGTCTTCAACGTTGGTGTGACTCCCGAATCTCTCTACCCAGACCTCAAACTTAGGCAAATGGAAACTTCCCAATCGTAAAGCAAAACTACACTGTAGGCTAAGGCAAAATGGTTTAACAAAACAATACGTAATATGGGTTAAGAAACGAAAAGATTGGCTCAGAAGGGTGTATCTAGAGGTATCTTGCACAAAAGATGAGTGCAACAAAAGGATTTATCACGATGTCAAAAAGTCGAGGTGGCTATTCGATAAACGCATACAGTATTACACATATGGGTTGTTTGGGTGTAAATCCTAAAATATTTCCTTCTTGAACTATCCCTCTCAAATGCATCGAGCGAACTCAACACACTACTCGTCAGTGGTCTCGAAATGATGTAAAGGCCAAGTCCTAAAGTTTACAATACTACCGGCACACTCAATATTTGGTGGATTTACGTCATATGAGAAAATGGATACGCTAATCCTCACCAATGGAATCAAGGGTTGTTGTGTGCACGACTAAGGTCTATTCTAGTTAGGTTAAAAAAACATGTCAAAAATTTTTAAAATGGCATAATTTTTCAAAATAAATTAGAAAGACGGAGGCAAATAAAGTTCAAGTTATTATTCTACTCTCGCCCCCCACTTGAAATGTACAATGTCGCTATTTTATGCAAATATAGAGATTAAAAGGATAAAATTATATTTGGAACGAGAACTCCCCTAAAATTTGCTCCAAAAATGGTAAAAGGATCACGTTGAAAAGACGTGCCTTGACTTCACCTCCATGAGCAAACTTCAATTCCCTGAAATTACATCACTACCAACAAGCATAAATCTAAAAAAAAAAAAAAAAAAAAAAAAAAAAAAAAAAAAAAAAAAACTTACTTTCGTAGGAATCATGGTTGCATTTAACGTATATAACAAGTCTTTTAAACCATTCAGTGTCCTGAATGGATGAGTAAAGTCTCGTGAGGGATTACAGGGAACATACCCACAAAGTTCATTTGGTTACTATTACAAAGTTATGGAATGTATGTTATTTGAAAAATAATTTTTGCTATATGGGAGAAGTTACGGACTAACTTAATCTTTATGGCGTAGACTCAAGGATTAAGTTAAGCCATAGGTAATTCGACCTGAAAAATTTGCTGGTGTCTAGGGATGGTTACGGAGTAACCATAACACAAGGTTACGCCGTAGAAACTCTCTGTAAACGATTTCCAGGAGTGAGTAACTCCATAGTGAGTTCCAAGCCATCCTACTTCCTCCAATACTTCTAAAAAGTAATAAAAAAACATACCAAAACCAATATAAGCTAGGGTGAATTGTCATTACTAACGTGCCACGGCGAGGAAGACAAAGACCATTGATACATGACCAAATCCATGGCCAAGACACCAATGCCTGCACACTCCCTCACCTAGACACGATTCATTACTAAAGGGTAGGATAAGATATGGGATGCACATAAAAGGTGTAAAATAAAATAACAAACAAATAGTCTAAGCTTACAACCAAGTCATCACCTCCCACTGTCCATCCAAAATCCAAGCTTCAAGACACGGAAACCGGATCATCATGTAACAAGTTAGTATGCCATAAGTAGATGTCATGTAATGAAGTGCACACTAACTTGGTCTTCAAAAAGCTAGTTGGGGTAGATGTCACCAACTCGTACCGTCAAATGAATGTGACCCAGGTAATCTCCCCGATGCTAATCCAATAAGCTCCATAATGACTAAGGATTTGTGCTTATAATGTTTGCACTAACCTTTTCAATAAATAATAAACAAACTAACACTACTATTTTATTTTATTTTTGCATACAAGAAAATAACTATGTCATCCCCCACTTGAGATGAATCATATGTGAAGAATATGGGGGGTCTTCAATGATCTTCAAGAATATGTCTTCAACGTTGGTGTGACTCCCGAATCTCTCTACCCAGACCTCAAACTTAGGCAAATGGAAACTTCCCAATCGTAAAGCAAAACTACACTGTAGGCTAAGGCAAAATGGTTTAACAAAACAATATGTAATATGGGTTAAGAAACGAAAAGATTGGCTCAGAAGGGTGTATCTAGAGGTATCTTGCACAAAAGATGAGTGCAACAAAAGGATTTATCACGATGTCAAAAAGTCGAGGTGGCTATTCGATAAACGCATACAGTATTACACATATGGGTTGTTTGGGTGTAAATCCTAAAGTATTTCCTTCTTGAACTATCCCTCTCAAATGCATCGAGCGAACTCAACACACTACTCGTCAGTGGTCTCGAAATGATGTAAAGGCCAAGTCCTAAAGTTTACAATACTACCGGCACACTCAATATTTGGTGGATTTACGTCATATGAGAAAATGGATACGCTAATCCTCACCAATGGAATCAAGGGTTGTTGTGTGCACGACTAAGGTCTATTCTAGTTAGGTTAAAAAAACATGTCAAAAATTTTTAAAATGGCATAATTTTTCAAAATAAATTAGAAAGACGGAGGCAAATAAAGTTCAAGTTATTATTCTACTCTCGCCCCCCACTTGAAATGTACAATGTCGCTATTTTATGCAAATATAGAGATTAAAAGGATAAAATTATATTTGGAACGAGAACTCCCCTAAAATTTGCTCCAAAAATGGTAAAAGGATCACGTTGAAAAGACGTGCCTTGACTTCACCTCCATGAGCAAACTTCAATTCCCTGAAATTACATCACTACCAACAAGCATAAATCTAAAAAAAAAAAAAAAAAAAAAAAAAAAAAAAAAAAAAAAAAAAAAAAAAACTTACTTTCGTAGGAATCACGGTTGCATTTAACGTATATAACAAGCCTTTTAAACCATTCAGTGTCCTGAATGGATGAGTGAAGTCTCGTGAGGGATTACAGGGAACATACCCACAAAGTTCATTTAGTTACTATTACAAAGTTATGGAATGTATGTTATTTGAAAAATAATTTTTGCTATATGGGAGAAGTTACGGACTAACTTAATCTTTATGGCGTAGACTCAAGGATTAAGTTAAGCCATAGGTAATTCGACCTGAAAAATTTGCTGGTGTCTAGGGATGGTTACGGAGTAACCATAACACAAGGTTACGCCGTAGAAACTCTCTGTAAACGATTTCCAGGAGTGAGTAACTCCATAGTGAGTTCCAAGCCATCCTACTTCCTCCAATACTTCTAAAAAGTAATAAAAAAACATACCAAAACCAATATAAGCTAGGGTGAATTGTCATTACTAACGTGCCACGGCGAGGAAGACAAAGACCATTGATACATGACCAAATCCATGGCCAAGACACCAATGCCTGCACACTCCCTAACCTAGACACGATTCATTACTAAAGGGTAGGATAAGATATGGGATGCACATAAAAGGTGTAAAATAAAATAACAAACAAATAGTCTAAGCTTACAACCAAGTCATCACCTCCCACTGTCCATCCAAAATCCAAGCTTCAAGACACGGAAACCGGATCATCATGTAACAAGTTAGTATGCCATAAGTAGATGTCATGTAATGAAGTGCACACTAACTTGGTCTTCAAAAAGCTAGTTGGGGTAGATGTCACCAACTCGTACCGTCAAATGAATGTGACCCAGGTAATCTCCCCGATGCTAATCCAATAAGCTCCATAATGACTAAGGATTAGTGCTTATAATGTTTGCACTAACCTTTTCAATAAATAATAAACAAACTAACACTACTATTTTATTTTATTTTTGCATACAAGAAAATAAATATGTCATCCCCCACTTGAGATGAATCATATGTGAAGAATATGGGGGGTCTTCAATGATCTTCAAGAATATGTCTTCAACGTTGGTGTGACTCCCGAATCTCTCTACCCAGACCTCAAACTTAGGCAAATGGAAACTTCCCAATCGTAAAGCAAAACTACACTGTAGGCTAAGGCAAAATGGTTTAACAAAACAATACGTAATATGGGTTAAGAAACGAAAAGATTGGCTCAGAAGGGTGTATCTAGAGGTATCTTGCACAAAAGATGAGTGCAACAAAAGGATTTATCACGATGTCAAAAAGTCGAGGTGGCTATTCGATAAACGCATACAGTATTACACATATGGGTTGTTTGGGTGTAAATCCTAAAATATTTCCTTCTTGAACTATCCCTCTCAAATGCATCGATCGAACTCAACACACTACTCGTCAGTGGTCTCGAAATGATGTAAAGGCCAAGTCCTAAAGTTTACAATACTACCGGCACACTCAATATTTGGTGGATTTATGTCATATGAGAAAATGGATACGCTAATCCTCACCAATGGAATCAAGGGTTGTTGTGTGCACGACTAAGGTCTATTCTAGTTAGGTTAAAAAAACATGTCAAAAATTTTTAAAATGGCATAATTTTTCAAAATAAATTAGAAAGACGGAGGCAAATAAAGTTCAAGTTATTATTCTACTCTCGCCCCCCACTTGAAATGTACAATGTCGCTATTTTATGCAAATATAGAGATTAAAAGGATAAAATTATAATTGGAACGAGAACTCCCCTAAAATTTGCTCCAAAAATGGTAAAAGGATCACGTTGAAAAGACGTGCCTTGACTTCACCTCCATGAGAAAACTTCAATTCCCTGAAATTACATCACTACCAACAAGCATAAATCTAAAAAGAAAAAAAAAAAAAAAAAAAAAAAAAAAAAAAAAAAAAAAAAAAAAAAAAAAAAAAACTTTACTTTCGTAGGAATCACGGTTGCATTTAACGTATATAACAAGCCTTTTAAACCATTCAGTGTCCTGAATGGATGAGTGAAGTCTCGTGAGGGATTACAGGGAACATACCCACAAAGTTCATTTAGTTACTATTAGAAAGTTATGGAATGTATGTTATTTGAAAAATAATTTTTGCTATATGGGAGAAGTTACGGACTAACTTAATCTTTATGGCGTAGACTCAAGGATTAAGTTAAGCCATAGGTAATTCGACCTGAAAAATTTGCTGGTGTCTAGGGATGGTTACGGAGTAACCATAACACAAGGTTACGCCGTAGAAACTCTCTGTAAACGATTTCCAGGAGTGAGTAACTCCATAGTGAGTTCCAAGCCATCCTACTTCCTCCAATACTTCTAAAAAGTAATAAAAAAAACATACCAAACCAATATAAATAATAAAAGGAAGGGGAAGAGATAATTTGGGTTGTCTCCCGAAAAGCACTTTTGTTTATTAACGAGTCCTTAAGTTGGACTCAAAGCAACGGTCAAAAGTGGTTATTTGTCATTTCGTGGAAGCTAACATGTCCACGGTGTATCCAATCAACGACCTTTTCGTCCTTTTATATTCATGTCCAAGCTTCAAGCATCCATTGTAGAATTATTTTTATCTTTTGATAGGGATGTTTGTGGCCGTTGGTTTTATCTTCTTCACTGATTTCTAGGAGTGGTCGGGCCATGCTTAATTGTTTCTTCGTCCAATGTTCGAACTTGGCTACTAACCTTGGCATTCTCAAAATTGTTCTATCGTTCCCATTTTTTAGCCAAACTAAACCCTCAATAGCATTCTCCTCCAATCCGGATATTGTTTTGAAAGGGTTTCCTAGAATCACCCTTGGTAAGTCATCCTCCACAAACTCACTTGTGTCATCAAATACCATAAAATATACTAGAAATGTGTAGATCCCAACAAATACATGAATATTGCTAGCCACTTCAAGGAAGTTATTTCCCTTATATTCTAACTCTTTCTTTATAATTTTATTATAACAATTCTTAGACATAATATTCATCGGAGAGCTTGTGTTAATGAAAGCATAAAAATCCACGAACCCGATTTTACAAGTAAGTTGTAGGTTGTAGGGGTTGCGATGGTGAATCCTCGTGCATGCCTGATAAGGATTTAAAAGGTACACTTTTGAGGGGTCATTTAAGCCCTCAATCGACCACTTTTCTATCCGTTACTTCTTAATTTCGCTCCTTTTCACTTTTTAGGTCTCTTGAAGGCGAATTGCTGGACTGACACTTATTTGGATGAAAAGGCGTGAATATATGACGAAAATGGCCAAAGTCAAGATCAAGACACTCAAGCTGCTTGAATTGAAGGTGACGGCGTCACAGTTAGAGGGCGACGCCGTCGCAACATGCTCCAAAATTATTACTGCTCAGTAGCAAATTTGCTATTTTTAACCCGACGGCATCAGGCTTTAAAGAGTAGGGCGTCACAACTCAGACGGCCTGGATTCAGATTCTGACGGCGTCAGAAGGTGAAGGCGACGGCGTCACAACCACAAGATGACGCCGTCACAAGGTTGACGTGGTCAAGACGAAACCCTAATGGCGGCGATCCGATGGCGTCACAATTAAAGAGTGACGCCGTCGCAAGTTGTAACTCTATATATAGAATTCGAATTTTCAGACTTTTAGGGAGGTAGTTTTGTGGAGTAAAACCTAATAACGATTTTTGGCTGTCTTGGGCAGTATCTTAGGGTTACCCTAGAGAACGATATCAATCCCGAGGCTTACCCTAATACTAAGCTATAACGATTAGGTTCACTGCCTAGGTGGTTGAAAAACTTGCTCGAAGAAAAGGAGGTTTCCTTTGATCCCGAATGCGTGTTGTACGCGTATCAATGCCTCAAGGAATCGAGGTTGAGCTGGGTGTATGATTCCGTTTTCATTATTCTCCTGCCAGGGAACCATATCCATATAATTCAGTTCATTGTCTAAATCTTATATCCTAATTCCCGCTCTTACCTCATTTTCTTCGAAGTCTATAAAGACGACGAAGTCTTTACCCGATGAGAGATTGTTAGATTCCACAAAATCTTCTTGACCCTCATCGTCATTCATAAGTAATTCTTCCAATTCTTGTACATGATTAATCACACAAAAATTTCCATTCTAGGGATGGATACAATTTCGCTAGTTTTAAAAGTAATTTCCTCCCCTCCTACCTATAAGGTCATTCGCTTTCCGTAAAAATCTACTTTAGGAAGTTTCCTCAACCCCAACCTTAGCGTAATAATTTTGCACTAGCATTCCTATTCCCCTAGAGAACGATATCAATCCCGAGGCTTACCCTAATACTACACTACAACGATTAGGTTCACTGCCTAGGTGGTTGAAAAACTTGCTCGAAGAAAAGGAAGTTTCCTTTGACCCCGAACGCGCATTGTACGCGTATCAATGCCTCAAGGAATCGAGTTTGAGCTGGGTGTATGATTCCGTTTTCATTATTCTCCTGCCAGGGAACCATATCCATATAATTCAGCTCATTGTCTAAATCTTCTATCCCAATTCCCGCTCTTTCCTCATTTTCTTCGAAGTCTATAAAGACGACGAAGTCTTTACCCAATGAGAGATTGTTAGATTCCACAAAATCTTCTTGACCCTCATCGTCATTCATAAGTAATTCTTCCAATTCTTGTACCTGATTAATCACACAAAAATTTCCATTCTAGGGGATGGATACAATTTCGCTAGCTTTAAAAGTAATTTCCTCCCCTCCTACCTATAAGGTCATTCACTTTCCATAAACATCTACTTTAGCATGGGCTGTGGCAAGAATTTTTCTTCCTAGTATGATCGGGATTTTCTCATCCTCAATGATTTCTAATTTACCAAAATCAACTGGGAAGACAAACCTATTGATTTTAACTAAAACATTTTCCATGATTCCTTTAAGGGATTGCATGAACTTGTCAGCCATTTCTATTTCAATTTTTATTGGTTTTAAATTCCCAACTCCTAATCGCATAAACATAAAATATGGCATAATGTTAATACTAGCCCCTAAATCTACTAATGCATTGCTAATTTTAAGATTACCAATTAAACATGGAAGAGTGAAACTCCCTAGGTCCTTCTCCTTAGGAGGCAACTCGTTGCGTAATATAGTTGAGCACCTATCATTGAGCCTCACTTATGCTACTTCTTCCCAGCTACCCTTCATATCAATTAATTCCTGAAAACATGGAATATCATTAGTTTTATTTTTAATAGTGTTTACCAATGGTAGGTTAACTGGTAAGGTTTCCAAACTCTCGAGTAGGAGTTGAAATGAGGTGGCATGTGATGGGGCCCCAAATGGATAAAAAATGATAGTCACCATACCTTATATGCACTAATCATCGCGACTGCTCGGGTCATGAGACGAGGGTTCTGGCCATCAGATGGGACACACCCCATCTGAATCATCTAGGGCAACCGTTGCGATAATTCAAATGTTTGTGTTTCTGGTATCCAATATCAAGAATGGTTGTGTCCCTTCTGAATAGTCTAGGGTTTGACCATTCAAAGGGTCACGGAAAACCCATATAAAGGGATATGTGGCCAGCCATTTTGAATCATCCAAAAATAACACATGCAAAAACCTCTCTTCCAATATACCCGATGCTATAGAAATATTATTTGTAGCGTCAAGAATTTCTTGATAACTTGGTAGTTCATCCAGATTATCACCACTTCGTGTAGTGTTGATTATTGCTACATACGTTTTGTTCATTGTATCTTGGGAGGCAATTCGTCAATAAACCAAAACACGATTGTTCGAAAGAACAGTGTGGCGAAATTGCTATAAGGACAGACATAACTCGCCTTGAAGTAACAAGTAGTAGTATGAATATGTTGATCATGGATATTTTGGAAACACATGGAGTAAATTTCCCTTTGATGATTTTTCTATGCGTGAAGGATTTCTTTTTAACGGAAATTGTTGGTGTATTCCACGTTGTTCACTAAGAGAAAACCAAATTCATGATTTCCTTGGAGGGGGATTAAGTGGTCATTTAGGTCAGGAAAAGACTACACAAAGCCTGGAAGATAGGTATTATTGGCCACAACTTAAACGAGATGTGGGTAGGTTTGTACAACGATGACCCACGTGTCAAGCGTCAAATTAAAGGGACAACCACAAAATACCCACGTGGGTAGGTTCCTGAGTCTATATGGGGAGATTAATCAATGGACTTTGTTCTTGGTTTACCTTGAACTTAACGTGGACTGGATTCTACTTTCGTTGTTGTCTACAGGTTCTAAAAAATGGTGCATTTTATTCCGTGTAAAGGACGCCAGATGCTTTACATGTGACTCGTCTATTCTTTCTTGAAGTGGTTCAGCTACACGGAGTGCCAAATTTCATTGTTTCTGACCGTGATAGGCGTTTCTTAAGCCATTTCTGGATAAATTTGTGGCATATGTTTTGTTGAGTTTATGATATATGATATACAATAAAACATATAGACACCACATAGTACACAGCGGAAGACTTAGGATCATAACAAATAAATAATTAACTGAAAGATGCGTAACGTACCTCTTGCAATTGGTAGATCTCTTCAATGGATGTTACAAAGTGGTTTAACGAGTTATCCCTTACCGTTTTATAACTCAAACCAATTGGTGTAAAAATAGTGTCTTACTACCACGTTCTTGTACACACGAATTAACAAACGAATAAAGCGATTGCTAGATCTACAAAACTTTGTTTTAGAAAAACAAAACCAAACACCTTAAAAGATGTAGTGGCCGAATTTTGCAAGAGAGAACAAAGGAAAAGATTAGGTTAATGTGTGTGCACAAAAGTTATGAAAACCATTAACCCTAGCCTTTGTATATATAGTGTACAAAATCTTTGGGAACAAGTTAGGGTTTTGGATGTGTAAAACACCCCTATCTTTTCCATTTTAAGATTTTTCACTATAAGTCCTTCTCTTTATAGTTAACGGTCGTTAGTCATTTCTCGTTAAATACTTAACGATCGTTAGTCGAGTTTTGTATAATAATTAATCGTAATCAATTAACATTAATTATTAACTTTAATTCTCATTCGTAATGTGTGCAATCTCGTGGTCACGAGTTCGAATCCGGACATGCACGGTTTTATAAATATATACATTTCCAACAGCTCCCACTTGGATATGTTTACAAAACGTGTAATGACATTGGTTAGCGTCTAGCAACATGCCAATGCCCCCTGTACAACTCGTTTATGGTTTTCTGGAGAAAAACCAAGTTTCGATGATTCATAATCATATTCATCCTTTTGTTTCTAATACCATGTTAATAAGAATATGGATCTCACTCATTTCTCAATTAACTATTCTGTTTCTCGCTTTATATGATTGATCAAGATTACCAATTCTTCTGAACATATTCCATAAGACCTTGGGCATGGCCATGCAAACATCTTGACAACCCTACGAGGGGCCCAGCAGTATTATACTTTAAAATAAATTTGAAGGAAACAAATCCTGTTTTGACTACGAGCAGAATTCATAAATTTCGCAACACTTCTGAAAATAACCCTTATAACTACCAGTTACGTATAGCGTTAGATTGGTTCACAGAAATGCACTACATCCATGACATATCTCTGGTATCTCAAGTCAGAGGATAAATATTCATGATGTACTTAATGACTAAGATCCATAAAGTACCATCATGTGGGTGGGATAAGTCCTATACTCAATTCATTGAATATCATCTGAAATTAGTCATGCTACGCATCAATATACTTTCAAGTATATTCTAACTAATACTCAAATTTGTCTTAATTCAATATCATTCCCATGTTATTGATCGACAACGGACTATTTAGAATAACTTAAGTTATTCAAGGATTTAAACATGCAAATACAGGACACAATATTATAAATGAAATTAAACGTATACCGTACTTTAATTCATTATAAATAATAATTGTTTAACATCCTTTATCTAAATACTAAATAGATCAATGCATGATAATACTAGTTAATGAATTTTGCCACAAGTCATGAGAATCATACTTGTTGAAAAGGCATAATTTCAATTAACTTTGATCCATAGGAATTTTGAGAATACTTATTTCAAGAATTCAACAAGTGAATTTCTTGTATGTGTTTACACATATCTTGATATTGTCATAACATTCCATAAGGTGTGTGATAACCTGAACCACCCTTTTATGACAATCATCTTTCAAAACTTTTTAAAGTTCAAAAAGTATCCTTTAGTCTTTAATGTATAATGCAACTATGCTCTTAATTGAGCATAACTAGTCAACATGGTCATCACCAACGATACCATGACTAGAATTGAGTGTCATCTCAATTATACCAGCATCATTGTGTACAACAATATGCTTTTTAAACATCCGTAAACTTTGAACAGTTATAGTGTAATGTTGGTGCCTACCAAAACTCAAGTTTGTTGGCAATGACAATTATGAAACAATTGCCATATTTTCATCCATAGAATCTAGGAGCATCTCCAGATTGTGGAATGTGGTTCTAAATCCAAACATATTCCCTTTAAAATATTTATTACACTAACAACTTTCAATGTTGTCAAATCATCTTGTAATCAAGCATGACACAACAATCTTACAACATGATGTACATGATGAATCTTCAAGTTAGACTTTAAGATCTCATTATATATTCATCATATTTTATTAGACTCATTTATTTTACCGCATATGTTTATAGTAATAAACATATATTCCAAGGTTGTATGTCTTATTTCCAAATCTTACAAACGAAGTTTCATTCCGAACTAAAACTTAATTTTGGTGGAATGTAGTTGCCCATACAACATATAAGATTTAAGAAAATAAAAAATAATACTCCCACTAGCTTTCATGAATACTTATGAGCTATCTTTTTTTAATTATAAAATCAAACATGGATTTAATATTAAAGATAAGAATCATCTCCTAGATGCATGCATATATCCATTCATGGATTCTTGCAGTTTGTACATATTCAAAGATTACTTGAATTCATAAACTACTTTGTATTACATATCGTCCTCTCAAAAGTAATTCCACAACAAAGAGTTTTGATATTCATTGTCAAAATTTCATATCAATGAAACTAAGTATGACAATTATAATCTTTATACTTCTATTTAATGTATCTAGAAAAGAATATTTAATCATAGTTAATTGCTTAAATATGATTAATATTATTATCACTAGACATGCATTAAATATGTGTACAATATTGTCCATATGATTTCTACACAAAGATTTAAACCACTAGGGTTTCCATCCTTTGAAGAAACTCGTTTTCATTATTAAGATAAACCAAGTATCTAAAGTTGATTATCTTTATGGACAGCATCTCAACATTCATAGTATGATTAACAGGCTTACCATGATCCTGTAACTCATATTCCTCAGCATATTAAATATCTGAGATATCCTTACGGATCTATGAATGACAATTCCATCATATTGAGGTCTATCATTTACATGTTTAGCCTCATCATGATATTTGCAAGTGTATTTTAGAAGATTATGTATTTTGTAACTTTAATCTTTCAAGATCTAAACCAAAACTCCCACTTGCCTTTAACAATTTAAAGATTACCTTTAAATAGTTTAGCAAGTAGAGCAACAATACATTGTTCTCTTTTGGGATATTACAAAAAACATTGACAGTTCCTAACTTTAGTTTGTTACAACCCACTTTACAAGTAGTTTAACAAATTCAGAACTTCATTATAAGACTTAATGTGATTCATCACATTCCATAAACAAATGGTGTCTTATCAATCTTCTAGGTTGGAGTCTTATTGAGTATATTCAATCTATACTCAATCTTCTAACCTTGATAACATGTGGAAGAAACTATAGTTATCTTGAATCAAACATGCCAATGATTTTGATTCTTCTAACTGAACATACCATAAAACTATGGTATTTCATTAGAATTAATATTGTAAGATAATCTAACAATATTTTAAGATAACCATCTACTTTTTAGCTTACCTATTTACCAACAAAGTAAAACTTAATGGTACAATAGAATTACCAAGTCAATTGCATGCATTATAACACAAGTATTCTTGACCAAGTCAAAAGACATATCCGTTATAATCCCACTATACGTTATAAGTCATTGATCAACTCATTGACTTCATGCATACGTCTTAAAACACAGCAAGTTAACGTCTTACTTTATATTGTAAGTCTTGTATTAAAAGACTTCATGTTTGTGACTTTACAAAATCATAAACATTTATTATTAAAGTAATTATGAACACCACCTCGGGTTTCAATTTAATATTTCAAGTTAATATTTACTACATATATTTAAGTCATTCAACGAATACTTAAATTCAAAGTAGTATTAGATTACTTCATTTAATTATGTCATTCCATGAAAAGTTCAACGTAAGAAACTGCAAAATCATCCATGCTCGTTCTCACGACACGTGGATATTTTACCTTGGTCTATAATCTAGTTCACGTTCTCACGTAACATAAATTGCAACAACAAGTTTTTCTTAAATATTGAATGACATAAATATTTAAAATTAAGTAGTCTTTGTTATCATCTTGACACATGTTCTTAATAGGGCAATCATACACATTTAAATGTATAATTCCTATTAGAACATTACTCTCTTACCTTGCGGTCAAGAGAATCCATTTAAATCGTATTTATATGTGTTGTACCTTGCACACAATAAAGAGTTCTCCCACTTGTGATTGGTACAACATCATGTAGCAGATAAACAACACGATACACGTTCGTTTATTTGATTAATATGATTTGTGTCATAGATATAACAAGTAGATGTAGAACTATATTGTTTAGTAAGGAAATGTACACGAGTATCCTTAAAAACATAAGTGTCTACAATTGGAAAGTAACTATCTTTGAAGATAATCTGGGTTACTACACAGGAAATAAAGCTTGTAGCTCCCACTGAATTAGAAATCAAAAAAAACTTCTTATTCAGTAATGCAACACAAATGCTCCCACTGAATCTGATAACATTGTAAGTGTTGCATAACCAGTGAAAACAACTTGCTTGCTTTTTACTTTCCTACACCTCTGAAGAACCATACGTAATCATTACTTAGGTACTAAAAGGTGTATTCTACTCTGTGAATGATGGGTTATCCATCAATGTTATTAACTTGAAAAATTGGGTATGCAATTTCTTCCTTAACAAGCCTACCATGCCCATACTGGTATGTAGCACCTTTAAAGGCTAAAGCAAAACAACTAGATAAAATATGCTAGTTTGCCTTTTACCAATTTTTGTGGTAATTTGTCGAGCTTCTAATTTAGTAACTCATATACATGTTTTCCAGTTAACCAACATTCATGTCTGTTACAAAAGGATTCATTCACCAAATGAGGGTAATGAAATCTTTGTGAAAAATAAGATGTGCAATTCATTGCTATGAGTTACATTAGAATTTAGACAATTCAAATGTTCCTATTATACCTTTCTCATTCATGAAAAGGAATAGGATTGAGCCTCATGCTTCTCCCATGGAAAAGAGATTTCGTTTATCTTTTCAGTAAATTATTCTCGATCAAACATTTGTTTGAAAGCAGAATGGATCAATTTACTAATCAAAGACTAAACCACGTTTACGGTTAAATGTTGCATTTATACATTCAAAAGAATTACAAAATTCAATTTTAGTATCTTCGATAATTAACCTTTTCAAGAAAATTAAATACCCATGGTTCATAATCATATAACCATTTAATTTTCACTGAAAACTAGGATCCAAATTGACATAGTTTCATCACATCAGTTGATCTGCTAGTAATGAAAATTATTCAAAATGGTACGAGTCGAACCTCAATTGCCAATTTTCAAATTGCAACTCCTAAATTTATGGGATTTACATTTAGCCAATTTCAATTGCCATGTAAACATGTTTTATCCCCATCTTATGCCTTGAGTTGCCAGTTCTCACTAAAAACTCAATTAAGTTGTCCAACTTAAGAAACTACAAAATCATCCATGCCCGTTCTCACGTCACGTGGATATTTTACCCTTTGATTACGATCTAAATCACGTTCTCACGCAAATAAAAAGTAATCTCAGGTGTTTCCGTTTCGTTGGATGGCATACAACTTAAATTAAGGGTCATAATTTTGATGTCAAATCAAATACGTACAAAGATGTCATGCATTCATCTTCGTAACATAGGTTTAATTAAAACATTTATATCCTTGTTTTAATGTTTAAGCTTTTCATCATCAAACTTTAATCGAGGTATTGGATAACCAATTAAATAATTACCTTTAATTACCACTATATCCTACTGCTGCATGAGTCATAAAACCCAAGTTATTCGGATAATTACCACAAAAGTGACGCGTAGAATTTTAGGTAAATTCACCCTTAAGATTTTATGCACATTCATAGGAATACTTGGTTGCTCCATTAAGACGCACAAAGTTTGTCAATAATGGGTGAGCCGTTCTAGCTATTTTGTGAATAAAAATCAATCAATTAAACGATTATGATTACTATGCTTAAAAATTACATGTTTCACCATTGTTTAGGTCAGTTTATTTTTCTTATCAAAATACCCTTGTTACACATAACAAACAAGCAAGTATTTAAAAATAAACAAATAAACAATGAATGCATAACATAATAATAAGTCATGCATATCAAATAGCCACATGCAAACCTTTTGATAAATCCTATTAATAATCAATTCTAGATCTGACAACATGTATATGTTTAATTAAGACTTTCACCCGTTTGACATAAAGTACAAGGTGAGCCACATGCATCGATTCATCGATTGCGTAAGTCAAAATTAAACACATACCACATAGCACATGATTGATTAAATAAATAATGATTGAGGTCTTCCCCAATTTTAAATCTATCATAATTTTAGTGTATATCACTTAACCAAGTAAAACATACAATAAAAGCAAATCCATGATAAAACATGCATGTAATTATCATGGACATAAATTACACTTAACAATTAATGCAATTAAAACAGAGTTACGCAATACACATAAAATTACATGCATCCTAGGGTTTCTAATCCAATTAAAACTTAAGTTTACAAAACCCTAATTAGGGCACCCAAAAAAATGCCCCCCTAATAAATTAGGGTTTAGGTTTTGCAAACCCTAGATCTACGCATACAAATAATAACACAGTCATGTTTATTTTATTTATGTGTTTCAGTCATTAATTACTTGTTATACAAGGCTGGTGATGCCACTGTTGAGTTTATGATATATGATATACAATAAAACATATAGACACCACAGAGTACACAACGGAAGACTTAGGATCATAACAAATAAATAATTAACTGAAAAATGCGTAACGTACCTCTTGCAATTGGTAGATCTCTTCAATGGATGTTACAAAGTGGTTTAACGAGTTATCCCTTACCGTTTTATAACTCAAACCAATTGGTGTAAGAATAGTGTAAATGATCGATATTTATTGTGTTGATGATTCGGGTGGTCTTGGGAGATCAAAATACATGTTTTCCATTTTAGAGAGAGAAAGTAGAGAGATGAGGGTGTTCTTGCTAGAGGTTTACACAAAAGTTGAATATTAGATTATGAGAAGCACCACCCCTTCCATGGATGGAAGGGGTATTTATAGTTACAAGAAATACGACCTCCTATCGGCCTGTGGATCAGGGATACAGTGGGTAAAGACCCGTCCTTCCTCCACGGTGTTGCACTACGCTAAACTAAACTAATAACTAACTAATAAACTGATAAATAACGTAACTAACGACAAGTCTACGAGCTAACTTAAGCTAGATAACATTTGGGGTGACCGACTCTTCACTAAGAAATTTTCCAATTCCTAACAATCTCCCCCTAAGGGAGGTCACCCCATGTTTTACATTTCGAATCCTAGCATTCTATTCTTGACAATGTTCTAGAGCTCGCAGACTTGAATTCTTCATTTCCGCAATCTTTGTGCTTTTGTAGTGCAACTTCAAAGTCCGCATTGATCTGTACTTTCAGTGGAGGTCTTTGAACTGATCCACATCTTGATGATCTTCGAGCTTTCTTTGAGATCATCAGCCACAGTAAATCTCTGGATCACCCTTTATTGTGTTGCCATCATGTGAAGTTGTGACTTTTGGACCGACATGCTCACACTTTTGAATCATGACATCTTTCCATCAGAGTAGCGGAAGCCTTACTGGTTCATGATATTTGCAGCAGCGAAGCATAAGCATAGTATGAAATATCAGAGCCAGGTTATGTAGATATGCACCAGTCATGATTTCTTCAATTAAGTGTGGTTGCTGTGAACATGCGGCATTGGATTGACTCCTCAATTCTGATCAGCTGCAATCGTCGGGGTGTACCTGCATAAGACAGTTAGCAATAAAGCGCACGAAAGTGTCTTTGATCACTTTCGTTGAATTGAGGTACACGGCCCACGGTTCCCCGTTGATCAGTACAAGTACTGCCTGTGATCAGGTAGGATTCCTAAGAATCTCCTTGACAGGGTTTCGCAGCTGTTCTAGCTGTTCTCAAACCGGAACGTCTCAAAGAAGACAACACGGAGTGAGTGAACCAGCGAATTGAGATTCACTGATTGATGAAAAATGATTTAAAAGCAATCGCGTATTGCTTAGAAGAAAGAGTTTTGCAATACGACGAAGGTTTTATGAGAAAAATCAATTTTCAAGCAAAACACTTTTTGTATTTGAAAATAATACACATTCGACGTGCTAGCGAAAAGAGGAGATTCGCACATCGAACGGTTTTTCTAAAAGTATTTTTTCAATCAGAGATACTTTTTTTTTTTTTTTTTTTTTTTGAATTTGAAAACATAAGTACACATTCGACGTGCTAGAGAAAAGAAGGTTTGCACATCGAATGGTTTTTCCAAAAGTATTCGTCAATTCCATTCCTGGACCAAGGTTGATTCAAGAATGAATCTCCCCATTGTTTCTATCCAGTTGTCACATGGTTGATCTATAGAATAGATCTCACATGCCACCTACCAGGAGCTTGTTTGATGTTGGCTCCAGAAGGCTTTCCATCTTCATTGTGAATATGTTAGCATATCACTCAGATGTTCTGGCAATACCACAAGGATAATGCGTAGGACTCTTAATATATACTTACTTTCCACATTGTGTGAAAAAGCAAGTCTTCAAGAATTTAGTGTCCTAATGAGATATTGTGGATGATCTCTTGGCTCTAGACTCAATCGTGCATATTTGGTTCCTATGCCGGAGACTAGGGAGAGGGTCTCCTTCTTCAATATCAACAATCTCTAAGAGAAAGTCAATAGATAATGTCGGTTCCCCGTGAGAATGAAACAAGCCCTTTTAAGAGGAACTTGAGTGGTTTGGAAAGTTGAAGTGCAGTGCGTCACTGGGTCCATGACGTCTTGTCTTCAATACTGGCGTTACCTTAGTAACCACCAGTAGCATATGTATTGAACCCGGTTACTGCCCTAAGGTTGAATTGATGGAGGGCTATTTCTTTTCACCCCTTTTCACATTTAGTTCTTTTTCATTCTTCAACCCCTTCAGTGCTTACCGAGACTTCATAACTAGATACTTGTTGGGTTTATTCCAGTACTAGCTCTGTCTCAGTCCGCACTCTTCCCATATTCTCATTTTTCTCCTTTTTTCAATATTCCTAAGGACTCTACACTATCTAGTGGATTATCCCTGGGAAGATCCCTCCGGTTCTGGCGGATCGTGGGAACAAATACCTAACCTAACCATCCTTATAACACCATGCATAAAGTAAATTGGTCGGTCTTTTGGTACAGTTCATTCTTCATTGAAACCAATTGAAAAATCATTTGGAAAAACAATCAAGGTACTTGTGATACGAGATCAAAGCATTTTGTACCTTAATAGTTTTGATCATTTAGAAAATGCTCCCCCTCAACATGTGCATATGATTTTTGAAATCATTTTTATCACATAGAGGCAAGAGTTCTTATGAAGCACATTCACGATCACAAAATCCATTATAAAAACCATTTGAAAACACAATCAAGGTACTTTATAAATCTCTTAAAAAAACTTTTGTACCTCGATGGTTTTGCTCCCCCTCAATATGTGCTTCGAGATTCGAAAGCGTTTAGCACATACGAGAGAGCAGCCTGCACAATTTAATCCAAACGATCACCTTTTATCAAATTTCATTATTAAATCACAAATTCTCCCCCGATCAAAAATATCAAACCCTTTGAGATTTTGGATCCCAAGTGATTTAATTAAGTTTAGAAAACATGGGAGAAAATGTGGCCTTGTTTAAATACTCATCTGGTTTTTGGATAAATCCTCCTCCTCAACATGTGCATTGTGTATTTGAAATCGTTTGGCACATGGAGGCAGGAGTGCCTTTAAAGGACTAAAACCAATTCCATTTAAAACAGATTTGAGATTTAAAACACGATCTTTACCCCGATCAGAAATATCAAACCATTTGAGATTTGTGATCCCAACTGATTTAAATCATTTAGAAAAATTTGGGGAAAGACGTGGCAAGATTTAATTCTGAAAGATGACAGATAGGACCAATTTAAGACATTAAAGATTGTTAGTGTCAGGTATGATAGTTTTTAAGAGATCTTTTAGTAAAATAAAACAATTTCACAATCAAACAAGAACAGAAAAAATTTCATTTTGAAAGACCTTGATTCTAAAGAAAAAATATACCATAACATAACATTAAATCTTTAGATCACCACATTTTAACGTACAAAGCGGAACTTTTTGAAGATATATTGTATGAAAATATTTTAAATTAAATCACTCTCCCCCTCAATCGATGACCGAAGTCGATAATTGAGTGACTTATGTTTTGATAAAATGAAGTCCGGTGATTTTCAAAATTTAGTCCAATTTATTTTCAAAACAATATTTTTCCATTTTCAAAAACAATATTTTCAAAGTTTTAGAAAAATGGTATCATTCACTACTTGTCCTGCACAAAGATACATTAGGTGGTTGAGAAGCTTCCGTTGTTGCTGTAGGGCTTGGAAGAAAACCGTCTGCCGATGCAGTGAGACTTCTTCTTACGTTGCATTTTGAATGCCAACTGAGGTCCAATTAAGCTCCGTTTCTTCAATCACTTAGAAGAAAACCATCTGCTGATGCAGTGAGACCTCTTACGTTGCATTTATGCCAACTCTCCATTGAAGTCCAATTAAGCTCCGTTTCTTCATTTGTCAACCCAAGAAATAGTTACCCTTTTCTTTCGGCATCCAATCATCTTCAATTGTGGGATCCGGATCGGGAACATTCTTATAACCAATATACCTGCATACGTTAGTGAACATACAAATATATGGTGGTCGACAACACCCAAACAACAATCGACTAATAAAAGTCAATTCAACATATCAATCAGATCATAACAGGTATGGGAATAATCTGTTTACAAATCTATAATCATCTAATCCTAAAAATCATATCCTAAATTCCTAGTCCTTCGACACAGGCAATTATCATTTTTAATTAAGCACGTAGGATAATTAAGAAAGTCCGTTAGATGATATAAATATGAAAACATTCTCCCCCTCAATCAATGACTCATTTTTCTGAAAAGGTTAAAAGCGCTGAAGTCATTGATTGAGTTTTCAATTTTCAAAAAAAAACTCTGAATCTGATTGATTTTAAGCAACTCATTTTCCACAATTTTTTGAAAACACAACAAATATTTTTCTGAAGAATTTTAGACGGAAAAACATTTGTGTAGGAACAGCAGTCCTTCGACATACTTTCCTCAAATTTGTTTTTAGGATAAGTGCACGAAATATTTGAAAATTGGTTAAGCGTAGCACGTTCCTTTCTTGAAAAACGGGTTGCTATCAGAAATAATAGCAAGCCATATTTTAAGCACGGGTCACAGTCTGAAGTAACTGCAAGCCATTTGTTGAAGCGCGGGTTACAGTCTGAAATAACTGTAAGCCATAGTTTGAAGACAGGTTTAGAAAAGAATATTTACACCTTCTGCTCGAACTTCATCTAAAGTCCCGTGC
Source organism: Chrysanthemum seticuspe (assembly GCA_019973895.1). Taxonomy (NCBI): domain Eukaryota; kingdom Viridiplantae; phylum Streptophyta; class Magnoliopsida; order Asterales; family Asteraceae; genus Chrysanthemum; species Chrysanthemum seticuspe. The sequence continues at coordinate 31,967,444 of BPTQ01000001.1, forward strand.
CATTATTGAATGACATTTCTAAGACCGCAGATGTTATCGATACCAGAAGACATGTCATAGAAAAACATATTTTTGGTATTTTTGAAATTTTCTGATTTTTATGGGTTTTTTGAAGGTTTTATATTTTTCTATTTTCTTTTTGTTGGTTTTATATTTTTGTATTTTGTTTTTTATAGATATATACAAAGATAGAGTAGATGATATAGTTTAAGAAGACGATGATACGAGTACCGAGATAAGGATATCGAACAGCCCCGTTGTAGAAGATAGAAGTCATCATCCCTAAAACTTTCACCACCAAAGCTTCCGAGGCTCTTGCATAGAAGAAAGAAATTGAACCATCTGAAAGAGAGACTCTGGCAGCTTCCCCCCAAACCGAAAATCCTTTGGATGAGCAGATTCGAAGCTCTATTTCAAGCTTTCCTTAGCCAGGTGCACAGAGAAGCACACCATTATCATAAATCCCGCTGCTCCTTTTAAGACCGATAATCGAGAATCTCCGTTCGGGGTTATATCATCCATAAGAACAGCAACGTATCATCCCACACATAAATAATCTTCTCAAATTTCATAACCACTGAAGTCTGAAGCGATCCATTCCAGAAGGTGTCAAGAGAGCAATTCCCCCAAGTAGTTGAAATGTTGCAGTCAGCCTCTTTGTATAATGCTCTAGAACTCTCCCAAATACACTTCATGAGGGGAATGAAGAACACCTTCCCATGTTCACATTTTTCTTCCCTGATGAACGTGTATGAAGCTCAAGAACCCGAAGTACACCAATATCCAAGAACTCTCCCGAATACACATCAAGAGGGTAATGTAGAACACCTCCCCTATGTTCACATCTTTCGTCCCTGATTAATGTGTATGAAGCTCAAGTATCCGAAGTATACCAATACACAAGGAATGAATAACTGATAACATTGAAGAAGCAGGCCAAGTCACTGATTATCTCTGCGGGTGACAATCTCTGCAGATGTCAACTCCGGAATAAGTGATTATATCTCTGAATCACTGATTAAGCACTCAAGTGAAACAGCTGAGCATCCCCAATGTACACAATCTCTCTCCCCTGATCATTGCGATACCATCGAAATCACCACACACTAGTGTACCTCTGTTATCTTCAGAAACTTTCTCTAACATCACTTCCCCCACGTAGTTGGAATAATAACACAAAAAGCCTTGATGAGTAAAACCTTGAGTTTCTCTACGGTCATGACACTTGTTTTCCCGGGATATCTTCAATCACTTAGAAGTATTAAGCTTATCAAGTTTACTCGCCATGAGTCAAACCTTGAGTTTCTCTGCGGTACTAACATTTGTCTTCCCGGGATGTCTTCAGTTACTTAGAAGAGTTAAGTTCATCAAGTTTACTCGCTTTGTGTTTATATGTGAGTCTCCTTACGCCTTGCTGGTTTTTGACACTTCAGAATCAGCAACTCTTTGTAAGCCCAAATACTTGAAATTTTTATGAGAAGAACACTTGAACTCTTGTGAGAATCAACATGCTGAAGACTCTCTCTGACTATTTTTATCAACCCTTATGTAGACAATTTGAAGAGACCACTGAAGAAGAAAACCCGCTATACCATACTTGAAACTGAAGTCAACTTCCCCACAATTGTATCTTAAGCTTGCACCTAATGATGGAAGAACGGTGTAGAGAATTTATGCTTCAAGCAAATCTCTAAGTACTCACTACCCAAACAAAGTATGAGACATTAACACCTCTTGCGATTATCCACACCGTCATATGCGTGTGACACTGAGTAAAACAAAGTAACTCCTAATAGTGATAGTTAACCAGGTCTTCAACCATCTACTTCGACTGCTGGTAACTAGATAAACCAAGTCTTCAACTCAAATTCTTAAGCCCGAGCAAGTTATCGAATAAGAACACGCCTTTGTGAAAGTCAACTTCAATCTCAAATAAGTGATAAATGATTAACTCCGAAGTAATCACCTTGTGTCAAATGTCCAACAATAGTCAATATCAACGTCTCGAGGAGTCACTGCTAAATAATATGAGCAAGTCTAATTGGGAATTGAATCTGACTTATAACTTTCTCCCAATTAGTGCTCTCCCCTAAACCGACAATCTGTTTGATAAATGCCCAGATTAAGAAGAAGTCTTTAGATCGTTAAATGCAACTTGTCTTTAGTCTTCTAACATGTAGCAGAAAATGTAGAACAAACTGTAGACTCGACCTTCTTCAAGATTGTCCAGTTGGGGAGTAGAAAGCTAACATCTTCAACTCTCCAAAAATAAGAACATCACCAAAAAGCATCCCAATCAACTTACATCTTGCAAATCCCCTTAACTAAAATCCCTCCCAATCAAACAAGAACAGAAAGATGTTCATCAAGGAAATCAGCAATCAGGCCGCAACGAACACACAAGATGGTAATACCAAACTACCAATCACATCAAACAAGAACAGATAGATTGTTCGGAATCATCATGTTGCTGTATACGTGAAGCATTAACCGGAAGCACTTTGTCGATAAACTCATCAATCCGAGTGAAGATGTCAACCAACGGCTCTTAGAAGAGAAAAACTCCATGTGAAGATGACCCGATAAGAAGAAGCTCGGTTCTTACATGAGTTTAGAGCCGTATGACCATTAATATTCTCAAATGTCAATCAACAATGCAAAAAATTCACACTTCTTCTCCCCCTCAAGAATTGCATACGGAGATGCCATTCTTGACTAAATAAGTGAACATTATCCAAATGTAGTCTATTCACACTTCTCCCCCGCAAAATCAGCACAGGATGTCGCCATCGTCATTATAGTTGAGAAAGTGGAATCAGAAAACAATCAACAGTAGCCCGGTTCACTTGATGACTGAAGCGCATGGAAATAGTATGAAGCATGTTGATGAGAATGGTCATTAATTAGAAGATTTCTCTTCTTCAGAAGATAAAGCGCACTGAAACGTACACTTTTCTTTTCTTTAGAGTACGAGGCCTGAACTGAAGTGAACAGACGTCATAAGAAGATTTCTCTTCTTTCGAAGATAATGCGCACTGAAACGTACACATTTCTTTTCTTTAGAGTACGAGGCATGAACTGAAGTGTTCATACGTCATAATCTCTCTCTTTTCAATCTCTTAGCAAAACATGTAATCAACCATTATCATTCAGTAGGCTCTTTGAAGTGACAACTGATGGAGATAACCCAATATGATGAATTTGACCCTGAAGAAAACTAACCCGAACTCGTGACTTAAACTTGCACATATGTAACAAAGAGCGGTGCCGAGACTTCATGCCCATTTGAATCTCTAAGTACTCTATACTCCTCAGCCAACCAACCATCGAGTATAAGACGTATATCACCTCTTGAAAATCGACAATTGAATGTGACACTGAGCACTACAACGTAACTCCTTAAAGTGATAGTTATATTGTTAAGGTAAGAGCCCAGTTCCCCCAAGTGGTAAAAGAAAAGGTAAAAGTTACCCAATAATAACTAGATTTCCAAGTCTTTGTTTTAATGGTAAGCTTGAACAAGGATCATGAAGAATCTTCATCCATCCATCCCCGATACCTTCAGATACTAAGTACACTTGCTCGTGTTATTTCACTTCAACCTCAAATAAATAATAGTGAATTAACCCCGTTGTCACATCTTCTGATTAAAAGCTCAAATCTAGCCTCTTTTGACGTTTTAATTGAAATCTGATAATGGTTTCATCCCGACCATGGTTTAATGAGCATAACCCCGTAAAACTTTGAAATAACCAAACTGCCATGACGAATATCCAAACACACATCCAATTCATGAAGTACACCCTTTTATCCCTTCTTCGAAGCAGAAACCGTAGCAGCAGCATCAGATAAGATCCCGAAATACACTTTCCTTTCTCCAGGATGAATCCATCATTACGGGATTTTACAATTCTATAGTTTAAGCCGAGAAATAGTTTCTTTCGCGGGATTTTACAAAACCAAGAATAAACCATAAGATAGATCCAGAAATGCACATCACTAATACCAGGATGTTTCCATTGTCACGGGATTTTACAAGTCTATGATTTAAACCGAGAAATAGTTTCTTTCGCGGGATTTTACAAAATCAAGACAAAACCGTAAACAATGTCAGCTTGAATGTGTTATGACAACTTTGGTTTCGATGAATATCTGTTTTAGGGGAACATGCAGTGGTTCATTATCCAACATCATCAACATCAACAATCATCCAGTCAACACTTTGGTAAATACATCAAACACGCATTCTGTCGGCTATTGTAGTGACAACATGGTGAAGTAAACCCGATATGCCAAACTTGATCATGAAGTGAAAGTCTCCAAATTTGTTACTTAACCTTGTACAAATCCTCGTGAAAAAGAAACGGTGTACCCAATGTACAAAACCTCTTGACGTATCCTCAACTGTGTGAGACACCGAAGTGATAGTTACAATTTGGCTCTAGAAAGAATCACAAAAGTAACTAAATAGCCAAGTCTTTATCACACTCCTTAAACGCCCAAACAAGTCATCTTCGCGGAAGGGTAGAAAGAATGAAGACGAAATAAGTAAACGTGCCCAGACAACCTCACTTCAAATTCAAATAGGAAATACCGTCCAAACAGCCCCGTAGTCAACATTTTAAAAACTTCAAGCCGCGACATAATTTCCTTCTTGAAAATGCATAAACCTAAATATCAACCCTCATAATACAACGAATCTCATCATCACATCAATTCTCATTAAAACAAATCTTGTCATCCAATAATTTTCAACACGATCCAAATAACTATGCAATCCGATTCGGTCAATGTAAATTCTTGCAATGGTTAACTCATGCATTCCGATATCTTTGAAATATAACAAATTGCAAAGAATTTGACCAGGCTCCAAGTCCATTTTACAGCCGTTTGAGTCGTCACATCCATACCACATCAATAATACCGGATAGGAACCTTGAACCGAATAAAGATCAATTACAACCTCAAGCCGTGGATAAGTATCTCTCGTGAAATTTGAATACCCGAGCAAACAACATTATACCACAACAGAAGCTGTGTTTATCCAAATTAAAACATTTGGGATCACAATATTCTTAATACAAGCTAACTATAGATCCAGTGACCAAATATCCGGCCCAATCACATATCTCATAAGATTAAAAGCCCATAGCCGAAAATTAAGTCTCTAAGCCCAAATCCAATATACCAAAACCTGATCCATTTGAGGCCCAAGGTCCAATCGGTCCAATACAATCCCTAATTATTGGGGTATTTAACATCATAGCTCACACATCCATACCCTAATCTCACACATATTAATTCCTCCGCCTCTCACAGAACTCAGTCACTTTTCAAACCCTACTCTCATCAAAAACATCCGCCCCCATTCATAAATCTGCAATCACAAGACATCAACAAACCCTAATCCTCTCAAAAATAAATCCGCCTCTATCCTATTCTAATCACATCAAACCAATATCCAAGGCAGATTTAACACACCCTTATTTAGCGAAGACAATATATCACGAATGGTTCTAAACATAAGCCACAGGGATGGCTTCAAGATTGTGACCCGTTTGACCTCGCCACAGGGATGGCTGATTGATTTGAGACGGTTTCGAGAGTATTTCAAAGAGAACCAGGTAGGTAATGTAGTGATTTTATTTCGTTTTTCTTTTTCGTTTAAGACCGAATCAAAGAGACGAAAATAACAAGCTTGTTATATTTTGTTTCTTGAATGATTCGAATATCATTGAAGCTTGGCTTCGAAAAGTGATCAATGATGAAAGTCTATTTCGTGTTGAAGACGTTTGGTCTTGATGTTACTTTAGAGTACCACGAAACTTGACAACTGAGATCTCCTTTTAGTCCCTTTTGATTATCTCCATATAGCCGAATCAAGGAGAAAGATGAAACCCCAAATGGTTTTGATCTTTCTTCATTACTTTCGGATATTATCATTAAAACATGTATCCATGATGGTTTGAACAAAGTCGTGTAAAGATCTTTTGAGATCAATGGCAGTTTTTTTTTTAGAACCATTCACAAAAATGAACAAGGCTGAGATCTCGAATCAGTTTAACTTTTTGAGTTATGGTAATAGAGTCATAGATCTATGATGGGATGGATATCTTTCATAAGGCTTGACCTCCAAAAGTATGAAAGAAACTTTCAATGGGATGAGAGATATGATTCTGAGATCAATTCGTTCAGTGAGTCTTGATGAGTTGAGTTGTTGTTGGTTTAGATGAGTGATGATGACGGTTTAGTCATGTACCGATGATGGATAGCCTGAGGTCATGAGGTTGTATTTAGTTTTGTTGTATGGTCTGGTCATGTCTTCTTCATCATTTCTGTCCTTAAACTGTCTTGAGTCAAGTCGCTAGCCAACTTTCTAGTGCAAGTCGCTAGCCAACTCGCTAGTGCAAGTCGCTAGCCAACTCGCTAGTGCAAGTCGCTAGCCAACTCGCTAGTGCAAGTCGCTAGCCAACTCGCTAGTGCAAGTCGCTAGCCAACTCGCTAGTGCAAGTCGCTAGTGCAAGTCGCTAGCAAACTCGCTACGACTTGTTAAATAACAAGTCGCTAGGTGATTTTTGATACTCAACTCGCTAACCAGATACAAAGAATCAGGACAGTTTTGTGTCTAAGTCGCTAGAATAAAGGTACAATGTATTTGGACGTTTTTGACAAGTCGTTAAGAAGAACTTGACCAAGTCGCTATGAAGAGTAACCCAGAAAAACATCTTCTGTTTTGACCGTAACAGTGACCAGATGACAGAAAACAGTCATGAACATTCACAGACTTAACATTAAAACCAGATTACAGACCATCAAAACTGTTAAAGAAGATGTTTAAAACCATATCAGTATAAAAACAATACAAGACCAAGTAAAAAACTGGTTTTGAGCATGGTAATCGTGAAAAAGAATGACCACTCAAACACCACATTTAAAATCAGACAACCAACATATCAAAACAACACATATCAAAACAACACAACCACAATGGTACGAACCACACAAATCAACAAAACAATATAACCATGGCTCTTGATACCAATTGTAAATGATCGATATTTACTGTGTTGATGATTCGGGTGGTCTTGGGAGATCAAAATACATGTTTTCCATTTTAGAGAGAGAAAGTAGAGAGATGAGGGTGTTCTTGCTAGAGGTTTACACAAAAGTTGAATATTAGATTATGAGAAGCACCACCCCTTCCATGGATGGAAGGGGTATTTATAGTTACAAGAAATACGACCTCCTATCGGCCTGTGGATCAGGGATACAGTGGGTAAAGACCCGTCCTTCCTCCACGGTGTTGCACTACGCTAAACTAAACTAATAACTAACTAATAAACTGATAAATAACGTAACTAACGACAAGTCTACGAGCTAACTTAAGCTAGATAACATTTGGGGTGACCGACTCTTCACTAAGAAATTTTCCAATTCCTAACAAATAGTGTCTTACTACCATGTTCTTGTACACACGAATTAACAAACGAATAAAGCGATTGCTAGATCTACAAAACTTTGTTTTAGAAAAACAAAACCAAACACCTTAAAAGATGTAGTGGCCGAATTTTGCAAGAGAGAACAAAGGAAAAGATTAGGTTAATGTGTGTGCACAAAGGTTATGAAAACCATTAACCCTAGCCTTTGTATATATAGTGTACAAAATCTTTGGGAACAAGTTAGGGTTTTGGATGTGTAAAACACCCCTATGGCCGGCCACAAGAGAAGCCCCAAAGGATACCCAAATCTTTTCCATTTTAAGATTTTTCACTATAAGTCCTTCTCTTTACAGTTAACGGTCGTTAGTCATTTCTTGTTAAATACTTAACGATCGTTAGTCGAGTTTTGTATAATAATTAATCGTAATCGTTGTTCAAAAAAAATTAATCGTAATCAATTAACATTAATTATTAACTTTAATTCTCATTCGTAATGTGTGCAATCCCGTGGTCACGAGTTCGAATCCGGACATGCACAGTTTTATAAATATATACATTTCCAACATGTTTGACACCTCTTTGAAGAATAGTAGTTCGACACATCCAAAAACAAGTGGACAGTCGGAGGTTGTTAATAGAACATTAGGCAATTTAATTCGATGCCTTTGTAGAGATCGACCAAAGCAATAGGACTGTGCGTTGCCTCAAGCAGAATTCGCATTTAATAATGCTACCTACAGTTGACAGTTCAATTGGGAGCGAGATCACCAATTTTAGAGGTCAAAAGTCGTCGTTGACTTGGTGAACGACATGTCTGCTGCGGCTAAGTTGGCTAATGATTCGCAAGATATTCAAGTTGAAGTGAGTCAAAAGTTGAATGATCAACTAACCAGAAGTTTAAAAAAGCTGCTGACAAGCATCGACGGGCCAGTCAATATTTTTGAAGTTGGTGATATGATGATGGTGTTTCTTCGAAGTGAACGATTTCCAGTATGCAGGTATACATAACAAGTTGCAGCCCAAGAAGTATTGACCATACAAGATTATACATAACATCAATGATAATGTGTATGTAGTAGGTTTGCCTAAAACTTGTTGGAAATGTATATATTTACAAACACGTAAATGTCCGGATTCGAACTCGTGACCACGGGATTGCACACATTAGCGAATGAGAATTAAAGTTAATAATTAATGTTTATGTTTACGATTAATGATTGCACATTAAGTCCGGTTAACGATCGTTAAGTATTTAACGGAAAAATGACTAACGACCGTTAAATGAAAAGAGAAGGGACTAGTAATGGAAAGACTTGAAAAAGTTATGGGTTTCTCTTGGGCTTGTTCTATGGCCGGCCAAGGGAATGGGTTTTCAACCCAAGCCCTAACTTGTTCCCAAAGTTTTCATCTACTATATAAACAAGGCTAGGTTCTAGGGTTTTTCATCACTTGTGCATTGAATTAACCTAGATCTCTCCTCTCCTCTCTCTTGTCCCTATTTCGGCCGAACACCCCTTGTAAGGGAGTTTTGTTTCGTTTTTCTTAAACGAGGACTTGTGTTAGATCTAGCAATCTCTTGATTCGTTGGTTAATTCGTGTGTACAAGAACGTGGTAGTAAGACACTATTCTTACACCATATTGGTTTGAGTTGTAGAACGGTAAGGGACAACTCTTCAAACCACTTCTTTGTTTTGCTCAAAGGATCTGACATTCGCAAGAGATACGTTACGCATACTTTCAGTTAATTATTTATTTGTTATGATCTTTAAGTCTTCCGCTGTGTACTCTTGATGTCTTTATGTTTTATTGTATTTTATATATCATAAATTTAACAGTGGCATCACGAGCCTTGTATAACAAGTAATTAATTACTGAAACACATAAATAAAATAAACATGTTGTGTTATTTTTTGTATGCGTAGATCTAGGGTTTGCAAAACCTAAACCCTAATTTTTTAGGGGGAGCGTTTTTTTGGTGCCCTAATTAGGGTTTTGTAAACTTAAGTTTTAATTGGATTAGAAACCCTAGGATGCATGCAATTTTATGTGTATTGCGTAACTCTAATTAATTGCATTAATTGTTAAGTGTAATTTTATGTCCATGATAATTATCTGCATGTTTTATCATGGATCTGTTTTTATTGTATGTTCTACATGTTTAAGTGATATACACTAAATTATGATAGATCTAAAATTGGGGAAGACCTCAATCAATATTAATTTAATCAATTATGTGCTATGTGGTATGTATTTAATTTTGACTTACGCAATCGATGAATCGATGCATGTGGCTCACCTTGTACATAGATGAAAACGGGTGAAAGTCTTAATTAAATATATGCATATTGACAGATCTAGAATTGGTTATTAATAGGATTTATCAAAAACGTTTGCATGTGGCTATTTGATATGCATGACTTATTTTTTTTTATGCATTCATTGTTTATTTGTTTATTTTTATAAATACTTGCTTGTTTGTTATGTGTAACAAAGGTATTTTTACAAGAAAAATAAACTGACCTAAACAATGGTGAAACATGTATTTTTAAGCATAGTAATCATAATCGTTTAATTGATTGGTGACTTTGGTACAAATGGCTGAACGGCTCACCCACTAGAAAACTATAAAGGGGTTAATAAAGAAGTGCGCACAGTCACACTGAAAGGATGTCTAAGGTTATGCTTTAGCGCTTACCTGGTCCTCTGCCCCCTGTAAGTTCGAATGGAACTACTTAGTAAGCCATTAAATGTGCAAGCTCATCTTAAGGGCGAATTAGTTTTAATTCCATGCGCCACTTCGGTGGTAATTACCCGAAACACTAAGTGTTTACACTTATGCAAAAGTACGGTATAATGGATGATAATTAACACTAAATTCCTTGATTGGTGAATCCAATACCTCAATTAAAGTTTGATGATGAAAAGCTTATACATTAAAACAAGATATAAATGTTTTAATAAAACCTATGCTACGAAGATGAATGCATGACATCTTTGTACATATTTGATTTGACATCAAAATATTACCCTTAATTTAAGTTGTATGCCATACAACGAAACGGAAACACCTAAGATTACTTTTTATTTGCGTGAGAACGTGACTTAGATCGTAATCAAAGGGTAAAATGTCCACGTGTCGTGAGAACGGGCATGGACGATTTTGCAGTTTCTTAAGTTGGACAACTTAATTGAGTTTTGTAGTGAGAACTGGCAACTCAAGGCATAAGATGGGGATAAAACATGTTTACATGGCAATTGAAATTGGCTAGATGTAAATCCAATAAATCTAGGAGTTGCAATTTGAAAATTAGCAATTGAGGTTCGACTCGTACCATCTTGAATAATTTCATTACTAGCAGATCAACTGATGTGATGAAAATATGTCAATTTGGATCCTAGTTTTCAGTGAAAATTAAATGGTTATATGATTATGAACCATGGGTATTTAATTTTCTTGAAAAGGTTAATTATCGAAAGTACTAAAATTGGATTTTGTAATTCTTTTGAATGTATAAATGCAACATTTAACCGTAAACGAGGTTTAGTCTTTGATCAGTAAATTGATCCATTCTGCTTTCAATTAAATGTTTGATCGAGAATAATTTACCGAAAAGACAAACAAAGTCTCTTTTCCATGGGAGAAGCATGAGACTCAATCCTATTCCTTTTCATGAATGAGAAAGGTAAAATAGGAACATTTGAATTGTCTAAATTCTAATGTAACTCATTGCAATGAATTGCACAACTTATTTTCCATAAAGATTTCATTACCCTCATTTGGTGAATGAATTCTTGTGTAACAAACATGAATGTTGGTTAAGTGGAAAACATGTATATGAGTTACTAGATTAGAAGCTAGACTAATTACCGCGAAAATTGGTAAAAGGCAAACTAGCTTAATTTATCTAGTTGTTTTGCTTTAACCTTTAAAGATGCTACATACCATTATGGGCATGGTAGGCCTGTTAAGGAAGAAATTGCATACCCAAATTTTCAAGTTAATAACATTGATGGATAACCCATCATTCATAGATTAGAATACACCTTTTAGTACCTAAGTAATGATTACGTATGGTTCTTCAAAGGTGTAGGAAAGTAAAAAGCAAGCAAGTTGTTTTCACTGGTTATGCAACACTTACAATGTTGTCTGATTCAGTGGGAGCATTTGTGTTGCATTACTTAATAAGAAGTTATTTTATTGATTTTTAATTCAGTGGGAGCTACAAGCTTTATTTCCTGTGTAGTAACCCAGATTATCTTCAAAGATAATTACTTTCCAATTGTAGACACTTATGTTTTTAAGGATAGTCGTGTACGTTTCCTTACTAAACAATATAATTCTATATCTACTTGACTATATCTATGACGCAAATCATATTAATCAAATAAACGAACGTGTATCGTGTTGTTTATCTGCTACATGATGTTGTTCCATGCACAAGTGGGAGAAATCTTTATTGTGTGTAAGGTACAACACATATAAATATGATTTAAATGGATTCTCTTGACCGCAAGGTAAGAGAGTAACGTTCCAATAGGAATTATACATTTAAATGTGTATGATTGCCACATTAAGAACATGTGTCAAGATGATAACAAATACTACTTTAAATATTTATGTCATTCAATATTTAAGAAACACTTGTTGTTGCAATTTATGTTACGTGAGAACGTGAACTAGATTATAGACCAAGGTAAAATACCCACGTGTCGTGAGTACGAGCATGGATGATTTTGCAGTTTCTTACGTTGAACTTTTCATGGGATGACATAATTAAATGAAGTAATCTAATACTACTTTGAATTTAAGTATTCGTTGAATGACTTAAATATATGTAGTAAATATTAACTTGAAATATTAATTGAAACCTGAGGTGGTGTTCATAATTACTTTAATTATAAATGTTTATGATTTTGTAAAGTCACAAACATGAAGTCTTTTAATACAAGACTTATAATATAAAGTAATACGTTTACTTGCTATGTTTTAAGACATATGCATGGAGTCAATGAGTTGATCAATGACTTGTAACGTATAGTGGGATTATAACTGTTATGTCTTTTGACTTGGTCAAGAATACTTGTGTTATAATGCATGCAATTGACTTGGTAATTCTATTGTACCATTAAGTTTTACTTTGGTGGTAAATAGGTAAGCCAAAGAGTAGATGGTTATCTTAAAATATTGTTAGATTTTCTTACAATATTAATTCTAATGAAATACCATAGTTTTATGGTATGTTCAGTTAGAAGAATCAAAATTTATTGGCATGTTTGATTCAAGATAACTATAGTTTCTTCCACATGTTATCAAGGTTAGAACATTGAGTATAGATTGAATATACTCAATAAGACTCCAACCTAGAAGATTGATAAGACACCATTTGTTTATGGAATGTGATGAATCACATTAAGTCTTATAATGAAGTTCTGAATTTGTTAAACTACTTGTAGAGTGGGTTGTAACAAACTAAAGTCAGGAACTGTCAATGTTTTTTGTAAATATCCCAAAAGAGAACAATGTATTGTTGCTCTACTTGCTAAACTATTTAAAGGTAATCTTTAAATTGTTAAAGGCAAGTGGGAGTTTTGTTTAGATCTTGAAAGATTAAATTACAAAATGCATAATCTTCTAAAATACACTAGCAAATATCATGATGAGGTTAAACATGTAAATGATAGACCTCAATATGATGGAATTGTCATTCATATATCCGTAAGGATATCTCAGATATTTAATATGCTGAGGATTATGAGTTACAGGATCATGGTAAGCCTGTTAATCATGATGATGAATTTACCAAATGTTGAATTGTGGTAAATCAATCATACTATGAATGTTGAGATGTTGTCCATAAAGATAATCAACTTTAGATACTTGGTTTATCTTAATAATGAAAATGAGTTTCTTCAAAGGATGGAAACCCTAGTGGTTTAAATCTTTGTGTAGAAATCATATGGACAATATTGTACACATATTTAATGCATGTCTAGTGATAATAATATTAATCATATTTAAGCAATTAACTATGATTGAATATTCTTTTCTAGATACATTAAATAGAAGTATAAAGATTATAATTGTCATACTTAGTTTCATTGATATGAAATTTTGACAATGAATATCAAAACTCTTTGTTGTGGAATTGCTTTTGCGAGGACGATAATTTTTGAATATGTACAAACTGCAAGAATCCATGAATGGATATATGCATGCATCTATGAGATGATTCTTATGTTTAATATTAAATCCATGTTTGATTTAAAAAATTAAAATAAGATAACTCATAAGTATTCCTGAAAGCTAGTGGGAGTATTATTTCTTTAAATCTTATATGTTGTATGGGCAACTACATTCCACCAAAATTAAGTTTTAGTTGGGAATGAAACTTCGTTTGTAAGATTTGGAAATAAGATATATAACCTTGAAATATATGTTTATTATTTTAAACATATGCGGTAAATAAATGAGTCTTATAGAACATGATGGATATATAATGAGATCTTAAAGTCTAACTTGAAGATTCATCATGTACATCATGTTGTAAGATTGTTGTGTCATGCTTGATTACAAGATGATTTAACAACATTGAAGGTTGTTAGTGTAATAAATATTTTAAAAGGAATATGTTTGGATTTAAAATCACATTCCACAATCTGGAGATGCTCCTAGATTCTATGGATGAAAATATGACAAGTGTTTCATAATTGTCATTGCCAACAAACTTGAGTTTTGGTAGGCACCAACATTACACTATAATTGTTCAAAGTTTACGGATGTTTAAAGAGCATATTGTTGTTCACAATGATGCTAGTATAATTGAGATGACACTCAGTTCTAGTCATGGTATCCTTGATGATGACCATGTTGACTAATTATGTTCCGCTAAGGGCGTAGTTGCATTATACATTAAAGAATAAAGAATACTTTAAACTTTAAGTTTTGAAAGATGTTTGTCATAAAAGGTGGTTCAGGTTGTCACGCACCTTATGGAATGTTATGACAATATCAAGATATGTGTAAACACATACAAGAAAAAAAGTATTCTCAAAATTCCTATAGATCAAAGTTAATTGAAATTATGCCTTGTCAACAAGTATGATTCTCATGACTTGTGGCAAAATTCATTAACTAGTATTATCATGCATTGATCTATTTAGTATTTGGATAAAGGATTTTAAACAATTATTATTTATAATGAATTAAAGTACGGTATACGTTTAATTTCATTTATAATATTGTGTCCTGTATTTGCATGTTTAAATCCTTGAATAACTTAAGTTATTCTAAATAGTCCGTTGTCAATCAATAACATGGGAATGATATTGAATTAAGACAAATCTGAGTATTAGTTAGAATATACTTGAAAGTATATTGATGCGTAGCATGACTAATTTCAGATGATATTCAATGAATTGAGTATAGGACTTATCCCACCCACATGATGATACTTTATGGATCTTTGTCATTAAGTATATCATGGATATTTATCCTCTGACTTGAGATACCAGAGATATGTCATGGATGTAGTGCATTTTTGTGAAGCAATCTAACGCTATACATAACTGGTAGTTATAAGGGTTGTTTTCAGAAGTGTTGCGAAATTTATGATTTCTGCTTGTAGTCAAAATGGGATTTGTTTCCTTCAAATTTATTTTGAAGTATAATACTACTGGGCCCCTCGTAGGGTTGTTAAGATGTTTGCATGGCCATGCCCAAGGTCTTCTGGAATATGTTCAGAAGAATTGGTAATCTTAATCAATAACATAAAGCGAGAAACAGAATAGTTAATTAAGAAATGAGTGAGATC